>VXBL01009336.1:295023-373378 GCA_013400195.1 Aramus guarauna
TTTTTTAAAGATGTAGGGAAGAAGATCAGGGCAAAGTCAGGGGTGCTTTCAACAGTGCTGATTTCAAGACAAGAAGTGAGACCTGCTGATTTTCCTACAGCAGTGCCATGCAGATGTCTAGTTTGGGATGCAACCAGTCTGGACCACCATGGTTCCAGTTTGCTCAGCACTACAAGAGGAATTACTCCACCTGGAAGAGCAGGGCTCCCCTTATACTGGTGGCCCTTTGCTGCACGTGCCATTTCTTCACAGCTCGATGCGTAGGGTTTTGCTAGATTTGTAAGATCTTTGTGGGTGAAAATTCCCCCTGTTCCCCTCTCTGCAACATCCTGGAGTGTGAAGGAGTGTGAGATGGGTTGAATTGTGGGAAGAAGGGCCAAGTAGTGGGGAGGTGACATGAGATGGCATCTGGGGTGATATGAGACCAGTTCAGGTGCGTGTAGAGCGGTGTGAGGGGTTGTAAGGTAGTATTGGGGGTGGGAAGGGTTGTGAGCTGTGCAAAGGCAGTGCAAGGTGTGAAGTGGGCTGTGTGAAGGGCTGTAAGGTGGTGCTCAGGGGCTAGAGGCAAGGCAGTGATTGGGGGTGAGACAGTGCAGGGGCAAGCAGCACACAAAGGATGCAGAGAACATCAGCAGGGCCATGAGGCGATGCAAGATCTGGGAACCAAGAGTTTGCCTGAGAGAACCAGCCCAGCCACCTCCCCAAACCTCCCCAAACCACCGACCAACTTGGGGACAGACCCTGGGCTGACCTGGACTGCAGGGAAAGGGGGGCACAGCCTTGCAAAAACACAAAGTTTGGGGCAATGAGGTGGATGGCTCTTTTTAAGACATGACTGTGAATAACGTGCTTCTGTTTCAGGCTCTGTGTCACATGCGAGCTGAGACTGGAGGCATTGCTGAATTGAAAGAAGCTGGGATTTGTGTGTTAGCTTCTCCTGCAGCCTGGAGGGCTCTAGAACTGGTGCCTGTCTCTGGCTGTCACAGTGTCTATGACACCCTTATTTCCATCTCTATCTCTTCCCAGCACCACCAAAGGGAGGTACATGGCAGCTCTTCTGGTCCTTGCTGATGCCCAACTTTGTTGCAGGGTCAGGGAAGGGGGCAGTTGATGGCACCGGTGCCATGGAGCTGCCCCATGGCACCCTCCCAGCTGTGCCCTCGCCCTGCCTAAACCTCCTGGGCTGAGAATGGAGCCAAGAGGGAGTGACACAGGGTCGATGCTCGCATTTGCACCCTATCAAAGTAGCCCTTGGTGGTCCCACCAGGCCACCTGCAGAGCACTAGTCCCAGATGGCAACTTCAGACTGAGAAGAGCGACTCGTTCCCAGCTAGCGTATCCTCGACAGGTTCATCTATCATCTCCCGAGCTCTGCCAGCTTATTAGCAGATGTTGTCCTGTCCCCAGAGGACGGAGAGGGAGGGAAACAAATGGACCGAACTACAGATGGCTGGCAGAGCCCTCCCCGTGCTCACTGTTTCTGAGACAAGCCTGCTGCTCAGGGTCCCCTTGGGCCAGTGATGCATGAGAGATCCAGGGCTGGTGGGCTGGGAAAAACAGGCAATGTATGCTGTGCAGGGAGGATGTCAGTGGGAGCCCCATGGTATTGACCCCAACAGGCTGGGGTGATAATTGGGGACCTGCAAAAGCACATCGTGAGATGAAACTGCAAGGACAGGCAGCCTTGGCTGGGTTTTGCAGGGTGAATGGCATTGGGGACAGAAGGAGGTCACCAGTAGCAGGACTTCTGGTGGTCCACAAAGAGGCAGGACTCAAGATCCTCAGACACAGAGCAAAGGTATCAATTGCATAAAATAATTAAAAAAAAAGAAATCCCCACCTTCTGCAGGGCTCCTGAGGGGGCACTTTCTGGCAGGTGGCAGTAAGTGGTTGCAGTGAAGACAGTAGGACAACGGTTCTGCACCTCCATGGTGGGTGGCTTCATATTTTGGTGGCTGCAGTGTGTGCTACAACCGTGGCTGTGGAGCCCTGTAGATTTTAGACCTGGTGCTTTTGACTGATTTTTTTCTTGCTGGCCACTTCTCTACTGGTTTGCTCTTCCCAGAGCTAACCCAGGAGGTCCTGGCCTTCCACATGTCATTGGCTTGGCATAAGAGAGCTCAATCCAGAGCAGGACGTCCCTGCCATCCCGTACTGTAATGATTCCATATCTTGTGCACATTCTGAGTTGGTGCCCTGTCTCCCATGCCTGTGAAAGGCTTTGCACATGTGTCCGGCTTCCATCTAAAGCAAGCACTGAGACACATGGAGGTGCGTGACCCCATCCAGAGCATGCCTGCCCAGCCCCAGTTGCTCTCCAGGTCTCCTCACGTGCTCATGCTGTCCAGGTGCTGGGATGTGGCTTTCAACAGCTCTGCCCTGGTGCTCAAATTCACCTGTAATTTGTCATTTAGGATAATTTTCCCCCTGAGTGCATCTAAAATAATTGTGAATCATTGCTACAGGTAATTAATGTGGGTTGTTGGGTTTTTTTACAGCATTAAATGCTAAGTGATTACAATTGCTTGGTGCAAATCTGCTGCGCTTCGTACTCCCATCCTTCCTGCTGGCCTGTCTGTCCATGCCTGATAGAGCACTGATTTCTCTGCCCTTAATTAAATATTGGTGGGGGAACCACTCCAGTGCCTCTTGAATCAAGAGTCCCTGGTTGCTGGTTGCTGCACGGGTAGAGATGATGGTGGTTTGCAGGTCCAGGGGGGGATTCACATGAGTTGAAGGCAGCAAATCCTGGCATGCATGCTGCCCAGCATGGATGGTGGGGCTGTCCCATTGCTCCGTTCCCATCTGGTAGGCCATGCTCATGCCATGTCTTCATTCTTTCCCACATGGAAAAACTGGGAACTTTTCTTTCTGAGATATTTGGGTGGTTTTTTTCCTGCAGCTGGCTAGCTTCCAAATGTGTCCCCATCTGAGACTAGGGTGTAACAGCACTCGTCTCAGTCTTACACCCAAAAACAAGGGGTTGCAGACCGGAGGGTGTTGCAGCATTGGGCAGTGGGCGTTTGGTAAAGGCAGAGACTCCCTGGCTCTCTTGGTGTGTGGCATCACAAGGACAAGTCAGCACCAGACCCTGGCAAACATCCTGGGCTGGCTGGAGACAGCAAATCTCCTCCCCAGCTCTGCCTCCCCTGTTTTCTCTCCTCTTCTGATGCCCTTCAGGAGGTGAAAGGTGTGGAGAGAGAGATGGGGAGCAAAGCCAGCCCCGAGCTGCTGCAATGTCCTCATGATTCACATCTGCCTTCCCTTACATCCCCAAGTTTGGGCATTTCTGCTCCTTGTTTTGATGTCCTTTGGGGAGTGGAGGACCAGGAATTTGGGGACAAACTCTGGAGCTTCTGGCCTTTGCTTGTTCCAGCCTGCTACACCAAGCTGTGATACCAACCCGCAGTACCAACATCTCTGGCACGTGCAGCACATCTACATCCTGCTAGTGGTATTGCACCCTGGATTTTAAAGTAGCATTCACTGCAAAAGTGCCACAGAAGCTGGGGACAGAGTCTGAAAAGGAACCAGCAACACACCAGGATGTGTGTGGCCAGAGCGCTGCCTTCAGCTGCCATTGCTGGGAGCAGCTCGGTTATGAAGAGGCTGTTGTATTATTGTGCAGCGTGTGATAGGTGAAATATGTTGGTAACAATCAGTCCACGGAGATCTGTGGCAAGGAAAGGAGTGTTATTAATAAGAAAACAAACCATCACCTTGAAGCAGAACAGACGGACAGCATGAAGGGACCCAAACCTCTGGGGATGCTGGATCACAAACAAAACCCTTCTACATGCTTGGAAGTAAAAATTGAGGCTGTATGCAGAGCTGGCCACTGGGGGTAAAGACGGGAAAATGAAGGTATTACTACCTCAGTAGGGAAAACCAGAAATTAGTCAGAGCCAGGAATAATGCTTGAATCACTGGAGCTGGTCCTAGAAGTACTGAATACGGGGACTCAGACAGAGCCTGTTTCTCCTTACTTGAATCAAAATCTGCAAGACGACAGCTCCTTCCACCCCCAGACAGATACCTGACATGCCACATGTCACTCTTGAGCTAATCGATTTTCCTAATGAGACACGAGTTGTTTGTTTGTGTGACAAATGATCCACCTGCGGGGCTGCTGGGAGAGGCGGGGGGAGGACGGAGCAGAGCAGTGCCAGCACCCGTGTGGGGTGAGTGTGTGCTCCTCTGCAAAGCTCCAGGACCAGGAGGAGACAGAGCAACTGAAGGCGGGTCGCGTCGTCAGAAAAACCTCAGGCTGACTCATTTGGCCTTGCTGTCCCTCTGCAGAGAGCAGGCAGCGTGCGTGCACTGCCGTTTCGCTGCAACATGAAACAAGAGAGGGTGTTTTCCCTTGCTTTGTGGGAGGAAACTCATGGCTTCATATAAGCAGCACAACTGGGGCTTGCAGAGGGATGTGCACCACGCCACAAGTGCCGAGCTCCTAATTTTTTAAACTACCCACACGGATGCTCTTGAGCACTCAGGCACATCCAGCATGAGCAGTGTGGCAAGCACTGTGAAGTGAGGAGTGTTGTTTTTCCCATAAATGACGGTTCTTAGAAGGGCTTACAAGGTGATTTCCAGTGCTGCTTAGTTTGATCTTCGCAGTGGTCCCTGCCCCGGGGCCAGGTGGTGGCCCAGAGTGGGGGCTGCCGTGGGGAGAGCTCTGGGCAGCAGGCGAAGGTGCAGGAGAGCACCTCAAGCTTTGGAGGCAGCTCACAAAAAGCAGAGGCACCCGAGTCTGCTTGTGAACTAGCGGGGAATGAGTACCAGGATGGCAGCAAGTACACCCTGGGAGGAGAGGCAAAAGCAGTTTTCACAGAGCCCGTTTTCCACCTGGACGGGTGAGGGGGACTCACTGGCGCTGGGGAGAAGGGCTGGTTGATGCACTGGACAGGGGTAAGAGTGGGGTCCAGCTTTGTGCTGGCTGGATTCGCCAGGCTCTGGGGTGCTCCTCATCCAGGCGCATCCCTCTGACCTCTGCCCCTTCCCTCCTTTGCAGCCTGCCAGCTGGGATTTTACAAGTCAGCCCCCGGGGACCAGCTGTGTGCAAAGTGCCCCTTGCACAGCCATTCGGAGAGCCGGGCAGCCCGCGTGTGCCGCTGCGACAGCAGCTTCTACAGGGCCGTGCAAGACCCCCCTTCAGCCGCCTGCACGCGTGAGTACCCCGGCTGCCCAGGCACGTGTCCGCGCTGCAGCGGGGCAGGTATCACGTCTTCAGACACCGCAGATGCTCCCTGGCCGAGCCCAGCACGCATCCTGTGCGCTCTGCCCAAGGCGCTCAGCAGCCCTTCACGCCTGGGTCTCCCTTCAGCGCACGAGCCGAGACCCCCTTAGCTGCACTGCTTCACTGCCCTCTGTCTCGTCCTCATCCTGCTGCTCCCCAAACATCCCCAGCCTGTCTGGGAGGTCTGATCCCCTCCCAGGGCTCTCTCCTGCAATGGAGCAGGGTGAGACCGTGGCTCTGACAGCGAGCTCGCCAGCGTACCAGCATGCCAGTGTACCAGCATGCCAGCCACTTGCTGGCTGCTTTCCTTTGCAGAAATGCCCACGGAGACCACGGGGCAGCGCAAGTGCTGCTGCACTGTCCCTTGCTGTGGATGGACTGTGGCACCAGGCTTGTTATGTGGTTTCCTCTCAGCTCTCTGCAATAGGCTGCTTGGAGGGGCCCCGTGCTATTAAAAGGGGACAAGAGCACGCTGCCCAAGGTGCATCTCCCCATGGGTCCCAAGGTGCTTCAGCAGCCCCCGCTCTGCCTGAACCTCTGCTTCTTTTCCAGGACCCCCCTCTGCTCCTGTGAACCTGATCTCCAGCGTAAATGGCACCTCGGTGACCCTGGAGTGGGGCCCGCCCCTGGACAAGGGGGGACGCGCTGACATCGTGTACAACGTGGTCTGCAGGCGCTGTGCGGGGGACGCCGGCCAGTGCGAGGCGTGCGGCAGTGGGATCCGCTTCGTGCCCCAGCAGATGAGCCTGGTGCAGGGAGTGCTGACGGTGACCAACCTCCTGGCCCACACCAACTACTCCTTTTGGGTGGAGGCTGTCAACGGCGTCTCCGACCTCAGCCTGGAGTCCAGGAGAGCTGCAGTCGCCAACATCACGACAAACCAGGCAGGTAGGAGGAGCGGATACCCCCCCCCCGGCTTTGCCTGTGTGGGTGATGCTGATGTTGCTCCGACGTTGCTCCAGCCAGTGTCTGCAGGAGCCAGAACCTGCCCTAGGAGCCAAGGGCCGGTTTGGTGACAGGCGTGGGACCCCCAGGAGGTGTGACCCCTCTCTGCTGCTGGAGGTGGGTTCAGGGAGCCAGGTGGGCTGGAGACAAGGTGCTGCCCCAGGCAGCTCTGACCCTTCTCTGGTTCATGGCATGCTTTTTCATGCTCCTTTCCCTCCACTTCAGCCGGCAGCTGCTGGTGGAGGCTCCTTTTCAGCAGGAGACAGGGGGGCACAGAGAACACTTGTTTATTGACAGGAACACTAAGTGGAGCATGAATCTTTCAGGCTGTTCCTCCAGCCTTCTGTCCCTTCCCAAAGGGCCAAGCAGCAGTTCATGCTCTGCTCGTAGCTCACACCAATGCCAGGCCCTGGCAGGTGACAGCAACATTTGCTGGGAAAAGTCTCTTTCATGCAAAATCCCTTGCAAAGGGATTGCAAATCTTTGCAAATCCCTTTGCTGTAACATGCTCTTTCCCCAGGAAATACTTCTGAGCAAGGCTGCAGCCCAGGTGGGCCAGGACCTTGCTCCAGGGTCACCCGGGCATCTCCCAGAGCAGAGCCCAGCTAAGCCCCTTTCCATGGATCACGCTGCAGGCAGAGGGGACGGGGCAGGGACTGACCCTTCTTGTTAATCCTCCCAGTTGGAAATGATCCTGCAGGAACTCCCCATGGTGCTGAGCCCCTTCTGCTCTCATGGCAGTGGTGGCAGCAGGAGACACCTGGGGAGCCTCGCTGGGCTAGCTCATGGCTGGCACAAGAACAAGGCTCTTCTGTTACTAATGCCTGCCCATAGCACTTCTTCGCCCCTCCGCTGAGCCCACGTGGAAATGGCTCGCTCCCGCATGATCTCTCCAAGTGCTGAGGAGCAGCGTCAGCCTGATGCCTCGGAGGGGGATGCTCTTGGGAAGTGCTGAATATTCCCATTTCACCCTCTCTGCTGGAAAGTGGATGCTGAGCAAGTGCTGCGAAACCAGCGGGGTTGGGAATTTGGAAGTGGTTGAAGTTTAGCTGCCGTGCCTGCGTGGTGCTCCGGCTGCTGCACACCACAGAGCATTCCTGCTGACCAGGAGGGGCTGAGGGATCCCTGCTGCACTGCACGGGGTGGCTTCCCCATGCTGGGTGCTGATCACTCCTGTGCCTCCAGCCCCGGGCGGCTAAGCAGGGCAGGAGAAGGTGCAGCGGAGATGCCCTGGGGCTGGTTGGAGAGAAGGTGCTGCATGTGCCTGCAGGGTTTAGCTGATGCCCTCCATCCCGCCCTGTCCCAGCTCCCCAGGTTCCTGTGTCCCGACAGTGATTTCTGCTTCTCAGAGGAGCGGGCTCAAAGACGAACTGAGCTAAAACTGCTGCCTTTCAGTCCCTGGGTGCCCCACTGCTGCTGCAGCCCCTGAGGTCTCCTTCGATCTCTGTGCTGGTCCAGCAACACCCCTGAGCTGCAGCCACGGCAGACAGCAGCTCCGTCTTCTCCAGAGCTGCCACATCCCGTGTTTCATCCAGCAGTCAGGGTGATAAGTGGTGCCTGACACCTTCCCACCTGTTGGACCCAATGACTGGGACTCTTTGGGGTCCTTTCGGAGGGATTTTCCCGGCGAGAAAAGAGACCAGTGAGTTGGCTCCTGCAGCTCTGGCAGCTCCTATGTGGGACGCCAATTTGCACATGGCATTTACACAGACCGATTCACAGGCTCCTCACCCAGGCTCAGGCAGATGACAAGTATCTCAGGGCAGGAGAACACCCCCAGGGCATCTTTTAACTGATGCTCGGTCCCTGATCACCCCTCTGGGCCTTTCTCATCTTCCCTTTCCCTGTCACCCTTCCCCAGGGGGGGCAGGAGGGGTCAGGGTTGTGCCAGGGATCTTCACGACCTCCAGCCCCACAGCCCCTTCTCCTTTTGGGCCCCAGTGTCCTCCTCCTGCCCATGCTGGGACAGTCCCCTCCTCTTTCATCTCCTCAGAGCCTGTTCACTCTATGGGAAAAAGATCGAGGCAACTGAAGCCAACAATACCCTGTTTGCAATTCTCCTATCCTTTACAGCACTCATCCCCACACAGTTTTAATTAAAGTGGAGACATGGTTTACACTATTTTCAGGGGGCCTGCACGGGGCTCCAGTTCCACCCTTCCCTGCTGCTGTGTCCTGCTGCCCCCACCCATGCAGGACCCCCGCCAGCAGGCACCTAACGCCGTGCCATCTGCATCCCCAGCCCCCTCCCAGGTGGTGGTGGTCCGCCAGGAGAGCACGGGCCAGAACAGCGTCACCTTGCTGTGGCAAGAGCCAGACCAGCCCAACGGGATCATCCTGGAGTACGAGATCAAATACTATGAAAAGGTAACGCTGAGCTTGCTGCCACAAACCGGTCCCGATGTGGTGGATTTGGAGCATGGCTCGGTTTAAATCCTGCTGGTGCAATTGCTGCTACCAGCCAGCCTTGCACAAAGGACTCTTTTGGAAGACTTTGTTGTTGCTATGCTGATGCATCAAGGTTTTTGGTGTTGCTTTTCCCCAGGACAAGGAAATGCAGAGCTATTCAACTCTGAAATCCAAGGGCACCACTGCCACCATCTCTGGGCTCAAGCCTGCAACCCGCTACATTTTCCAGGTTCGGGCTCGCACCTCAGCTGGCTGTGGGAGGTTCAGTCAGACCGTGGAGGTGGAAACGGGGAAGCCAGGTGAGTGTGCAGTTGTGGGATTTGGGAAGTGTGGGGCAGGGAGCATGGGGGATGGCGATGCCCTTGTTCATGACCGTTTTTCCTCTGCCACGTGGGGAGGGAGGCTGGAGACACATCTCCTGGGGTTTCAGCCTGCAGGGTTTGCTTGAAGTAGCCCTCCTTGAGAGGTGCTTATACACTAGAAAGAATAGGGAGGAAGGACATAGTAGTTAGGGCCAGGAAGACCTGGTGAGATCCTGAGGGTCCAGACTCCTCTCTGCACTGGTTTGCTGTATCACCGTGGCTTTCCCAGATCTGCACCAGGTTTCCACATGTGTAAATGATCTCTGTAAACTGGGAGAACCCAAAGCTGGGGCTGGATGGGGGATGGTGCTTTATCTTTGAAGACCATGACCCCTTTGGGGTAGGGAAATTTCTGAGCTCAGCAGAGTGCTCCTCACTCCAGCTCGCCTCCTTCCTACCCTGCTTCTTCCAGTCTCTCTCCGGTACGACACAATGACGATTGTCTGGATCTGCCTGACACTCATCACTGGCCTCGTTGCGTTGCTGGTGGTCCTAATCTGCAAGAAGAGGTAAATATTTCCTGGCGGTCAGCATGGCTTGTCACCAAGTGGGGCAGGGCAGGAGGGATGGGAGAACTTGGGTGCAACTTTTCTCCTCTCAGTTGGTCAGCGCATCCACAGGTCAGGGGTTAATAAGCAACCAAGAGGCTTCATTTAGGGGTCACTCTGTCTCCACTTTCCCGGAGGCAGAGGCAGTCTCCAGACCTTCCCCTCATGCCAGCAGTAGCAGTAGCGATAGCCATAGCAATACCAGTACCACTACCAGTGCAAGGGATGACTGGATGGGCTAGGGAGTAGGTCAGGAGTGTAGATTTCTCTTCTCCATCAGAAAAGTCCAAGGGGAACTGTGTCTGCTACATCTCAGCATGGCTGATCCAGGCATGTGGAGCATGCCTGCCACTGCAGCTCTTAGCACTGCCAAGCCTTGAAGAGCGTCTAGAAAGCACCTTGCTCCAGGCCAAAGTGTCAGTCCAGCAAGACGCAGGGATGCAGCTGGTGGAGGACCAACTGTTAGCTGCAGCTCCTCCTGGGCTGCCGACAGCCCTGGCACACACTGCCTTCCACCCTGCCTTTGGGCTGCTTGTGGGTGCGAGGGGCAGGAGCACTTCTGCTGACCCTTGTGTCCCTGCGGCAGGCACTGTGGGTACAGCAAGGCTTTCCAGGACTCCGACGAGGAGAAGATGCATTATCAGAATGGGCAAGGTAGGACCCTCTCTGCTTCTGCCCCTGGGGCATGAAGGACCTCAGCCCTGTGGATGGGCAGGGACCTGGAGCATTACCCCTTGGCACAGCTGGGGTTTCCAGGAGAAGGCTTTGACCACTGCCTGCTTCTGGGGATGTGTCTAGGAGAGCTGAGGGGGAGCTCTGAGCCCAAGGAGAACCCAGTAATGGGGTTGCACAGCGTGAGATGGCACTGCGGCAGGTTCATCCCAGACAGCAGCAGGCTGAGAGGAAAATTCATCACAGGCGAGGGGTGGGGGGATGATGGAGGGGAACAATCCCATGGAGGAGACCTTGGCAGCCAGGTCCTGGACTGCTCTGAGGATACTGCTATGCCAAAGAGTGCCTTAGGTTTCCTTGGGACTGCAACTTCTGTGGCTCCTCAGCATGTCAACCCAAGAAGTCCTGCCCCTGCCCATCCTCTATAGGTGGCCCCTACTTCTCAACAGGGCTGCCTGAAATGCTTATCTTCTCCCTCCCCTTTGAAACCTGGCAGTGAAGTTCCCTGAGTCCAAGTTCTATGTGGACCCACACACGTATGAGGACCCCTGCCAAGCCGTGCATGAGTTCACCCGTGAAATTGAGGCCTCCCGGATCAAGATTGAGAAGGTCATTGGGTCTGGTGAGTCCCCGGGTCAGGCTGCCTCTTTGCATTGCGTCTGCTCAGGGAAATTCACAGTCTGAGGTTGTGCGGTCCCCATGGGACCACAGCAGGCTGCACAGCACTAGCACGGTGCTCAGCCAGGGCTTCATCTGCTCCTTATGCTTTTGAGATCAAAATCATGGGTAGAGTGGGGTTTTTTCTGGTGCATGAAATAAACTCTTTGTAGGCAGCCTGGTGCAGAGGGTTGCTGTTCAGCCAGTGTGGCACTGATGGCTCAGGCTGACACAGCAGATGGCTCAGCCTGTCCCATGTGGGTGCTCCAACATGGCCACCCTGCCTTCAAACCTCAGAGCAAGCATCTGGGGTGACAAGATGAAAATGAAAATGCAAGCAAAAGGGTAAATTTTCAGAACAAAAGGAATTTTTGCATAGGGACAGGGGCTTATAGGGAAGCATGGGGCAGAGACAGAGCTGGAACTTCACCAGGAGCACCCCAAGGGCTTACCCCAGAGAAGCATTAGGAAGCCTGGCTGATAGACATATCTGCTGCTCTAAGAGACTCGAATTTGTAATTAAAAGTGGTAAAGGAAGTGCCACTGTAATCACTACTCTTGACCCATTGCCTTCAGTAAAAGGCATCAGAAGGAAGCGGTTTCTGATATTTCTGCCCAGCTCCCAGAAGTGGCACTGGAAGCAGAGATGGACAATCCTTTCTGTACTTGGAGGCAGCGATGCGCAAAGAGCCCAGCAGTCCTGAGGGCTGGAGCATGCTGCGAGCATGCCGGCAGACCGGGAGATGCGTAGTGCTGGTGGGTTGGTGCAAGAAGCTGAGCAGCTCCCTGTGCCTTCACCTTCCCTTGCCTTGCAGGGGAGTCTGGAGAAGTGTGCTACGGCCGCCTGAAGCTGCCCGGGAAGAGGGAGATTCCTGTGGCCATCAAGGCACTGAAAGCAGGCTACACAGAGAAGCAGAGACGGGACTTCCTGAGCGAAGCCAGCATCATGGCACAGTTCGACCACCCCAACGTCATCCATCTGGAGGGAGTGGTGACCAGGAGTATGTGGCTGGTGGGGACGGGACCTGTGGTGGGGCAGAGCTGTGATATATCTCCCTGTGGGCACCCCGGGAGATGGAGGTCAGGGATCACTTTGGGTGCACTCCATCCTTCAGCTGCCCTGGTTGCTTGCTTGTCCATTGGCCTGGGGTCCCCTCCACCCCACCAACTTGCCTTCTCTTACAGGACAAACTTTCCATGTGGCAGGTCCCCTCCTTGCTCCGCAGTGCGCCCCAGGTCAGGGACATTGATTTAGGAGATGTCCTACCCATTAGCATTTATTTTATAGTCTGCCTGAATTGAATCATAATTTGAAGTCTTCCTTCAGAAAAAGCACATTCTGATGCAAAGCGTTATGCTAATGGCATGCAAATTTCAGTGGGATAATGAAGCTGACCTAGCCACATCAATGGCACCTGGAGGGAGGGGTAAGTGTCAGGGTTATTGCCACATCCCCACCACCATGCCCATCCTGCATGGGGTGAGACCACTCTGCGGGGCTGCAGGAGATCCACAGGCCTGGATTCATGTCTCTCCCAGTGAAAGCCTGGCACTGGGCTTCCCAGAGGAAGGTGACTTCTCTGCTGACTTGACCTCCCTTGTCTTCTGCAGGCAAATTGGTAATGATTGTTACTGAATACATGGAGAACGGCTCGCTAGACACCTTCCTCAGGGTAAGGAGCTCTTTTGTATTTTTATTCATTGCACATCCCCCTGGGCTGAGTGACTGGAGGAGCGGCTGGTTTCTGCTCCTCAGCCTCAAGGCCACTGCAACCCCTGTGTGAGAGCGGTGTGCTCGAGGCTCTCACCTCTCCAGCAGACCCACACTCCAGGGCATTGTGGCCAGCTCCTCAGAGCAGCACTGCAAAGGCAGTCTGAGACTGCCTGAGCGGTCTGTCCGAGGTGCTGGGAGGGCAGGAGGTGGGCTGGGGGAACAAGAGAGAGGAGGTACTAAGCCAAAGATAAGAGGTACTAAGGGATTAGTTTAACAAGAGCAGGATGCTGGTGAAAACCACAAAGGGACTCTGGGTTATTTCCTTTCCAGAAACATGATGGGCAGTTCACCATCATCCAGCTAGTGGGCATGTTACGCGGCATCGGAGCGGGCATGAGGTACCTGTCTGACCTGGGCTACGTGCACCGGGACCTGGCTGCCCGCAACATCCTGGTGAACAGCAACCTGGTCTGCAAAGTGTCTGACTTCGGCCTCTCCCGCATCCTGGAGGATGACCCTGATGCCGCATACACCACCACGGTGCGTGGCTCCTGGCGTTGCAGTCCTGCTGACCCTTGCTGAGGGTGATTGTCCCAGGCCCCTGGCAGATGGAAAAGTTAAACGCTCTCAAGTCAAGATAGGCAGGGCAGATATGGAGATGGTGATATCTGGACCAAGAGCATGAACCCAAAGAGCTTCTGAGCCTTAATGCATTGTCTTTCATACAGGGACATCCTCAAACTGAAGTGTGCAGTGAACAAAGAGAAGCGAGGTAGGAGAGCAGGGAGCTGATTAAACCTCCCCACCAACAGCTCCTGTGGGTATGTGTGTCCACCGCACAAGGATGCTCCCATGTCCCCATTGGAGTCCTTCCCTGGACTGCATAGTTCCCTCCATTCCTTCAGTTGTCCTAGAGCCAGCGGTCAGTAGGTGTGTGTTATGGTACGGTGCTGAACTGAGGATGTTTCCTTGTTCAGAAACTTGTGATCAGATAGTATCCTGTGTTCCTCCTCTGCGGTCTTTGAGCTGCTCAGGAGAGGCCTTCCCCAAAGGGACTCTCCCAGAGGACATCACTCACCTTCAGTCCCCATCAAGGACTGCACCAGAGCAGGCAGGACTCAGTTGGGTGGAAGAAACTCACCCTAGACAGGGATACCTGAAGGGTGTTCCCAAGCACACCACGCCTGCCCTGGAGGCTCTGGGAAACCCACCCTGCGTTCTCTGGGCCACAACTTTATTCTTCAAATGGCCAGCAACACATTTCCAGCTTAAATTTATTCTTAGTCCGTTTATTGCTGATTTTTGTTAGCATGGTCCTTTAATTCAACAACTCCTCCTCTTCAGTGCTTGCCTGCCAAAGCAGTAATGGACAGGGAGCACAAGCCATCACTCTCCTTGTCTGCTCAAGTCAGGCTCTCTGCCTGCGCCCAGGGTCAGCTCCACACTTTTGTGCTCTCCCATATCATTTTGAATTCCTCTCTCAAGCACTGAGGGCCAGAATTGTGCATGAAAAAAAAAACCTTGTAAAACAGCACAGCTTTCTTTTTGCTCTGCTGGAAATACCTTGAAGTCATCCTTCAGGTACACCTCTAGGCTTTTCTGAGTCCTTTCCAGAAGATGCCATCTCAGTGTATCGATTGTCTAATCTGCTCTCCCAGCTGCAGAGAGGTAGGGATGCCTGAGCCTCCACTGTTGCTCACTTTTTCAGGGGGGGAAGATCCCTATTCGCTGGACAGCTCCAGAGGCCATCGCATACCGCAAGTTCTCCTCAGCCAGCGATGTTTGGAGCTATGGCATCGTCATGTGGGAGGTGCTGGCCTACGGCGAGCGCCCATACTGGAACATGACCAACCGGGACGTGAGTGGACGTGGGGCAGCGTGGTGGCAAGCCTACCGCTCCTCCTGCCCTCACCCAAGCCAGCCTAGCAGGGGGTGCTGGGGAAAAGGGACCCAAAGAGCAGCCCTTGCCTCTTCTCACATCCACATCTCCTCATAAGAGTGCTTCTCCCCTCAGTGGGGACATCAGTGTGTTGCCTGTCATTGCACCGCACAACCTTTCCCTTTGCAGCACCGTGGCTCCTGGCTGTGCCTGGCTGTGTGTGGCATGGGTCTCCCCATCCCTGTCTGCTGCTCTGTACGAGCCTTCCCGCTGGCTGGAGAGCTTCAGCACGTGTTGTGCCACTTTTCCCGTTCCCTGGAAGGGGTCAGGGATTCCCTAGGATCGCTGCAGCCCCACTGCATGAGCCCTCCTGCACCCTGGGCTGGGGGTCCATCCCTTCCACTGCCCAAGTGAGAGCCCCAGGCTTGCACCACTTGCAGTAGGCTTTGGGCTTGTCAGAGTTTTGTGGAGCCACCCTTACCACAAGAATAGCATAAAAACTGCAGGAAAATGTAGGCTATATTCCTGAGTACAACCTGGGAGCAAAATTTCCAAAAGGAGGCAATAAAATGAATATTCTGTCTCTGCAGAACCACAGGGACTCCTTTTTTTTTACCTACAGGGACTATAAACCTACCTGCCTTCTCCCTGCTCTGGGAGCCCTGAGAGCCCCCCCTCTCCCTTCTGTTTTTATTAGTCACAGGCATGGATGCAGAGGCTTACATTACCTCCTGCACACAGCTCCTTCCAGCCTTGCTGAGTGGTGGCAAGCCCAAGCTGTAGAACACCTGAACGGGAGTGCAGCTCTTGTGGGTTGTCTGCTGGAGGGATGCTGCGGTATTTTAGGCCTGTTGGACCACTTAATGAATCTGCTGTCATAGCCATGATTTCTTGTATATGTACGGTATCCAGCCAGTTTCCAGCTCTCCAGAGAGACTGCATGCAGCTCGCTGGCAATGCACTTGTCATTTAGCATGAATTTGTGTGCAACCCCCTGCTCCTCCATCTGATGGCCTCAGAACCAGGGATCTTCCCTGCATGCCGCTGTCTGGGGTGCTTGGAGCCGGGTGGGAGTGCAGGTCCACTTCGGCATGTGGCTTCCTTCCAGGTCATTAACTCGGTGGAGGAAGGCTACCGCCTGCCTGCCCCCATGGGCTGCCCCACAGCCCTGCACCAGCTCATGCTGGATTGCTGGCAGAAGGACCGCAGCGAGAGGCCACGCTTCGCCCAGATTGTCGGCATCCTGGACAAGCTCATCCGCAACCCTGACAACCTGAAGTGCACAGCCACCGTCAACCGGTAAGGTCTCCCTGAGCCGCCACGATGAGCAGGGGTTGACAGCTGATGCTGGGCAGAGTCTGTGGGCTGCAGCAAATAAGGGATATTTCTGTCCGGGTCCAGCAGCGGTGGCTTCCCTGCATGCAGCCATGGACATGCACAGGGCCCATGGGCACAGGTTGTGGTGGGCAGTGGGAAGCATCTCGTGTTTCACTGTCTTCTCCCACCATGTCATCCCCATGCCACAGTCTAGTCAAGCGTGTGCAGCAGTGCCCACGCAGTGGCATACCTGCCTTTACCAGCCTGCGAGGACTCTCTCTGTCCTGCTGGGTCACGGGCTCTTTGAGGTGGACCTCACAGCTTCATCACCTAGGACCATCACCTCCCAGGCTAACCCCTTCTGTCCTGCTCCCAGGTTCACCCAAACGCCCTTTGACAGGGGTCTCCTCGATCTGTCCAGCTGTCTGACAGTGGAGGACTGGCTGGATTCCATCCGGCTGGGGCACTACCGGGACAACTTTGCCATGGCAGGGTACTCCTCCCTGGGCATGGTGATGCGCATGAACATTGAGTGAGTACCAGAGAATAAACACTGCTGGCAGGGTTACCCTGCACCATCTCACTAGTCCCATTATGCCTTGTCTTGTTCAAGCTAGTTGGCCCCTGAGCCAGAGACACACACCTAAGGAAACGTAGCCAGGGTAACCAGGTTCATGTTGAGACGTGGGACAATGTCCAAGGCTGTGCTGACATTTGAGAGAAGATGTGGGAGTTGCACTGAGAGGGTGTGAGTACCAAGTCACCTCTGGTGCTCCGTGGTCCAATGTCATCATAGAGTCATAGATAATTCAGGTCGTAAGGCACTTCAGGAGATCATCTAATCTGACCTCCTGCTCAAAGCAGGGTCAGATATGAGGTTGCTTTCTCCTTGCATTTCTCACCTTCGTTTCCCCTGCAAAAGGCATATCTGGACCAGAGTGTGGCTATGTGATACTGTGCAGCTTCTCTGGGATCATGGGGAAACAAACAGAGCTGGGGGGCACTCAGAGCTTCTTCAGAACCTGGTGTGCTGGACTGGCTCCCTGTTCAGTGCAGCTGGGCATGGAGGCACCATCCAGAGCCTTGGTGTGAGTGGAAGGTCATAGCCAAGTGCCCAGGGCTGGGATAAGGAGGGCCGGGGAGGACATTCCCACCACCCGTCCTCATCCTCCTGCTGTAAGGAGCTTGCTCTGTTACCTGTCTAGGGGTTCTCTGGGGTGGCTGATGCTCCAAGTGGTACCAGAAAGGACAGCAACTACACCTACTCCTACCCTGGGCTTACATTCCCCCTCCCTTGGTGTTAGCATTAGTGCCAGGGCTGGAAACAACCTCTCCTGCCTCTGAGGAGACTTGTTCCCTGTCAAAGGCTTGGGGCTGATGGGTGTTAGTTCCCATGACTCAGGAAGTACGTGGCAGTGCACGCCTTGGTTGAGGTGGACAGGTAGAGAAGGAGACAGTGAAAGGGAAGATGGAGAGAGGCAGGCAGAGGGTTGTCATCTGCATTGATCAGGGGCTGTACCTGGGGCCTTTGCTGTGGGATCGAGCTGACACTGATCCTTGTTTTTCATGCACATCGGGGAAACTTTTGAGTGGGGAAGGCTCATCATCCATCCATCTTTCTGACTGAGTTATCTGAGAGCATCTCGATAAAACTGAATCCAATTTCAGAGCATTGATCTTGTCACCTGCTAGCCTGTTGGGAGTGATCCCTCTCCTGCTCCTGCTCCTGCTCCTGCTCCTGCTCCTCCTCCTCCCTGGGGCTGTCAGGAAGACGTGCCCAAGTGAATGGCAGCTTCTCTGTCCCTGGGAGGATGGCCATGGTCCCTCAGCAGCAGCAGCCTTGTGCTGGTGGGCAAGCAGACATGAGCCAGGCGTGGGGTCCTGGACTGGTCCATGGGGTGCGCACACGGGGAGGAGCAGTGTCTTTTGTGTCTTTTTGGGTCCGGCACAGGTGCAGCCCATGGGGTGTCTGACAGTGTCCTTGTTCTCCAGGGACATTCGGAGTCTGGGCATCACCATGATGGGCCACCAGAAGAAGATCCTGAGCAGCATCCAGGCCATGAGATCCCAGCTGCTGAACACAAATGGCCCTAGGCGGCATCTCTGATCACCAGCTTTGCAGATCCGCATTGGGCATTCCTTGACACTTACCCTGGAAAAGGGGCAGCAGGGTGGTGAGCAGGAAAAAGGGCACCAGAGCAGGACCTGGAGCCCCGCCAGCATCTCTTTGATTTCATCGTCAGTGGAAACATGGCTTTCCAGATACCTCGGTGGTCCTGCTGTCTCCTTCCCCCATCTGAAGGGGGGAGCAGTCTTCCAAGTGGGCTAGGGACACTGTCATGCCTCTCTCCATCCTCTGCTGTGTCCCTGTGGGACTGCGGGTCCCCACCAACTATGCAGGACAGGTGGTAACCCCTTCACACAGCAGGATGGCCCCAGCTGCACCAGAAGATGAAGGGGTATCAGATGCAACAGCAATACCAGGAGCGGTGGGACTGGGCTTGCCATGGCACACAACTCCTTTCGACCTGACAGCTGGGGATTTTGTTGGATCTCTGAACTGAGGAGGGCCTCACAGGCTGCCACACAGCAGAGACAACCCTGCTCCCAGTACCTCCCAGTTCCAGTGTACTCCAGCCTGGACCTCCTGAAGTGCACCAGCCTGCAGGGGACTTCATGGTCCACCTCTACCAAGCCCAGGAGGGCAGGGGACAGTACAAGCTGACAGTGCCAGGAACTCTGCGTGCAGAGGAGACTTCCCCAGCATGGAGAAGAGGTGGCCAGGGTCTGCTGTCTGGATCCTCAAGAAGTCCCAGGGTGCTGCAGGACTCTCTCCACCTCTTGAAGCCACCAGCGGTGCTCCTCTCCGGATCCAGCACAGGCATCCCATGGCAGCCCAGGCACATTTTCTAGGGCCACAAGCTCAGGTTTCTCCCCCCACAGAACAACCATCACCCCCCCAAAGCTGTATCAGGGTAGAGAGGAGTGGGAGAGTTTTCTCCCATCTCACATGATGGAGGGACAGAGAAACTTCTGCCGAAGCCTTCTTTGTTCTTCCCCTAGAGAAACTCAAGAGCAGTCCCATTACCACACTACCTACTTATGCTCAGGTCATCTGCAGAGGAGGGGTCCTGAGCAGCATTTCCAGCTGCAACCACACAGTCCTATGGCTGGGCACAGGGGCTCTGGGCGACGGATCTTCAGCACTACCCAGCTGGTGAGCCTGGTGACTGGGAGGTTGGCCTTTCCTCCACAGCTCTCCTCTCCTCCACAGGAGCATCTCTTTTGGTGAGCTTGCCTGGTGCGGAGCAGTGGCCTCCAAAGGCTTATGGAGCTGGTCTGAGAGGCTGAGCTGGCTGCAGAGATGCAGACGTGGCAGGGAGGTGGGGCAGGCTGTGGGCTGGAAAGGTTTCTCTTGGGTGTAAATACAATTTTCTATGGGTTTGGGAACTGTTTTAGTGAAATATGATGTTAAGTACACAAAAATGGTCTCAAAGCACAGAAGCCTCAGTCATGGGGCTGAACTCACTGCAAAAAAAAATCTGCTGGGAGCATGGCTGGGGAGGGGTCTGCTGGAGGAGGAGAAGTGCTGGAGGGGAGCCACGCTGACTGCCAGGGACCAGCCTGGCCCACAGCATCCTGTCCTTAGCGCT
Source organism: Aramus guarauna (assembly GCA_013400195.1). NCBI lineage: Eukaryota > Metazoa > Chordata > Aves > Gruiformes > Aramidae > Aramus > Aramus guarauna. The sequence goes on from VXBL01009336.1 coordinate 314,419, forward strand.
GTCACGTAAACCCAGCATCACTCAAATGCAGGTACTGGTAGGATCTGGCCTGAGGTCTGTTCCTCCCAGTGCTGTTCGGGCACACGGAGGTGGGGGGGAGGGTTAAAGCCATTTCTCAGCTGCAATAATCCTGGCTAAACTTGCCTTTCTGGGGCTGGCTTAGTTTTCCAGCACTTATGTCCTGATGGATTCTCTGACTGTGGCGGGCACTTTACTTCTTCCTATGGAAGCTCTTTGTAATGGGGGACAGATGCAATGTGTTGTTTAATTTGTATTGCACCCTGCGTCCTGCACTCAGACCTGTCACACACCCACCCTGCAGTCAGCATCATGATGGAGATCAGTCCAAGCCCTGCAACACAGAATGGTGGGTGCTGGCCGTGTCCTTTCTTCCCAACATTTGGGACTCCCTGGAGGGTGAGTCCATCCTGGACAAAGTGGGGAGAGCAGAGGTCAGGCCAGTGCCACAGACCTGTGTCTTTGGGGTTTGCTGGGCAACCCTGGCAATGTGAGCTGCAGGATCTGAGGTTGGGAGCTGCCAGATGGCCCCTTTCCAGGTGGTTCGTGGGTCAGATCTTGCAGCGTGGGGTTGCTGGGCTGCTCCCGGCTGCAGGAATGGTGGGGCAGGGTTTGCCTTTTATGTTCAGAGCGTGCACCTCCTCCTGGACAATAAAACTCCTTCTTCCCATGGGCCATCTCCTTGCCTGTTATTGTCCCTGTGCTGCAGAGAGCTGTTTCACAACTTGCAGAGAGCATGGGGGCCTCCATGGCTGCTTCACAGGCACAGAGGGGCCAGCACAGGGATGCCCAGCTAGCCAACAACCTTCCTCCACCTGAAGGATGCTTCCTGGGAAGCAGGAGTGTCTGTGGATTGTCCCGTGAGTGCAGGGCAGGGTCAAAAGACTGATCATTCATAGGGTTCCTCTGGGGGTGGGCTGCTGTGCTGGGAGAAGCTTCCCCAAAACCACCAAGTCGTTGCTATGTAGGGCAGGACATCACGCAAGCACGGCACATCTTGTGTGCAGAGGCTCCTCTGAACTTCAGAAGCATCTTGCAGGTTTTCCCAGACTCAGGCTTACCCTCTCCTGGAAATTCAGGAATTGTTAAAAAAAAAGCAAAAAAAACCAGCAAAAACCTCAACCGTTGTCCTCCAAAATCTGAGCTGAAGTATCTCATGGGTGGGCTTGCAAAGGCCATCTTGTAGGCATTTACATGTGGTTCCAGCTGCCCTCCAGTGAAGAATTTGCTAGCATATGAGTTGCAGGGACAAAGACAACACCAGCATTTTCAGGAAAGAAGCATATTTTTCTTGCCATCTAAAACCAAAAGGGCACTTCAGCACATGGTGGGATTGTCTCTATCCACGTCACCACCTGCTTGCATGCCACCAGCCTTAGGAGCCCTTCAGGGATGGAGGTAACCGTCCCCGGGCAGTGCAGCCCTGCTCTGCATCCCCGCTGTGGGGAAAGGCCAGCCTGGCTCCCACACAGAGCCATGCAGCACTGTCCTCCCGGGTGCTCCAGCCCTCCTCGCACCAGCTGTCCACGTGCTTTCAAGTTGTCCTGCCAGCCTTGTCCAGAGTGTCCTTCCTCCTGGTCCCCCCGTTCACCGTTCTCTGCTGCAGCGTCCCCAGCACTCAGGGATGAGCTCACAAGCCCTGCGCTCTGCAGCACCCTTCACGCACCCCATGTCAGTATTTGCCTCTCCCACCACCACCACCCACATCATGACTGCAGGATGCCTGTTGCTCCCCTGTTGCTGTCCTGTCCCAGACCCTCCTCTTTTCCCAACCACCTCCCAAAAACATCCTCAGGTATTGTGTTCCACCTTTCTAGTTTACTGGAGCCTTTATATGCCAAGACTTCAAGAAATATGGTTGGAAGGGACCTCTGAAGGTCACCTCATCCTGCAGACAGGGACAGGAACCATGTCACAACTCGCTCACAGTACACGGCTGGCACTGGGCACAGTGGGACAGCCCGGGAATGCTGGGACATGTCAGCGTCCACCACACTTCACTGATTTATTTCATTTATGAATAAAGCCTGTATCTACATTGTGAAAAATGTACAAAGTTTTTTTACCTTTCTCAGTCCCGGAGCAAGTACGTGATCCATGGAAGGATGGGTGATGCTGGTGCCTGGCTCCTTCCCTCAGGTACGGGCAGGGGCAGACGCACTCATCCAGGCTGGTGTGCATTGCTCTGCGTGGGTAGGGACCCGTATTCAGAGCTGCTCCACAGCTACTACAGCATTGCTTTGTGAAAGACCACGAGGGCATCACCCTGCTCACAGCCCCCAGGAAGGAGAGGCAGGGTTGTGTCATTTTTAACACGTCATTTCTTCCCCTTCCAGCAGAAATTGCCATGAAATTGCAGTGCTGGCAAGGACCAGTGATCGGAGGCTCCTGTCCAGGACCCAGACCCACATTTCCAGACCTGATGCACTGCTCCACGTTCCTAACGCTGAGCCCCACTGCAGGCAGTGGCTGTTGGGTCCGACCAGGCTGGGGACAGGGCTGGCACCCAGGGATCCTGATGGTGAGAGGGGAACCGGCTCGGCAGCAAACCCCTTGTGCAGGGGACTTAGGGAACCTGTCCAGGGGAAGGATCTGGTCAAGAGGCAAACTCTTCCATCTGAGGAGTGGTGATGGAACTCTGGCTAATGTATGGCAGCAAATAAACCCCTACGTGTATCAAAATAGCCCTCAGGATTTTCACACCTTCTTAAATGTCTCCCAAGAGATTTTTATTCCAACTTGCACCACTGGGAGCTGGTCTTTCCCTGGTAAAACAGCTTTCCTCTTCTATACCCAATATTACCGCAAGCTACCAGTAAGTCATCTCTGAAGCATTTCATTTACGGCTGTCCAGGCCAAATTTGGCTGTGTCATCTGCAAGCTTTGTGTGCCTGGAGGTGGCAGTCTGGACTCGCAGAGCACCTGCGGAGCCCTGCGTGGAGCCACCCGTCTTAGCTCTGCACCCACGCTCAGTTTGTGCCAACTTTATGCAGGTTTGCAGGGGTCAGATGCACTCCGTGGATGGTGTTAACAGATGGTGAACTCTGCTTCATATTTACTGATATGATTCCTGTCTGATCACATACCAGCTTAGTCTGCCAAGGAAGGCTGTATTCCCAAACCGCCTTCTCTCTCTGCTTTTAGCACAGTCGTTTAGCATCATGTCCAAGCAAATTACTCAGGATAATCTGATGTAAGATAGAAATATCACCCACAGCTGCTGTTTTTAACTCTTGGAAGGGTTATGGGTTAAGTTCTACATGGGTTTTGAAGTATCCCATAGGTCATGTCTTGGAATCCACCATCAAGGATTAAGATAGCAGCACAGTTCATCCCAGGATGAACAGAGGCTGATGGAAGTGCCTGTTCTGCAATCAGGGCAGTGGGACGGAGAGTGTGGGTGGGGTAGCATCCAGCAGATAACAGCAGATAAGTTGTCCTACCCAAACGCAGAGAACGGTACAAATTAACTGGGTGTATCGAGGAGGAGAGGTGAGAGTACGTGGTGCAGATGATGGTGAGCAGTGGTCTCCATGCCTGGACAGGAGCTGAGGGAGCGTGGGGTGACGGAGGTAGTTTGGGACACGTGCTTTGGGGCACTGCTGGGGCATGAGCTTGGGGACTGAGGGGTGCTGCAACACAGCAAATGGTCCAAAGGCAGCGGGTGAGCTTACACCTCTCAGCGCAGAGGGGATGGAGATGCAGGAGGTGATGGAGAGGCAGGAGCGGCAGGCTTACACCTCCCTACCCAGTTGGACTGACCCCATCCCACGTAGTCACACAGCAGGGAGGGATGAAATCCCTTTTAGTGCTGGGCTCCTCTAAACCTGTTATCAAAAGATGAGGTTCCTCATTACAATTCCTTTATTTCTTTCACATTCAGAGCTGCCAGTAAAGGGTCAGCAGCACTTATGAAATTTTCAATTCTCGCAGGTTTTGAATTTACATGTTTTTTTCTGTGTCTGAGCTGGAAGAAGATTATGAATAAAAGATTAAAATTGGAGGTCTCCAATCATTTAGGAGCAATGCAACGAGCATTTATTCTGGGAGTGAGCACGAGCCAAACACCGCTGCATGCATACCAAAAATTAGCAGCAAACTTCAAACAGGGCCTAAACAAAAGGCTGTGCTCTTTGATGTGAATCTCTGCTGGGGTGCGGGGAGGAGCAAACCTGGGGAGCTGGAAATCTCTGGGCTCTGCAGGGTCTTGGGAGCAGAGCAACAGCCTCCTTGACTCCAGATGCTCCAGAGGAGAGATGAGTCCCACTGGCTCCGTCGATGCTCTTCCATCGCTGAGCCCTGTTGCAAGGCATTAGCATCATACAGGAGCATCTTGTGGAAGGGATAGGACTCTTAAAGATAGAGTGGAGGGGTGGGTGGGGAGAAAAGGAGGGCAGCTAGGACAGATTTGGGTGAACTAGGATGTGGCTGATAGACTTAGGAAGAGCTGAAGCGGGAGGAGGAACTGGGATGAGCTGAGGAGCCAAGGTAGGTCTGAGAGGGGTGGGAGCCGAAGTGAGAGGCCAGGACAAGCCATGCCTGGTGTGCAAAAGGGCTTTTCATAACTAAAGGCAATGGCTTTTTGACTATAGGCTTTGCAAAGGAAAAACAAGCAAACAAAAAAACCAAACAAAAAACCTCTAGCAAAATCTTTGGCTTCTCTGCTCAGAGAGACGAAAACAGGATGGCACTTGCCGGTCCCTCTCTGGCCATGGGAACATTTCTGTGCATGTTCTCACTGTGCACAAAATCCCCATCCTGTTGATACCTGACCTTCCTCCCTGCATCCCCACTTTTCCAGGCACTTGGATTTCAGTTCACTTCTTTATCAACACTATGCTTAAGGGAATAGGCACAGACATTGCTTTGCTGGGATAAGAGACATCCAGCCTGAAGTGAAGTGTTAGTCTCCTCAGTGCTGTTCCCTGCCTCAGTTTCCCTTGTCCTTTCAGAGTTCTGCTCCCACGCCTGAGCCAGAAGCTCAGATCTCACCCCTCCAGCCCTCAGTTTGCCCACACCGTGTCTGTGCGGGTGCCACCAGCCATCAGTGTTTGCAGTGGCCTGGGGTTACCTGTTCAGAGAGCCCCGGGGGGTGGTGGTGGTGCGAGGGAGGCAGAAGAAGGAGGCAGCAGATCAGGAGAGGCTGGCAGGACCCCAGCCATGCACAGCAAAGGCACGGCACATCCCTGGAAGGGTCTGAGGGGAAGATGGTGCTACGGGACAACCTGATCTGTGACTGGTGACAGACCCACTGTGGGCATGATGCTGGACAGGACAACCCAGAGGTCCCTTTCACCAGCCCTGATGGCTCCTGTGAATTTCCAGGCAGTGAAATATCTCTAAGCAGCAGATCTCATCAATAAATGTTGTGCATAAAGCACTAAAATGTTATGATACGGCTTTCCAAGAAATTTCCAGGCCTTTCACCCTTTATTTACCAGCAAAGGCTTGGCAATGCAGTCGTAGGCAGCATCCCCCACAGCCTGTACCTGTCCTGCATCTCTCTCCCCCTCCCAGAGCAGGGCTGGGTTTCAGCCAAACGTGTCAGAGGACAGCAAGCACGGAGGAGCCCGTGTTTCTACAGGTTTTATGGAAATAGATGACAGCCAGAGAGAGCGTGCAATGTAGCAGTGCCCCCACAGACAAGACGGTGGCAGCCTCAGCTTGCGTCTACATATGTCCAGGAGAAGGCATGAAAGGGACCTGTGACAGCTCCCTGTCGGCAAAGCTTTGCTCCAAGCTCGCAATGAGCCCCGAGACACTGCCCTGAAGGAAAGTGCCCCTGAGAATACTGGTGGCTTGTGCTCCGGTTTGCCATACTTTGCCCTTGTCCCTGGCTCTCCTGACACCGTGTCTTCAGCTGCTCCCTGAAACATCCCACCACCTCTCCTTCACCTTCCTCCCGGGCGCCCCTGGGCTGGTCCTGCAGCGTGCTGAGGGCAATGGGCAGGGTGGTGAAGCATCCTTGGTGGTGAGGGGGTCTCGTGGTGCTCATAACTGTGGGTTACACTGGGTTTCACCTCCCTGCCTATGTCCTTTGGGCAAGGTAGTGCCCGAGGAGGGCAACTGTGATGAGGACAATGTGTTTGTTGTCTGCAAGAGGGTGGCAACACTGAGCTCCTTCCTGGGAAAAGCAGAGTCACAGCCTCTTTGAAATTCCCTGCACATGCATCCCAGGGAGCCGGGAGGGGCACTGAGCTGGGGAGAGCCTGGGTTTTCGTTTTCTCTCTGCAGAGTGCCTGTCAGAGATGCCCACCTCTGGGAGGACAGGATGGACAGACGGACGTGGCTGGGCTAAGCAATGCTAGTGGCGGGCTGCTGGGAGCTCCCTGCGCTTTGATAAGCCCTCCGGCACCAGTGCTGACAGCCACAGCCACTGACTCTCTGCCCTCGCAAAGCAGCGCCTTCAGTTCGATCCTCTCCCAGGACTGCTCCCACCACTGACAAAATCTCTTCCTCAGCTTTTACACATCCTCATTTTAGCAGCCAAGCTTCTTTGGCACGGGAGCAGAGCCCTCCTTGCCCGCCCTGCTCTTGTTGAGCATCCCCAGGCTGCTGGTCCTGCTCCGTCTCAGGGTTCCCGTGCATCCTGGCAAAAACTTTATTCTTGCAGCTTGTAACTGTGGCTGATGAGCAAGCTGTTAGTGGGGAAATGAAGTGGCTCAAGGATGAGCTGCGCCTGGTCCACCCCCAGTGCTCCACCAGCCTGGGGAAACAGCTTTGGGGAGACGAGTGGGTCTGTGCCAGCTGCTTCTCTCCACTGACCTGCATCCTCTTGTTCTCACTCAATTTCCCAAGCCTGCTACCAGGTCTATATTCACATTTACTTTTCAAGCCTCTCTAAAATCCCAGTGCATTGCAAGGTGGGGAATTTAAGAGCAGTTGATGAAAGAGACTCAACAGCACATGGCACTTGAGGTACACAGGGCTGGCACCTGGGTCTGGTTTTCAAGGGCCAGCATTACAGCTGGGGTGAGATTCCCCATTTTTTTAAGGATGTTCAGTGTCCGTGGAAGGCATTTGTGATGACTGCTCACAGCTCTTGCTTCTGCCAAGTGGCTGTCTCTCGCTAAGCCTGTATTTTTGTGTAGGTACTGGGAGCTAGAGTGTAGGACAAGACAGCAGATCCAGGCAGACGTGTTGTGGGTTTACAGACTTGACGACAAGAGGAGGTAGGCAAGTCTCCATCTGGAAGTGTTGTGCAGGAAATTGCTAGCATTTTTGCTTGTTTACCCCAAACTTTTCTTTTTGCTGTTGCAGTTTCAGCATCTTTCNGGCCAAGACAGGTATGTCCTGCCCTGGGTCACCTCCAGGAGGTTGGGTTTGCCCTCAGGCGAGCCCCTTGCTGCTGTAGGCTATGTGCAGGGATGCTGGTCCCCGGCCCAGACCCTTCTTGTGCACAGATCCCACTGCGGGACCTGCTGCCCGGACAGTGCTGCGCAGGCTGAGCGGTGCAGGATGACACCTTGCACTCCGGCCCTGCGGGACACATGGAGCCTGTCGGGTTCAATCAGTGTCTCACCCTTTCAGTCATTAGCCCAGAACATTTTAGCATCCTCTGAGGCCCTGGGAGATGGGTGAGGGGTGCCACAGCCTCGTGGCAATCCCTGACCAGACCCAGCCTCAGCAACTGCTGCTGCCAGCCCCTCCTTTACTCCTCCTCCATGGTGGCATTGCTCTGCTTCCGCACGGCTCGGTTGCCCCTGAGCCTGGATTAGCCATGTCCCTGCCTCCACATCGTCCTGGGGTAGGACAGGTCTGCTTTGGGGAGGAGGTGTCGTCCCTGCCAGTGACCACCCTGGTGCCACGGGGTTGGGGAGCTGCCTGGGAATGCCTCCAGTCCTCTTCGGCTGATGCTGAAGTGTCTCACCAGGTTTAGACGGAAAGTTTTAGGAGTCCAGGAGATGGCTTCTGGCTGAAAGCAGGGTGCAGTGCAGGCAGTGCCAGGGAGCCAGCAGTGTCTGTGGCCTGCAGGGGGGGTGCAGGGACCCCCACATTTTTCACTGGCATCTGCCTGCACTCTGTTCCTGGAGCCTGCACCCCTGGTCTGGCAGCAGCAGGCAGCCTGTGCCCTCCTGGAGCGCGGGCTGGGGGGTCAGGACAACTGGCCTGTGGCCAAGCCATGCTTCATGGAGGGCAGGACCCACCAGCTGCCACTGAACTGTGTGAGAATCTCTGAACTGCTGCTATTTTTTGTGCTCCTGACAAAGCCGACGGGCTTAGAGGAGGAGTGGACAGGGAGGGAAGGGATGGCTGGAGTGTCCTGTGGACACCCGTAGGTTACTCTGAGCCAGCACCTGTGGTATATCCACCAAAACCAGTTACTTCTCCATGCTGGGTCCCTGGAATGAATGAAAGGCCAAGGCAGGGTGTGCTACTGGGAGACCCGGCACAGGGAAGGGAAAGGCAGCAGGGACTCCCCAGTGACAGGCTCACCAGCTGGTGTCCTGGTCTGGGCATGCTGGGGATGGGCACCAGTAAAGGGCCACGTCTCTGGAGCTAAAATGGGAGTTTTCTGTCTTGGTCCTCTGTCCCTCTTGTCAGACCTCCAAGAGGAGTAGAGATGGCTGCTCGCCTATTTTTCTAACTCCCAGCTTGCTTGTCTTTTAATCCTGTTTTTATCTCTCCCTGCTTATCAGCCTTGATCATGGGCTCCATCAGCCTTCCCTTCCCTGCGTGCCTCCATCCCTGCTGGGAGCTTAGCGGCAAAGCACCCCACGCAGCTGCTCACATCCCCTCGCTGTTGCAGCAAAGACCTTGGTCCAGCCCTGTCTGCAATCTGCCTCTCCTACACCGGCACTAGCTCTGTGCAACCTGCTGATGGGACCTGCACCACACAACCTCATCCTGCAGCGGTACAGTCTTTGGGGTCTCTTTCAGACAAAGGTAAAGCCTCTAAAGAGATGCTTTTGTGGGGCAGGGGCAACTTAGTCACTGTCTGCCATGGGTGCTGTCTTCTCCTCATCTTGCCAGCCATGACCAGCTTGGGCTTCCCTGGGCTCCCACCCAGCACGGGCAGCACTGAGCAGGAACTGCCCCTCAACCAGGGGCCAAGAAAAGCCTCCAGCAGCCATGGAACAGATGGAGCAAAGCCCCATGCAACCCACTTGCTTCGCTGACCTTCAGAGGCCAGAACCTGAAAGCCAGTGAGCATCGACTTGAGCTTACCTGAGACATCACTGACTCACTGGCAAGTCCCAGCCACCCTCCCGCACCCTGGCCCCAGCCCATGTGCAGCTCAGCCCCCGGTTCCCCCCACCCGTAACCTCCCTCCGTGGTCCTGGGGTCCTACCCACAGTGGGCAGGGCTCCCCCACATTTTGCACTGGGCTTTATCTCGCTGAAGTAGAGCAAAGCATGAAATATGAATGAGCCGCCATGGCCTGTCGCGTGCTGCCGGGCTGGACCCTGATTCGATTAACACTGATGTTTCTTTCATGAGCAAGAGGCTTTCTCCTCTCCGGAGCTCTTTGCTGCAAACACTGAGCTCTGTCACGGAAGCAGACGGCTGATTAACCACCCACTGCCTGCCACTGCTCCTGCCTGCTGCTCCTGCCTGCCTCCTGTCCCTGTCCCTGCCCGCCGCCGTCCCCCACCACCTCCTGCCGCTCTGGAGCAAGCCTCGCTGCCTGCAGCCTGCTCTCACCACTGCTGCTGCCAGCATCTGGCTTTCTCCCTCTTCCCAGGCTGGCATTTGCCAGGGGTCCTTCTTATGCCAAGCGCAGAGTTGTTTTCACACGTGATGGGGCTGGGTATGGCTGGACACGGAGCAGCACTGCGAAGTGAAGAGGTGGTCAGACCCTGCCCGGTGCGGAGGCTACGGTTCAAGGTGTGTGACCAGGTACCTCCTGCACGAAGGATGCAGCTGCTGCTTCTGCTCCAGAGACGCAGGGTTGGCTCTCACACAGGCTGATAAATGCTCTCTCTTCAGCAAGATCTTGATGATTTTCCTAATGACCAGGCCTGCAGAATAAGCCTGGCTCCTGAGAATTTAGCTGGGCTATTTCAGGCAGCTAATTGTACCTAGCAAGGACGTTCCTACTGTTCAAATTTTTCAGTTATCTGGGACAATGTGAGAGCTAACGGGCTTCCCCAGAGCTGCTCTGTGGGGCAGGGAGAAGGGGACACAGCAAAGATCGTAGTGCATCTGTCTCTCTCTCTGTCCCTATGCTTTTGTAAGGTAACCTTGAAGCTGGTATGTACCATCGGCTTTAAAACTTTGTGCATCCCAACTTGCCTCAGCTTTTTTGTGCAAGAACAGCCAACACCCCTGGCTCCATCCACACACATGGGCACATGTCTTATGCTCGGCAGGATCTTGGTTGTCTCACACACAGCTGCAGGAGGCATCAAAGGTACCAGAACATTGCACAAAGTTAAAGTGGAGTTGGTCTGGAAAGGGCTGGGTAATTTTGCAGGTGAAAACTTTCCCTCTGCCTTTTGCATCCTTGAATTGCATCTGTTCTGTTAATCATGTGCACGCATAAAATTTCCCAGGCAGCACTGGTGGGGCCAAAAAATCTCCATCTGTGAAGATTTTCGGCTCTCAGTTGGCCAAGGGCAACCTGATATGACTTTGAAGTCAGCTGTGCTTGGAGCTGGGGACTGGACTGTGGACCTTCAGAGAGCCCTTCCAACCTAAATCCTTGGCTGAGCCTTGTCTTATGACAGGCCTGGCAGCTCGGACCCTCCGGGCTGTGTGTTTTTGATCTTTCCCTGCTGGAACAATCCAGTCCATCCTCTCTAGTGTTGTTTTGTCTGGGAAAAGCTCTGTCCTTTCTTACACCTGGATTTAAATCACAGCTGCACGCCGCCAGCTCTGTTCCCACCCAGAGACTTGTCGACCTTCAACAGGTGCAATTCAGGAGATGGTGCAATTAGCTCCAGAGCTAATTTTTCTGTCTGCCCACCCGTGGTATGACTTCTTGCGTGCACTTTAAGACGTGGTAGTGGCAGCATTAACGTGGGTGGATCGCCTGCACTACCCCTTAGCCCAGGGCACAGGGGTTTCCATGCTCCTCTGCCCACGCTCCGAGGGGATCCAATGTGATGGAGCAGGAACGATCTCCAACGCATGACAGGTATAAGCCAGTCTGCTGAAATAAATGGAGTCGCGACGGGACAAGAGCTGAGATGCCATAAAGCAACCCAAATGCACTGACTTCAGTGCTTCAGCCTCCAAAGGACTGACCCAGTTCTTACCCCCAAATCCCACCACCTCCCCTGTCCTGGGGTGGCTGTTTTTGGGAGTCCGGGCTGTGCCCAGGGATGCAGCCCTTCCCCGGCAGCAGCACTTGCTGCGTCCCTGCCCGGCGGGTGAGCTGCCTGCCGGGATGCTGCTTCCAGATGCTTTCCGCCGCTCTGCCTTTGCCCCCCGCGCGGGGAGGGCAGGGATGGAGGCAGGCGGCGGTGAGCAGCGATCCTGCAGCCCCGGGGAGAACTTGACACGCGATTCCTCTCGCACAGACAGCGCTTTACACGCTATTGCTGGCACAACACAGCGAGTGGCCAGGGGTTTCTCTGACACACGTGCTCTCCACTGCAGCTCCCTGGGCTCGTCCTTGTCCCAGCCATCATACCAAAGCCATCCGGTGCTGCTCGGGCAGCGTGAGTGGTCTGTGCCTGTCAGAGCCCGGGGGAACGGCGGAAAGCAGTCCCATCCTGCTGCCTCTGCTCCCCTTGCTCTGCCCTCCTCTGCCCCTCCACTCCTCACTGCCTGGCTGACCCAGGCCTCCAGTGAAGCCTTGATGGGGATGGGAATGGCTTTTCCCCTACAAGATCCACTGAACTGGAGTCACTGGTGGGACATGACCATCCCAGCCATAGCAAGCAATTAGCCACTCCACCAGTCCGGTATGGTTAGTAGATCATTTTTCAAATTGAATCTGTCATTCTTGGCTCTTGTGGTCAGGCTTTATGGTCTGTCTGTCTTGTCCCAGCTCCAGCTGATGGTGGTTGGCACTCCTGTGGGCCAAGCTTAGTGGTGCAAACCCAGCCCCTTCCTGCGCTGGTGACAGTGGTTCTGCCCTGGAAGGTCTCTGCTTACCCTGCAGCCTCTCCTGGTCCCTCACCTGTTCTGCTATACCCAGCTGAGGACTCACCAGACTCTATGTCTACCCTGGAGATGTCATCCCTGGAGGTATTCACAAAACCTGTAGACATGATGCCTAGGGACATGGTTTAGTGGTGGAGTTGGCAGTGCTGGGATTATATGATTCTATGGGGTGGTGATAACACCTCCAGGTGTTCCTAAATCCTGGGCCAGCAGGATCTGGCCCTTGCACTTTGGTTTGGGATCATTTATGTTCACAGAGGGTTCAATATGTTTTTCCCTCTATGCATTTGTCTGCAGTGCAGTTCATCTGCCATTGCGTTGGCCACGCACCATGCTCAGCCAGGTCTCCCCGCTAAGCCTAATCTGGGGCTCAAAGCTGCATGAAAGAGGGATGGGGGCCCTCGGGGGCAGAGTAAGTGACTCTGCCAGTGGACCATCACTCGATGCTGCAAGGACTGGAAAGGAAGGACAGCAGACACACTGTTGAGGCAATGCTAGCTGTGGCCACCCAAGCACAGGGGTTGTCCCAGAGGATTTGGTCCAGGTGGGAAGTTCAGGGTTTGTGGAACTGGCAATGTCCTAACCAAAGGGGAAGCACTATCCCATGCTGCTCAGATTTGTGTACCAAAGGGTAAATAGCCGATGCGTGCAAGAGGATGGCCATGTCAAGTCTATTGGAGCAGAGACATTGACCATGGGGGGCTGCAGGATGGTCCCATACCCAGAGATGCTCTGTGCCCTGGCACTGTCCAGCGGCATGGCTGGTGAGCCCTGCACAGGCTGTGGCTGCAGAGGATGGTGGGCATGCTCCTCTTCTCCCGGACGTCAGGCTTCGGACTCCATCTGCTGTAATAAAAGTGAAATTTCCCCAGCTTGTGTCGAGCTGCCTGTGCTGGGGGAATACACAGCACTGCCTGTGCTCAGCAGTGAGCAAAATGAAACTAGGGCAGGCAGGGATGAAGTGGGCTGTGGATGCAGCCTTGGGAAACCCGGGTATTTCCCAGGAAGGCTGAAATCTCCACTCAGCTTGATTAGCAAGAATTCCAGCAGCGGTCTAGCTCAGCAGAAAGGGGACAGAGGCCACTCCAGCTGGTCCTTCCAGCATTGATCATGTGAGTCACGGCTTTTTGCAGCATCCCTGTGACACATGAAAGTTTTCTGTGCGGATGTGCTGCCTGGATGTCCAGTGCCATGGAGCAGAGGAGCTGCTGCCCCAGTTTCCTTACTGGGAGTGTCCCATCAGGGATACAGGTCTGTGTGGTCATGCATGCATGGTGGAGGCTGCACTGGAGCATGCACAGGACAGGTCTCCGGTTCTTTAGCAGCAAAAAGCTGCTTTCCCTCTTCCCAGCACTCTCCTTGGGGTAGTCTGGGACTGTGTCTCTGGATGGGATGCACAAGCTTCTCTGCCCATGCCCCAGAGCTGTGTCTCTCCCTGTCCACACCCCTCACGCCCTACATGTCAGGAGTCTGTATTCAGCCGTGTTTGCTGCAGAGAGGGGGAAACCCAGCCCTCACTCAGGGCAGGGCTGGATGTGGCTCCGATGCCTGGTGCCGGGCTGCGCGGGACCTGTGCTGGCCCTGCCTGCCTCCCTTCTCCTGGCTGCCTGGGGCTGCCTGCTCCCGGCTCTGCTGGCAGGGACGTGTGGGCAGCTCCTGCCCATTTATGTGTGAGGAAAGAGAAAATACAGACTGGTGATTTTCTCTGGGGGGCTGAGCACAGATCAATCTCACTGTGCGCTGTGAAGCCTAAAGGACACCTTGAAAACTTCTTTTGTCAGGAAAGAAGCTGATTTCTCTCTCCCCAGGTCTCCCTGGGGACTTCCCAACAGATTTCCAGCGTCTGAGAGAGCATCTTCGCTATCTATGCCCACTTCCCCCGACACCCGCAGCACAGCATGCCCATGGGCTGCCACCGAGCCCTGGGCAGGGCATCCCCCAGCCAGGATGGGGTGCAAGGGGCACCATTTTCGTGGATGCATGTTTTTTCCCCAGGGTGGTTGCAGTCTCTGTTCTCTGTGGCCTCTTCCCAAGAAGCCTCATACCTATGGATGAGGAATGTACCCAGGGAGAGAGTTTCATCCCAGTCCTACAGGTCCTGGCACAGGGGTAGAGTTGGGTCTCTGGCCCTCACTCTCTCTTTAGCTCAGCCACACGGGATCAGTCATGCAGACAGCTGCAAGTGGTGGGACATCTTCACAGGACCAGTTCAGCCCTCGTGCATCCCAGGTGCCAGACAAGGAAATGTCAGGATGGAGGGCCAGGTCAGGGCATCGACAGCATCCCTGCTGCTGGGGCCAGACCCTGCACAGTGGGTGGATTCAGGATGTTTCCATTAAACAGGAGTGTCCCTCTCCTCCCTTCCCGTCGTGGCTGCTCCCTCCAGCCCTCCTGGCTCATTTGGCTCTCAAGCCTGGCTGTTCCTCAGCCTCTTTGCTTGGCACAGCAGAGGGGACAGAAACCCCCGAGGAGAGAGGGGAGCAGAATTTGTGGGGCAGGGAAGGGGCCAGCAGACACCTCACAGACCCCCCCATCCTCTTGTCCTCCCCGCCAGTGTCTTATGGCAGGCTCAAACTAGGGATGAAAGGATGATGGGACAAACCTTCACGAAGGCGACAAGCACCACACTGGCTTTTCCAAGACAGCCACCACCACCCCATCCCCCCGACCCTGTGGCAATCTGAGGTCACCCCAGCCCTTACCTTGCTGCAGATGGGAGAGCTCACCATCTGTATGGAAATGTCCCCATGTCCCACCAGCTCCAGTCAAGGCCCCTTACTTTGATACTGTAATTTAGAAACACGAAAACAGTTGTGTTCTGAAATTAAGCATACAAGGAGCTCTCCTTAATCTGGGAGAATTATTTCCACATCATTTCAAATTTTCTGCTCTATTAATTTCCCTCTAGTCTGTCATTTTCTTCATTTGTCCCAAGGCTCCTGGGGTTCAGCAGAGCCACTGCTAGGCATGATGCCTAGTCCCTTCTCCCCGGGCCAAATCCTGGTGCTTGTCTGGGAATCTGGCTTTCCAGATCCCTGGATGCTCAGCCTCTGGACTTGCAGACCAGAGCTGCCCCAGGGTGACCGATGCTCCTCCAGCTCAGCATCGTCTCCAGTGCTTCCAAAGGAAACTTTGCGTCTGGCAAAGGGGTATGAAGCTCCGTCCATTCCTGCCTGCATCGGGCATCCCCCAGCAGTGTGTCCCCTCTCAGCACGCTCCCACCTTTACCCCAGGCTGGGGGGGGCTGAAAGAGGCTGTGACCGGGATGCCTGGCTTTTCTGCAGGGATGCTGGCAGTGGTGAGGGCTGCTGCCACCCCTTGTCCTCTCCTAATACTACATCTGGTCCACGGAGGGCTGCTGTTGGCAGGGGGATGCAGTCTGCAGCGAGCGACTGTGTTCTCAGAGGCCTGCATGGTCAGCTGGGCATGGGTCAGAGCACCCCAAAACCAAAAGCTTTGCCTCAGCCTCTCCCAGCCCAGGTCCCAGCACTGTTCAGGAGCACAGCCCCATGCTTCACCCCTATCCTCTGCTGTGGAGCGCACATGCACGCACTCGCCAACAGCATGAGCCCTTAAAAATGGGAATCAGTCTGAAAGGGTTTAGGTTATTTTAGTTCTTGTGTGGCACCCTCAGTTATCCAGGCACTGGGCTAGCCTGGAGGGGGGGGTGAGTTCTGAGGGAGGATTTTGGTTGTGTTTCGGTACAGCACCCTATTCACAGCCTCCAGGGATCCTTCCATGGGGACCCCACAGAGCCCAGTCAGAGACGATGGCAGCGCTCCCCCACACTGACATTTTCATTCTTCTGCCTCACCTCCCTGCTGCTCTCCCCAGGTGATCTGAAGTGATAACTTCTGCTCTTCAACAGCAATTTGCTTTAAAAAGACAATGCAACACTAACTTTGCATTGTCTTTCCATCAACACACCAATATCCAGCAGCCGAGCGATGGATGCTGGCAGAGCACGGAGCGTGGCTGCTTCAGCCCTTAAGTTACTGTGTAGAAAGTAAAGGAATGTATTTCTGCTAATGTTCTTAAGGGAGATGGAGGGTGACCAGTTTCAGCTCTTTTAATTTCAATCAGAGGCTGAATAATACCACCTCTTGGTCTGCTCTTCCCTGCAGCCTCTGCTTTATGAGTAAACAGAGGTCCCTGGAGAGCAGCGGGCAGAGGAAGCCCTTTGCCTCTCCACGGAGCTGGTGGGGGCTATGGGGGATGTTCAGCAACGCCCTGCAAAGCTGTATCCAGTGTCTGCCTTCAGGTGCTGTCCTGCAGCTGTTCTTGTCCAAGTGATGCTCAGAAGAAAGTGCCTGCGGACCCTCCGGGTGAGCCCACGCTCCCTGGGTGCCCAGAGGAGAGTGGTGAAGCAGAGGCAGGGCAGAAGCCCATGCTCATGCTGATTTTGACTCCCACCAAGTGAATGCAACACCAAAGGATGTTCCTGTTACTGGTCCCATGGCTGGAATAGAGCACACCCAGCATCCACCACTGCACATGCTGTTAGTAGACATGCTGGGAGTATGTCTGCTGGCAGATGGAATAATAATTTCCCACACCCAAAGAATTTTTCTGGTCACCTGAAAGCCAGGGTTATCATTACTTTTTGCCTCTCCACCCCGATCTGTTGTATTCTGTCAGTGTGGAGGGTTAAACCTGGAGCTGTAAACCCGGTGACAGCCACGCAGAGCTGCTGGAGCAGATGGTTGTTGTACTCCTGTTCAACAGCAGGCCACCTCCTTACCTGCTTCAGGGCCTCAGCTGAGCTGGGAGGTCACTGGTCCCCCATTCCAGATGTTGCAAGTCCCACCTGACAGCTTGCCTCCTGCTACTCGGGGCTGCTGTCTAGCCCTGTGCCCTCTGTCTCCTTCCTTATTCCTGAGATCTCAGAGCTGCTCACGTTATCTTCTGGCTCTAGCACTCATCCTTCCTGCTTTTCATGGCTTCTAGTGACTCTCTTGCAGACATCTTATTTCAGGACTGATGCCCTGCATGGCTGGACATCTTGGGCTCTGCCCCTGTGCTGCAGGTGAGCACTGGAAGTGGGATGCTCTGCAGTGTTGGGCACTGGATTAATCCCCCCTCCTCCCCAGCCTTCATACATTTACTTTCCCATGGTGGTCCATCATTAGCATCCCACTGCTGTCCTCCAGCTGCTTTCCCTGTTTACACCATTTCCAAGACTATGGTAGGACTTTATGAATCATTTATCTTAAGCAGCAATTATTGCACAAACAAGTTATTAATACTGTGGCTATCAGCTTGCTCCGAACATCAGAGACAAAGCATGAGGCATGAACATTGCAGAAGATGGATTGAGAGAAGGATCGTTTTAATTATCTGAGCCCCCCCCCATCCTCTCCCCACTCACACAAACAATTTCAGGTTCGCCTGTGAGGTACCTGGTTTGAGCAGCTCTCCAGCACGCAGCTCAAAGGCAGAAGGCAGGGACAGTCAGGCAGAAACAGGGCAGTGATGAACGGGCAAGGTGGCCCTTCCGCAGCCCAGGGCATGATGTCATGTCATATGTACCGGAGTTTTTGCAGGACAGCCGAGGAGAGAGGTCTGCAGTGGATGCCCCAGAGGAGCTGTGCCTTCTCCCAAACATCACCGGTTGCCTTCTGCAGGGGTGATAGCGTGGAGAGCTCGGGAGGGTGTGAGGCACCTTCAGCTGGCCAGGCTGAGCGGCTCCTGCAGCTCTGTCTTGGGGAGCAGGACTCACGTACCGGGATGGGTGCCTGCAGGGGCAAGGGGCTGGGAGGCTTCAGAAGTCATTGGGCAGGATCTGAGGAGAGCGATGCTCCAGCACGGCATATTCCAGGGAAACCTGCAAGAAAGAGAAATGCCAAGCTGTCTGTGAAAGGATGCCTTTCTGCAGGAGGGTAAACAACGCAACCCTCAGCATCTGGTCAGTGGGGAAAACTTCAAAGCTGAAAACAAAGCCAGTTCAGTCACAGCTGTGAATCCTGCTAGGATAAATTGTGTTTGCACAATCTCAATTACTTCAGTTAATTTGCAATATGATATACAAGGTTTCCCGGTGACAACTGGCATGGCAGCATCGCTCTGCCCTGTACAGCACCCGTTAGCCACGATCTGATCCAAGTCCTGGGGAGGCACAGGAGTGCCCCAAACTGTTCCTGGGAGCAGTGAGCACCCATAGTGGGAGTGCGAGGAGCACCCTAAGTCAGGCTGGCTTGTGCTTTGCTGGGACCAGTTGCCAGGGGATGGACCAGCCCCTGGGACTTGTCAGCCTTGTCCTGGGTGCTGGATGAATCAAGAAGTGTTTCAGTGCATGAAAACACTGCAGAAGCTGGGTTCAAAGAGGTGAGACAAGCATGTGGGGACTGAGGATCTTCATCTCACCTTGCCAGGAAGAGATGCCAGGCTAGGAGGGTTGAAGCCCCTGGAGGAAAGTCTGGTGTCAGGTCCAGGTGGAGAAATCAAGCCCAGAAGGTTGATGCTAGTCGGCTTCTCCCCACCCACCCTTGGAGAGGAGAAATATGGATTTTGGCACTGCTGAGCAGGCACAACCATGCGAGCAGCCCCTGCGTGCAGGCAGGGCGGCTCTGCCTGCTGCCGGCCAGGCACGTGGCTAACCGAAGCTGAAAGCATCATCTCCTCCGGTTGCCCGAGCCATCCCCAGCGCCGGCACGTGCGGCACAGACTGGCCTCTCCCTGCACCCCCCTCTGGGAGCACCCCCCCGCCTCGCAGCCCCTCGGAGGACCTCGGCAGGGCTGAGGGTGCGGTTTGCAGTTGTGAGAGTCCCAGGAAAGCTTTTTAGTGAGTTCTTCAAAGCCGGCATGTTTGAGGCTGGGGTCATGGCGAGGCCATTTGCTGTCGCTTCTCCTGAGCTCTTCCCCCAAACACACAAAGCTGTTTTCAAACGAATTGAAATGAATCACCTCTACTCCACAGACAAACTTTTCTCCCCCTCGTTCTCCTTTGAAGATGCTCACAACATGTTGGAGTTATCAAGACTAATTTTAGAGAAAAACAGAAAAAAAATTGGCAAACTACAGACTCAGGCCCCTGAAGACTAAAGCACTGTCTAAGAGCTCTTCTAAGGCGTGCGGATGCAATGAGGCTGCCTTATCTTGGAGTCAGCATTGGAGTAGAGAGCCACGTAACGAGGGACTATTTCCCATCTGCTGCATAAATCTAAAGTTACTTCAGGCAGAATGAGGAATCAGAAGATACTTCAAAGGCATTTGAGCTCTGTATCTGTGTCAAACCGCAGCTCTAAGCACTCTGTGTTGCCCTCCTATTAAAGATGAACTTTTGTACTCTGTTAGACATCTTAAAAAGCATAAAACATAAGTTCATTTGCTTTTCAAGTACTCCCACCCCCACCCCCTGCTCAGCTCCTTTGCAAAATAGGAGGCTGTTAGGATATTTGTGAACAAACAACCCTGGTTTTGCTGCAGAGGTTTCATCCTGCCTGTCAACACAGGAGGGCTGGGGTGGGTGCAGCTGCAGCTCTCCAGCCTTGCCCAGAACCGAGGGCAATGTCGTTGCGGTGTCGGTGGCACGGTGGGACCAGACACCCGTTTCCCATGGACGTGGCCCCAGCATCTTCTGGGCTGAAAATGTTTGTGCCGGGGGAGATGCAGCTCTGCCCTGCCAGAGGCCGGGGGGGGTTTGCTTGGCAGCAGAGTGAATAAGGCTGACTGTCAAGATATCCCTGTTCCTTGTGGAGTTTGTGGCTTTATCAGCATTTTTTGCAAAATGAGATGAAACGTGGAGGATTTTCAGCCATGAAAATGAATCACTACATTTTCAGCTAGCATTAAGTCCCTGGCCTAGCATCCTCATGGGATACTGTGGCATTCCCACGCAGGTCAGTGGCCACATTGCTCTACGGGACAGCACGCACCAGTGTCACGAGTACTGTGGGAGATGTTGGCTGGGTGATGGAGAAGGGAGAACAGCACAGGAGGCCCTTGGCTGGAATCAATTTATGGCATTGAAACAAAACAAAGAGCCTTGCAGTTTCCAAAATCCACGGTGCACTTGCCAGCAAATCAGCTGTGTAGTACTGTACTTGGTATTTCCTGACAGGACGGCAGCTCTGCCTCTTTAATGAGCAACAACCCCATGACTGACGGGGCAGCCGGGAGGGACGACGGCCCCAAAGAGATGTGCACAGCCAGGAGCCGGAGAAGGTGGGAGAGTCCAAGTGAAGCCTTTGAAACCTCCAGGGTCTGAAGGGAATATTTGTCAGGGGCAGTGGGGAGGAAGGGTGAGAAGAGAAGGATAAAGTGTTAGGAAGAAGGAGAAGATGACATGGGTAGGGCATTTGACAGAGACATTAGAGACAGGGAGCACACTGGGAGTAATTAGGGGCTTGTGGTTCAGGTTGAGACAAAAGGAGGGAGCGTCCGTAAGGGGAGAGGAAACAGAACAAGGAGGAATTCAGTCTGGCAGCAGCTGGGCAGGAGGGGATTAGTGCAAACGCAGGGAGAGGAGAGCTAGAGGAGCAGCAAAGGAAGACGCAGGTGGAGTGTAGCAGGCTTGCAATGGCTGCGACTGAAGTTCTTCCTCAGAGAAGGTGCAGTTTCAGCAGAGGTGAGGGCTGTGCAATGCCAGTACCTGGCAAAGTCCGCAGTCATGAGATGGCGTGTCGCATGTTGCAAACCAGGGGTCCCAGACACAGCCAGTCTCATCAGCATCCCCACGGCCTGCATCGTATTCGGGAGATCGGAGGGGCTGGGTGGTGATGGGGTGCAGCTGGCAGAAGTGACGGATACGAGGAGCACAAAAGTTATGAGCTGTCAAATTAGGAAGGAAAATAATTCTGGCCTGTGCCTTAAACGTGTGATTTTCATTTCCTAGCTGGGGCCGCTGTCCACAGAGCCAGAGAGGGGTGCAGGATGAGGGCAGATTTGTATTTTGTACAGACCACGCTGAAGTCATTGGAGCTTCCCAAGTGTGGGAGCACCTCCTGTGCTACACTTGCACCTTTCCCTGAGAAGTCCAGGCTCCAGGGGCACAGCAGTGACAGGATGTGTCTTCTCCTCCTGGCCTGCGGGACCTGTGCTTAGGTGTCAGTGGGGCGGGCTCTGGCCCCAGGTGAGATCAGGATCCACGTGCTGAAGGAGGTCCTGGGTGGATCCATTTCCAGCCTGTCAGAAGTTGTCCCGTGCCAGCAGCGACTCAGCTTGGATTGGACTGCTCTCACGTGGAGTCCTGCAAGCATATTTGCAGTCCAGGTTGACACCAATGCACCCCCAAAGTTACCCAGAGGGGAGTGGAGGCTGGCTGTGTGGATTTGGAAAGCTCCATCAAATCAAATGCAGAAGAAATCAGACCTTCTCTCCTGGCTTGTTAGCGATTTACAAACCCCTCTCTAATTTTCATTATTGGCAGCAAATGAGCAGTTCAGGGAAGCAATTTTCTAGCAAACTCAGTGGATGGATTTGGCCTGGACTGGTGCCATGTGTTTTCACAGTCCCTTTCCAACTCGTGGTGGGGCATCTGAGAGGCTGTAGCTGCCTACCCAACCTGTCTCGCACAAAGCAGCAGTGCGGATCGAGCCCGGGACCGGACGGGCTCTGCATGGCGTGGGGGCTGGCACTGCACACTGCAGGTAGCCTGGAGCAGCACAGCGACCCACGGGACAAGGACACCCAGAGCCAGCCCACCACCTTTGGCAGAGCTGTCCTCCAGAATCGTATCCCTTCCTGTTTCCAGCTCTGAGCCCTTCAGCATCCCACGCCTGGCAGCACTGCACAGATCTCCATGGCATACCTCTCACTCTCATCTTCCCGGGCTGAACAGAGCCCTAATCCATTCAGTCTCTCTTCGGACAGCTCTTCTGTCTCTTCCACCACCCCACCTCTTTCCTTTGGCCCTGTTTCCAGTTGTAAGACATCGGGTTTTGGGTGCAAAGGCCAGAACAGCCCATGCTGTTCAACTCATGAGAGCTATACCAAAGTGTCTGTGTTGTTCTCAACACTTTCCTTAATACATTTGCCTTTCTCTTTGCTGCTGGGCATAGTTTCAAGGTACTATCAGGGAGCATTGTGTGGCTGCAAGATCCTTTCTGTGTGGCTGTTACTAATTTTGAGCCCATTACCGCGTACAGCTTGGGTTTCTTTTCTATCTGAATTACTTTGTGTCTTTTGAGATGGACTCAGGGTGCCATATTATATCTCAGCCAGTCATCAGTTTGACTTTTTTTGCAGTTTTTCATGCTCACTTTCATATCTGAACATTTTGAATAGATGTGCATTGCTGCCTCAGCTTTCACCATCTCTTCTGGGTGTTATAAACATGCTAACAAGCCTAGGACTCTGTCTAAATCCTTTGGCCTCCGACAATGAGCTCTTCCACCACAACAACTGGACATCTATTCCTAGCTTCTATTTTCTCTCCTTTAAGCTGGTTATCAATCCCCAGGACTGCACCTTAGCATTATAAGAGCTTTTGCTGAGGGACCTTAGGCACAGCCTTTTGAGATCCAAGTACACGATATTGACCATATCATCCTTCTCCATGTCCTTTCTGACCTCTTCAAAGATCTCTCCACAGCTGGAGAGACCTGGGTCCCTGTTACAGAAAGTCTCAGGACAGTTTCTTAATAAGCTGTGTTTGTCCAGGTGTCTATGAAGTCTGTAGTTTGCCCCGGTTGCTTGGTGTGGCATTCAGACCCACTGACCATATGCTGTCCAGATGGCCACAGAGATTTTCGTATGGATTGGTGTCACATCTGTCACCTTCCATGCTGATTTGAGGTTACTCATTGGAGTTTGTAGCTGATCTGATTTCTTCTGGAAGTCTTGTCTGAGTTCCATACATTCCTGGCCCTTTGCGACTCTTCAGGCCCTGGCTTTGCTCCAACACATCCTCTGACACCTCTCTTTGGGGCAGTTTCTCAGGTTTGTCCCCTGGAAAAGCCCTTGTGGTGTAGGAACCTCCTTGATTGTAGATGTGCAAAATGCCACTGCTGAAGTTTAATTTTATTTTTCTGTGGAGCTGTGTGCTCTTCCTGTCCTCCTTTAATACATTGCCATCTATGAGGGATGACAGCCTCCTGATGATCCTAAAGTGTGGGAAAAGTTGCATTCTTAGCTTTTAAGCTGCTAGCAAGTTGTTCTTAAAAATATTTAATCTGATTAATTATGGCTTTACACTTAATTTGCCAGGGTCTGAGTACATTTCTGTTTTCTTCATTGGGACACTTTTTTTGTTGTTGTTCTTTTGTTTCTAAGAAGCTTGTTCACTTTGCAGTTTAACCATAGTAGCCTTTTAAAACCTAGCAATGCTGTTGTACAGTGTTTAAAAGAGCATTTCTCCAGCTTAATATACATCTGATGGCAATGCAGAAGGTTTACAAATTTTTAAACACTGCTTACATTTTTAAATTTTTGCAAAGTAGTCTAATACTGCCCTAAAAATGTGGTTTATCATATTGGAAGATAGCAGAGACAGTTATGGACTAACAAGCGTGGCCAAGACCCCAAAATGGATTTACCTCATTTGAGAGGCTTTTCCATTAATTTGTTTCACTCCAGGCAAATTATATGTGCCTCTCAAATCAGGCTTAGTGAAGATCTTAGTCACAAACAATTGGTCTCAAACCTCAGAGATCAAGGGTAGTTGATATCTCTTTTTTCCTCTAATCTAATTTGATTCCCAATAGTCTGTGGCTAATGCGGGCGCACAATGCACCAGACAGAGCATTTGCAGCAGAGACAGGGACGTACAAGGCGGTGTTAAGATCTTACTTGCATTATTATCTACAGCTACGGCAGTTGCCAGCCGTGCTGGGAGGATTTGGGGACTGGAGGAGCACAGAGACCTTGGCCTGACGCAACTGGGGTCGAGAAGGGAGATCACGATCTTTTAAATATGGAAAGGGATTATCCGATTTCAGTGACAATTCTGTTAGCACATAAAATCTGCATAAACTGCCTGTGACCACGTTGACACGGAAAATTAGTAGATTCATAAACACACAAAGGGGAATGGTTTCCCAAGCAGGGAGAAGGGGACAAAGAGGGTTGGGATTAATACCGTAGCAAAGGGTCAAGGCAGGAGTGAGCCTGGTGGTGGAAATGCAGGTCTGCATCACGAGTACTCATGCAGCCAGAATAAGAGCATCCCCCAGAGGCTAAAAGGGATGGTCCATCACTGCCTGCAAGCATCGCTTTGTCAAGTCCTGCTGACCACCTGCAGGGCCAGAAACCATTTTTCTCCTTAATAATTTTTTTTTTTTCCCCCCCCGCATAATTCAGTCTCTGAGTTCTCTTCCCTGCAGGAGCACTGAAACAGCTGGAATAATGTACAGGATAAGACCAGCCAGGTCTGACACATCTGTCACCATAACCGAGGTCAGAAAGGAAGCTCCCTCAGCCAGAGAGGCAGAGACACTGTTATTTTCCCTCCGTACTATAGGTTTTGTCCACTTTCTCCTAGGATTAGCTGGAATTTTCCCCAGAGAGACTGCCTGCTGTCAGTTCTCTTCCTTGATACCTGTCTAGCATTGCAAAAATATCCTGTCTTTGCCTTAATATTTTACAAGTCTTGGGAATGTACAGTGAACGTGCTTTTGGAGCCAACATCTGTGATTACCATGACTGTGGGGAGCTGGGCTTGACTCAAGCGGTCCAGTCTCTCCTTGACCCCCTGGTCCTTGTACATTGTTGTCTTCCGACAGAGTAGTTTTTGGTGTAGGAACCTCTGAGAGCAAAGGATGACTTTAGGGGACCTGGATGAAGCAATCAGGGATGAATAGGTGGACAACAAGATGGGACAAGTCACAGTCAGAGATGGTGCAGGGTGGAGCTGCAGCCAGTGGCCTTAGGATTGTTTCTGCAGTCCAAGATGCTGAAGGTGTTTAAGGCCTAAAGAAGAGGAAAGTTGCCATAGAAGAAGCTTGAAAAGTGCAAGAACTTGCTTGGCATGCTGAAACTACAGCCAAGTCCTATCTGCATCCCATATCTTCATTAGACACCAAAATAAACATGCAGGACTAGAAAGGATCACCTTGATACTGCTGGGGAAGCCTTGCCAAGGGAAAAAGATATGGCGTGGGTGACCCAACGACTCACTTTGTCTAAAAGGGTCTGCACCAAGCACAGGACAAGACCAGAGATTGTGCCCATGAAGATTGCTGGAAGCCAGGGAACTCTTGAACCTTTCACCTCACCACAGTTCTGGTCTAGGCATGGAGCTGCTGCGCTGGGAAGGGTCCCACAGGGCATTCTGCAGCTGGTGTAAAGCAGCTTTGTGCCAGCCACATCCTGCAAAGCCTCTGATGGAGAAGTCCTGAGAGGAGGCTGAGGCAGGTCCTTGGCACAAGGGGAGGGATGTGTTGAAATTCAGCACAGCACACCTGAGCGTTTCTTTTTAAATTCTCAATTTAGCAGCACCCACAACCTAGCAAACGATATCAAAACTGCAGAGAGCAGTTCTGCAAGGAGAATATAGATAGGATGTCAGGGTAAGGGACCATCACCCCTCCTGCAGAGCTTGCCTGTACATCCTGAACCACAGGCAGTTCAAAGCATGGAGAAAGATGCTCAGATTTGCTTGGATGTCTGCAAATGTGACAGCATCTGCTAGCAGACCAGGGGAAGAAATACTCCAGCTTTCAAGGAGTGCATGGCAGTGTGGTATCAGAACTCATCACCTGGGGCTGGGTCATGAAGATCCACCATCTGCTTGTGACTGGCCACATGCTGATGGGTGGTGTCCACGGCTTGGCTCTTCTGTGAGTTTGTTTCATTCACCTCTTCACGGGGAAGATATTATTTTCTCTGGACACTGGTATAAATTAATACAAATCCTTGCCAAGTGTCCACTCTCAGTAGCCAGCTGTCTCCAAGGCTGCCTCCTGGGACAGCCTCGACAGACACAGGACACGGGAGAAGTCTGGCCACCAGGTCAGCGCCGCGCAGGTTGCAGATCTGAGTTGCTGCTGACCTCGCTCACAGCAGGGCATTTCTGAGCAGACATGGCTTTGCTGGGGAGGGCTGATCAGACGTGAATTGCGTGGGGCTGTCTGCATCCAGGAGAAGCAGTTACTGCATGCAGCAGGATTAGGAGGAGTGGGAGAAATACTCCAGATTTTAAAGAGGATCCAGAGATCAGCTCACTCCAGGGACTGGTGGCAAGGTGGTTTATTTCATGTGTCATGGAGCACGCTAAAGACTGATGGATGTTCTCAGAAGCTATGTGCAAAGAGACTCTCTGACTCTGTCTCCCCGTCTCAGCCTTGTTCACAGTCACAGCCCGGAGCAGTGACGGACCTTGACAGGAGATGTGTCAGCACTGCTGCCTTCCAGGTGTTTCCTAGTGCAAACTGCAGAGCCTGAGGGATGGACATGCAGCCACCACCCTGGAGAAGTGGTCCATTGTGGAACCCAGCCTCGACCATCCTGGAGAGGCAAAGCACCTGGAAGGGGTGCAGTGGTGCAGTAAGGGCTGTCCCTTTGCCTCCTCTGCTCCGAGATGCACTGCTCAGCCCACTGCAAAATCCCCATGGGAGGTCAGCAGCCATGGAGGGCCCAGGACCTCCGTGAGGACCAGCCAGTCTTGTTTGATTACCAGCAGATGGAAGATGCATGCAAGAGAGAGATAATTAATTAATTGCGACTTTCCCAGCCTCCAGACTTTGGTTTCTATTGATCTTGGTTTTATCTGGAGTATTAGAGACAATTAGGAGGGAACACAGCAGCAGAAGTTAATTACCAATGGAATGGAAACTGTGTCTTTCAATTTATTAAACTTTTATCACAAAGCAGCACTGCTGCAGAAGCGTGGGGAGAGACAGTGTGCCTCCCTGCGTCTCCGTGCTGTGCAGGGCACTCCCCACTCCTGACAATCAATAATAAATGATAAACTCATCCTCCTTCCAAGCAGGGCCAAGGCTCCCGTGCCAAGCCCCAGGGAACCAAGCTCTCGGAGGAAAGCATCTG
Organism: Aramus guarauna; assembly: GCA_013400195.1. Classification (NCBI taxonomy): domain Eukaryota; kingdom Metazoa; phylum Chordata; class Aves; order Gruiformes; family Aramidae; genus Aramus; species Aramus guarauna. The sequence continues at coordinate 341,413 of VXBL01009336.1, forward strand.
GGCTGCTTGGATGGGCAGCGCTCACTCCCGATGGGAGCCTGGAAGCTGCTGCCCAGCCCTGCCTGCACCCCACGAGGCTGGCAGCTCTTGCAGGCAGGAGATGCTCTGCGGGTGCTGGGGACAACTCATTGCCATTCTCGTCTTAAGCCTTGGGAGGAAGGCAGCCCTGTCTGCCTATGCACTAGAATGGATGCTGTGGGCAGAAGAAGCAGCACAGATTGGGTGGGGAGGAACCAGCCCAGCTCAGTCATGGCTGGGTTTAGACTAGCTCTTGGAGGTGGGGTTAAAGCAGCCTCAGGGACACATCCTCATCCTCCCTGCTAGCCTTGCCAAGATATGCATTGCCTCTAATCAGGGCAGGGCTGCAGGAGGCAGACAGGAGGGCTGCTCCTTCTGCTGCTTGGCACCACAGCTCCAGTGACCTCCTTCCCTCGACAGGAGGCTTGGATGTCAGGCAAGGAACAGGGATGGTCCTCCCTTCTCTGCCCAGCTTCATCCCACCCTCCCCTCTGCTCCCTCCTCCGCACGTCCTGGTCCCAGTCCAGCTCGGGAAATGCCAGTGTGCATCCCCTCGAGAAACCCTCCGCACCACGACAGCTGAAGTCACCTAGAAGACAGCACAGTCTTGGTGAGACTTCCCAGAGATAACTGTTAATTCAAAGCTGGTTCCTAGTCCTGTGTCAGCAGCCAGTGTGCTAGCAGTGAGCAGTCAGGGATGCTGTGGCAATCCTCTGCCACCCACTGCCCCTGTGGCACACAGCGGTGAGCATCCTCCAGAGCCAGTCTGGGGTGTGGAGAACAGCATCTGACTCAGAGGCTGAGCTCTCTCTGCTCTTTTGATGAAACATGAGAAAAAATGATTCATTAAATATTGTGTAATTCTCTGAGGGTGGTAGACCAAATGATGTGACATAAGGGGTCTGGCTTGGACCTGTTTTCAGCCATAGCAGCCTACAAAATGCTGTGCTTCTCACCTCATCTTCATGCCCATCTCCTGCCTGGTGAAAGTGCACCCACCTGCCTGCTGTCCCTTCCCTGTCCTGCCCTTGTCTCCACCTTTGTCTCCAGGGTATTTAACACCATGAGTGTGTAAATGAGTCTGTTGATCATACAGGAGCAGTAATTAGGTTGCTGGTTAGCTCTTGCCTCTCTTTCCAACAGTTCCCAAGACTGTGTTTGCCTTTGTGCTCACCCACAGAGCTGGAGTTGTCCAGGAGCTGTCCATAGGACCTCACCTAGGTCCTGCTAACAGCTCACTCCAGGAGTCATTGGGGCTGTACCGCCAGTGTTATTGCCTCCCAGTGTCAAGGTCAGATCACATTGCTGAGGGTCTTGTCCAGTTGAGTTTTGAACACCTCCAAGGACTGAGATCTCAGAAGCTCCTGGGTACCTGTATGTCCCATCAAGCTGGATGCTGTCCTTGTGTCCTCCTGCTTTTTCACTCTACACCTCTGGCTCCTCCTCCTTTAAAACCTTCGCTTAAGGCAATGAAAGATGCAGTCAAGTCTCCTCCATCCCTCCTCTCTCTTCTTGAGGCTGAACAGATGCAGGTCCTTTGGTCTCTTTTTGTACGTTCTGTGCTCCAGCCCCTGACCATCTTGGTGGCCTCCATTGGACTTGGCATCTCTCATTCATGAGCCAAAATTGGGCACAGTACTTTGCTGTGGCTGCTTGAGTGCTGAGTAGAGGGAATGACGGCTTTCTGTGACGTGCCTGCTGTGTTTTTTCTAATGTAGCCCATCTGAGGACAACCTTCATCACTGAAGGGTTCATTGTTGGCTCAGGTTGACCTGAGTTTTCAACAGAAAACTTTCTCTAGCCGTTTATGAACATGTTGATTGCTCACATCCTGGAACGGACCCAGTGACTAACCTCTCTTTGTGATGAAAAATGACTGTTTATTTGCATTTATTTAAGACAGTTCAGTTTCTTTAAGATTCTTTTTTGAAGCATCATGTCAAAAGATTTTGACATGGTATCACTGACTGCTTCACTAAGGTCACAGGTTTAGGATTCATGGTCCTATTCTTAATATGAGGTGACATCGCACTGGACTGCGAAGGGAAAGGCACTCTGGAATATCTCACTTGCTGTGGCTGAGTGTGCATGCTATTAGAAATTAAGCAGTTGTGGGCTTGACCGGTACTTGAATAGGATACAGGTTTTAAATCCCTGGTATGGTAGGCACAAGCCAATTAGTCATGCTGAAATACTTGGGAGATTGCTGGAGCTCCGAGCCTCAGCGAGCTGTAAGACTCATTTCTGCCCTGCTAGTGAACTGATTTGCAGGAAAAGAGGGGAGGAGATGTTTTCTCAAGGTGAAATAGATGTTCTTGCAGGATATGCGGGTTTAGTACAGTTAGATACCTGGCAGATTAACCCACACAGCCTTGATCAGCCCTACACTGGGATTCCCAGGTGAAACAAACACAAAAAGCACAAAGAAAACAATCTACAGTCATAGAGATTTGCAGGATGCAACTTTCTGTGGCAGCTCTGAACCCATCCTGGTGATGCTGCAATGCAGTCTGTACCAAAGAGAAACACAACTCCGGAGCCAAGGTGGAGGCAGGGCAGAGGGTAAGACCTGAGCACCCTGGTTAAGCAAGTGCCAGGCTTTGCACCACATTACCAACATCCCCACTCGGATCTGGTGTGGGAGCCTGGCTGTGTGCCCCGGGGGGCAGGTCCAGCCTGGATGCCTTGTGCCTCGCAGCCTTTCTGGCTACATTTGCAAACACTTTTGCCAGCCCTTCCTGAGGAATCTGCTCGGCAGCTGCGTCCCTCCCAACCCAACACGGGCTGGGGCATCTCTCATTTACACGTCACTCTGCACATCCTCCTGTTCGCCTGCGAGTCCTAAATTCGATCTGATTTCAGTCTGATTACTTTCCCCTCCACTTGAGAGAATTAATTAATCTCCGGCTCCGCTCTGTTTTTTTTTTCCCAATCGATAAAAGGAGGAAGGAGAGGGTGGTGTACCTGTCATTAATCATCATTAAATTAGTGAGTCCAGAATTAGCTTGCCATGAAAGCCAGCACTTGTGCACCAGCGGAGCTCTGCCACCTCACCATGCAGCAAGACCTGGACCTCTGCAGAGTTCGTGCAGTGAGAAACTGAGGTCTGAGAGAGGAGTGACCTACATGTGGTTGCTGCATGAGGGAAGGGATACAGAACCTCCTTGGAAGGACTCCACCACAGCAAAGCTTCTCTATACAAACAGGTACTTGCAGCTCCAGGTTCTCAAGCCAAGCCAGAGCTTCATGGACACTGATCAGCATCACCCACATGCCCCTTAGGTGGCCATCCTGATGCTTCATGCTGGCTCCATGCTCAAATGGCCACATAGATGGTTCCCCTTCCACCCCACACAGCACGTGGCCTCCACATGCACAGGGAAAGGATTAGGAAGGAGTTTCCCTGCATCCATCCAGCCATGGGGATAAAGTGATGCTGTTCCCTGCCCTCATTCCCTGCCCTCACTCCTGCCTCTTTGGCCTCCCCTCACCCATCCTGTCCACCCTGTGCTTTGACCTGGAGCAGGAGGCTGAGCCTTTATGGTGGCAGCACATGGAACAGGAGTGGTGGGATCAGGAGCAGGAGAGCACGTCCACCTGTGGCAGTGGGTGACTAGCACACAGCGGTTTGTATGAGCAAATGTATCTAAAGATAGGTATATCTATATTTGCATTGCATGTTTTGTTCCCCTGGGCACATGTTTTGTTCCTGGTCCTCGTGCCTCTTCCTGACCATCTTTTGCTACAACTTTGATCAATGAGCATCTGCTTTGCCTTTACACGGAAACACTCTGGTTGTGCTCTGGGATGAAGCGATGGTGATGATGGGACTGTGCTGGGGCAGTGGTTCTCAGAGAACACCTCTGTGGACTTGCTGTCTACGTGATACTTCAGGTGATGCAAGGCATCTGCCCAGGTCTGGAGGGTTTGTCTTTGCCTTCCTTTGACAAAGGCAGTCATCGTGCCTGACCCTTACCAGCATGTCTGCATACAGTACCCTGACACAGGCATCACCTTGCTTTCCCACATCTCCCTCTCCTTGATGCTGCGAGAGGCATCACATCACATCTTTTCAAGGGCTTGGACACGTGGACAGGGACATCATTTCCTTCCGTGGCACCCCTTGCTCACACAAGCACTGCATTTGCCCCATTAGCCGCAGCTAACAGCACCTTTGCCTGTTGCAACCTGCAATCCTCTTTCAAGGGCATCGCTTTACAGGATGCAGCCCCCATCTGATAAGTGTGACCTACCCTCCTCAGCCTTTGATGTGTGACCTTGCCTCTGGCCTTGTTAAAATGCATGTTTCTGAAATGAGCCCACCTTAGCCAGGATGCAGCATTGCACTGTCATTACTGATCATACGTCTTGCTTTCTCTCTGTCTCCCTGTAAATAATGTATCTTAATAACTAAGCACGCAGAGCAGGCTTCCTTTAACAGACATCGCCCAGAGTAGCCATGCTGAGGAATTGCATTCGCTCCTGCTATGCCTCAAAGCACTTCATTAGTACATCAGAAAAGGCCAGAAAAACAATGCAAATATTCTGATCAGCCAGTGCTTTCAGAAGGATTTACCTTCCCTGCCTGGCTGTGCTGGGTCCAGAGCATCTCCCTGTGACCAGCTCCGCTGCAGCCTCATGCCTGAGCCTTTCTGGGGGACTGTCTGTCCAGCTCCCCACACCTTTGAAACCCCCCTAACACGGCTCATGCATGCTCCCAACCTGCTGTGTCTTTGGGACTGCAGGTTTAACCCCTCAGAGACTGCAGGATGCTTCCCAAGCCCTTCTTCTTCTCCCCTCTTCCTAGGCTGCATCCCTCCTCTCCTGTCCGGGGAGCCAGGCTGGCTGTGCAGCTCTGGTCAGATCACCAATCCTGGTCCTGTCAGGCACCATCAGCTTGGAAAAATCTCTTGCACTAGACCAGGACCCACCCCGCTTTCCCTACAAGCTACTGTGCTGAGCATGCTGCCCTGCAAACTGGGTAGCAGAGATTGTCCTACCTGGGGACTGCAAATCTCCATGCAGCCTCCAGAGGATGAGGGGCTGGGGAGAAGTGCACTGGTGTATTAAATAACCCCTTCCTTACCCAAAAAGGAAAACTATGCCTCTGGTGCAACCCCAGAACTGAGATCTGGGCGAGGCTCAAAGGCTGGGAGAGGTGATATGAGACATTCAGCGAAGAGCCATGTCCATGGGCCATCCTTGCCTACAAGACCACAAAGACTCCACCTCGGTGCCCACTAACTGGAAACTTGGTGGGATGTGAAGGCTGCTGATGACCAGCAAAGCCACCATCACCGCCAGGCACCCAGTCAAACCAGTACCACTCCACTCTTGCTTTGCTGAGCAAGCCTGGAGCTGCTGTTGCAAAGCCAGTGTGCTCCTTTGCACAAGTCTCTTTGCCTGGAAAGCCCCTTGCTTGCACTGAGTGGTTAACACCAGCCAAATTTGCCATGATTCAAGGTGTTATTACAATGAATGTGAGCATGAATTAATAATGGCACTTTGAAGCCGCTCTCTGTGCTTGCCTGCATCCCTCCTGCTGCATGACTGGCTCTGTGCTGCCAAGGAACTGCATACATGCTGCTTCATTTTGCAATAATAACAGACTTCTGCTAAGAGAGATAAACAGCATGCAGAAGTTTTGCTGGCAAAACACAACTCCAAATGAACTGCTAAAAATGGTTCACAAAAGGCTATTTCCAGCTCCTCCACCCAGCTGGAGCTGGCTATCCTCCCTTTCTGTTGTCATCGCAGAGGATGCATCTGCATCTGTCACAGGAGGGTTACTGCACAGAGAAAGGAGGCAGGGAGGAGTGCAGGCAGCAGCTTGCTGAGAAGGTGTGGGAGAGCCAAAAAAGGGGCTGCAGCCAGCTGCCTCCGTGTCCATGCACCAGGCGCAGACAGGGGACACAGCTATGTCAACCATGCCTGTAAAAGGCATCCCCAGCACAGCACAGCCCACCCAGGTTGGGAGGTGTGTGCAGGCACCATCCTCATCCTCCAGCAACTTCCCGCGCTCTTCCCAGTCCGCTCAGCAAAGGCTGCAGGCTGGCCCGTTGATGCTGTCAAGCCCTGGGGTCCACAAGGAAAGCTGCTGCTGCTCACTCACGCAGGGGTCTCATCAAAATGCAGAGCATCCTTTAATTCTGGCCAGCTTACAGTAAGCAGTTGTCAGACACTTCTATAATCCCAGGTATAATAAACCTTCCCTGGCTGCCTGATTCCTGTATCTGTCATGTGAGCCAGCTGCGCGTGAGGAAAGCACTTTGCATGCAGATTACTTATCTGCCCTCAGTTTGATCCAAATAACACCCCCCCTAAGCACAGATAGCAACAGCTCCTTCTCCCACAGTCTGGTTTTAGGTCACTGGAGTGAGAGTTTGCACTCACAAGGGTGATGCCATGAAGGACCATTTAGGACCAGTTGCAATCAGCTGCAAATGTGCTCATGCACATACAGGACCACAGCCCCCCCGCAGGGCTCTGGGGGCTGCAGGGCTGAGCCATCACAGGGCACGGTGAAGTGCACTGGTACAAATTTATCACTAGCACTCGTGAAGAGGGAGATGTCTGGTTAAGCTGGATGCCCTGGAGTGCTTCTCTTCAGCTTGCAGTCCTGCCAGCTTTCCCTCTGGGTAGATGTCCTGCTGGTGGTTCCCATCTGTTCCTCCCCGCTCAAGACCCTGCAGAGCTGGATGAGAAAGGAGCAGGATCTGCTCTGTTGTGAGCACTCTGAGGCAGAAAGGCACAGGAGAAACACTGCCTTGGAGATGCCAGAAACACAGGAGTCCTCAGCACTACAGCCCTGGGGGCTTGGAGATGACCACTGGCTTGGTTAGAAATTAAGCAGCATTCAAAGCTAAGTGTGATGTTTAACAAAGGGTGAGGAGACGCAGCGCAGCCCAGGGGCCAGGCTGTAAGGTCTGCAGCCCTGAGACCTGCGGTGGAGCGTAAGGGAAGGCTCCCCATCCCCGGGACACAGGCAGTACAGAAGGTCATAGCTGCCACTCAGCACACGTCTGGACCTCAGAGGCACAGGGGAAATGCTGCCACCCCAAGTGACATCTATAGTCTATGTCTCTGAGTCCCCCAGAAATTTAGAAACACTCCTCAGTGTCACTTTGGGGGTGCTGGTGGACTCCCTGCCCTGCCCAAACCCTTTCCAGACCTCCAAATCAGACCTGGCTTAAAAACCTCAAATAAAAAGACTCAATGAAAAGTCAAGCAGGTATCACCACGGGGCTGCAGACAACAGTCTCTCACCTCCAGATCCAAACCACAAAGTAACTGGGATGCTGAAAGAGGCTTTGCGTGTCACGCACTCAGCTAGTGAGATCCCAGAGGAGCAGGAGGATGCTCGTCTCCTGGAAGAACAACATCATGGGCTGAGTTTCTTGGTCTTCTCTCCAACAAGGGGATTTTTCTCTCCCTGTCTGTATATCCAGGGGAGCACTCAGGGTCTGCAGCGAGATCCCTGTAACCTCAGCAGACACAAGTGCAGGTGGTTCCTACGCTGATTCCCAATCTCTTCGTCCTGAAATTGTTCATTTCAGTATTTATTGTTAGTGGGAAACATATTATGCTGGATCCAACAGCTGAGAGAGGTGAGGCTGCTGCAGCTCCCTGTCCCCAGGTCCAACCAGTAGTGAGGCTGACGATGTGTGTTCACAGCAGGCACACACAGGAAAAACACGTGTACTTCGTGTAAACTTATTTACCTATATACCTACATGCCTATATACCTGACCAGCCTGTGACACAGGTCACAGACAGACACTCAGAACACCCACACGAACATCGACAGCACCAATGGTCTCATCCTGCTCCCCTATCTGACTGAGCAGGATGGAGGTCCACTGGTGAGAATATACATATATATACATATACACACACTCCACATACACACACACACACACACATATGTGCAATGTGGACCCCTCCAGCAGCTGGGCTCAGACGCCCAGTTTGCCCATAATAAATCCAAGGTAGTTGTTCCTCCAGTCTGTCATCTGGGTTCCCACCTGGAACTGTGTCCCTGTGCTCCTCTGGGCTGGTGGAGATTGGCCTTTGATGGGCTGATGGCTCTTCTGTGATGAGTCTGGGAATAGCCCCACGGTATTGTTTGGGCTCCCTCTCCTGCCATTGTCTTTTTGTGCTTCTTTGTGGGTGTGTGGATGAGCTTTTATTGCATACTCTCAACTTTAATTGTGACAGATACCTCTATCTTAACCTCTCTGGCAGCCAGGAGTGTGGGAGGAACTGCCTTGGGCAGAGTCCTTCCAGCACAGAGTCTCCAAGTTCAGGCTCGGCATCAGGTTTTTGGCAGTGCATCAGGGTGCTTTCTCCCCCTAAATTCATGTTCCCATGAGCAATTACACAGCTGTGTGTGTGCATCTAACAGAAGGTCTTTCCACAATGTCTGAGCACTGGGAAATGTTCCTGGTGCCATGTTCAATAGCATAGCACGCAACACACTTTGTGCCCCATGGGGTGTCTCAGCCCTGCAGGGGTGTGGACGAAGCTTTGCAGGGGCCCGAAGTGCAATTCCTTGCCAGGTTTGCACATCTCTTCCCTTCAGCAGACTGCAAAGCCTGTTTTCCACCAGCCCTAGCTATTGGCATGCACTGCTGCTGTGGCTGCACGCACGGAGACACACAGGTTAAATTCAGGGAAGACGTCCTGTCTAGCACAAGGTATGAATTGTCACTCATTCACTTTCTGATCAAGCACCTAGCTAAAACCTTCCAGAAAGGTGGCCAGCCGGGATCTGAAGGCAGCGGGCAAGGGGGGAGCGAGGAGGGTCAGTGCCCATATCCCCACTGTGCAGCCAAGGATGCCAAGGGACCAAAGCACGGTGATACAGCCAGCTAGCTGCCATCAATCACAGGGCCTTAGCAGAGGCTTCTGAGTATTTAAATCATTAATTAAGATTAATGAAATGCGCTTTTGCAGTTTATCTAAGTGCATGTTCCAAAACTGAAACCTGGTCATTAATTAGTGAGTGAGACAATTTGAAGGGCTCAGTAAAAGCCCCTCTTAAGCCCCAGCGAGGCACATCAGCATGGCACCAGGTGGAAGGATATGGCCCTACGGAGGGGATGCTACACCAGAGCAGGATAGGTGCCACTTGAGAAGAGACACAGGTGCATGGTCCCACCAATACGGGTTTTTAGGGGATTAGGGAGGTCCGTCCAGCTCAGGACTGAGAAGGGGAGACACAACCTGCTAATCTTGAACTGTTGCAGCAAATGAGAGGCTCCACTTAGCTTCCCCACATAAATTAATTTGAAAAGCTCGGGGATTACTGGAAGGATTAGAGCTCCCTAGAAATCCCACTGCCTGATCTGCCCATTTCGAGGCCCCTGAAACCTCCTCATGAAGACTAATGTAAACAAATATATCCCATTACAGGATGAATCAGAACTGGAAATAAAACTGCCCAGTCTGTAACGTGAAATGCCGCATGAAGCCCAGCTGTAGGGTCCTGCATGTGTCAGCTTGTGCTTGCCATCACGCTAGGACATCTATGTTCACCAGATCCAGATCCAGAGGACCAGGACCCACTGTCCACAGGCAGCCACCCTCCACCATGCCATGGTCCTCTGGTGCCGTGTGTGGTTCTCCAGGGACCTCCTGGGTGAACATCTCTGGTGCTAGGTGAGGGCACGGGACCACAGCCCTCTTCTGCCTCCTGGTGCAAACTTCCCCCTGGGATTCAGAGTTTGGGGATGAATTTCAGGATATGGCTTATGGCCACTCAGTAGGGTGTTTGAGAAAATAGTGCTACAGAATGACCTTCTCCACAGTGCAATAAAACAGATACAGTGGCAGTAAATTGCATCAATTACAGGGAACTCAGTAATTAATTAGAAGCTGGGAGTCTTCCCACCTCTCAGTGCAGCTCTGAAATTAAGAGTTGAGTGAAGAATAACTTCCAGGCCAGGGAGTCAGTGCTGGGGCTGCCACGCGATTGCCCCCCACACTGAGATTCGCCAAGGACTGCAATTGCCTCCTAGATGTTGATCGATTTGCTTTTGAGTTGGCAGCAAGGACACGGGCTTGACCTCCGCCTGCGGAGAGGAGGGAGAGGACTTCAGTCGGCACCTGCAGGAGGGAACCTGAACAGCTCATGCCACTGCAAGCGGAGAAGTGTCCGCCCAAGCTGGGAAGGGGTTGTCTCCTTGTTGGAAAGCAATGGAGGTGGTTAAGAAGAGGAGGGTAAACTCTGAGGGAGCACAGCAGAAGCAGAGAGGTTGGGATCTGCCCATGGAGGGTAATGAGCTGTTGAGCTAGTGAAAGTGCCTGAGAAGATGCTGCACATGTGTGGACCAGATGAGTATTGAGGATATAAGCACTGCTGTCCTCTGCCTGCCCAAGGAACCAGAGCCCAGAGAGCTACCAAAAACAAAGCCTTACTTCTGCTCAAGCACCAGCCAGAGGGACACGGAGGCACCGTGACCTCCAGTCTACTGCAGGCTGAGTACACTCCTGCCTTGAGAACAGCAGGCCTGGCTCTGCACAGCACTGCTGCAGCTTGGCTGGGATATTCCTCGGCAAATCTGCTAAGCTGGAGGTTGGCTAATGGTGCCTGCGAGGTGCCTGCCGGGGTCCCGCTGGCCAGAAGCAAAGGCAATCAAAGCCTCTGAAGCAGCAATCAGACGTCCTCCAAATTGAGCAGACGTGAGGAGTGAGTTTGCAACTTCGGATCGATCCGGCAGCCAAGGTCAGTTAGAGGGAAGCCAAGTTCCCGGAGAAGCCACTGTGGAAAGTGAGTTGTAATAGAAATAAGTTGTAATAGTCTCCAGCCAGCACAGACCTCCAGCTGCCGCTGACCCAGTTAACACTAACGCTCATCTGCAAGAAACTTCCACTCCATTTTGAGGTGTTATGTCAGGGAAACCAGACTGTGGGATGGAGAGCTCCTGGGAAGGGCACTCAATGCTCTGGCAGCCATCAGGATCTGGGCATGCACGGGGAGTGGTGGGGTGCAGGAAGGGTCTGTGCTGGTGATCTCAGCCCAGTGGAAAACATGGCATCGCTACAAACAGGTGTACAGACGTCCTTGCTCCAGTGGGACGAGCACATGCCTGTCTGGTGGAGGGATACATGATGGTCTTGCCATGGCCTCATAGCCTCAAAGAGTGCAAACCTCACATACCCAGGACTGAGGCGTCAAAACACAAAGTCCAGAGATGAGGACCTTGTGCCTCCCCCCCAATACAGCCATCATTTTGTATTTGGAAGGGAATCTCATGCTGTCCAGGGTGTCTCTCAGAGCATTGTCTCCTGAGCCCATAGCATACAGCCAAGAGGTGAAGGAAGGAAGGACCAGGATTTGTCTTTTTTTGGTTGCCTTGCAGTTTTCAAGCCATTTTTTTAACCCTTAAGGATGTTTAGGAGATACTGTGTACTCTCTCCTCTTGGCCTACAAGAAGCACCACCTTCTGCACATGGGGTGAACAGACTGGGGACTCACTGCTGGAGTAGGGAAATGGTTGGGGTGGGGAGTGGTGGGCACCAGGCTGAATGTGAGCAAACCACTGATAAGATGCACTGCACCTCGGGCTACATTAGGGGGATTGTGGCCAAGGTCAAGGGAAATTATTGATCCTTACAATCAGCAGTGGGGAGACCATCCTTGTGGGCTGTGGTTAGCCAGGTGAGGAGGGGGATGAGGTGGGATCTAATCACAGCTGGAGCTACTTGGGAGCAATTGCAAGGAAGACAGATCCAAACACATCTCACTAGTGCCAAGCGAGGTAACAAGGGGCAGTGGTCATACATTGGACCTTGAGTCATACACTGGACCTTCAAAGATTCAGGATGGACATTAGGAAATGCTTCTTCACCTGAGTGTGGTGCAGCCCTGAGACAGGTCCCCAGAGCTGTGGGAGATCTCTGACCTTGGGGAGTTTCAAGACTTAGGCAGGCAAAGACATAGCCCCCCTGATCTAGTGTTGGGAATAGTCCTTCCATGAGCAAGCAGCTGGACAGTTGATCCCAGAGGTCCTTTCACCAGCCCTGCTGGGATTCACAGCACTGTGCCTACTGAACATCACTTTTCTCCTGGCTGGACCTCAGTCCAGGGATGCCCTGCCATGGAGTGGTACAGGCATTTCTCCCCTAGCTTTGCAGAGGTCCTGGCTGGCTCCCTGCTCCTCAGCCCAATGGCAGTGCCTGTTGCCTGCAGGAAGGCTTACAGCACTTTGATCTCTTTTACTTACCTTGAGTAATCTTGTTGACCTTGAGATGGGCAGAATTGCATCCTGGATGCATCCATTGACTTCAGATGGAGCCCTGAGTGGCGGGAAGATACCAAACACGAGCCATGGTCCAAACAATTCAGTATCCCGTACAATGGTCCAGATACTCCTTGCAGCCCATAGTCCTGTGCCTGCATACTTTTCACCATGCTAGGCTAACCAGCCCTCTTCAGAGGGCTCCCTTGGGACAACCAGCCACAGAGCCAGGCACACCTCGGCACTGCAAAGCTGGGACTCCTGTTGCACACGTCAGGGCTCCTGGCATGTTGTCAGCATAGCTCTGGGCACCCTGCTCTGATCCCATCTTATTTATGGCACATCCTTCCTGTCTTCTCCCAGCTATTATTGCTTGAAATGTAATTTAGATTCCGGCTGTGTTTGATTGCAAACTCTCCCAATCTACAAATTTCAGTGACAAGCACTAGAGCAGCTCATTTGCATGCCAAAGTGATCAATCCGGAACTCCTTCTTCCACAAGAGAATAAATAAATAACGGATACATTAAAGAATGGGAAACAATCAGCCAAATTAACCAGTAGATGTCAAATAGACAAGCTCTGACATCCTTAAGAGAGAACAGAAGGAGGAGGGATGGGACAAACTTTCCCAGCATTGCCCAGGGCTGCTCAGCACTCATCTATCTCCTCTCATCCAGTGAGCCGACAGGGATGTGCATCAATGCCAGGAGACAGTAAGCCAGGGCTGAAGTGTGAAATCCTGGCTTTTAAACCCCATACCTGTCTTTGCTCCTCACACCTGTTCTGTGTAAGTATCTGTCAGAGGAATAACACATCCCCTGGGACAGCAATTAAAACACTTTAGACATGAGTGGCAAGTGGCCTTGCAGCCTCATTTTTCAGCTGACATCTCAGGAAATCCTTCCAGGGCACCTGCACCACCCCAGCTTCTTGTTTTGTTGATCGAAGCATAGGATATTTCAGAATTCATGCAAACACCATTGCATTGCGCAGGAAGTGTATCTGGTGGTCAGCAGCACAGGTTGAGTGTTTTGGGGCAGGCCAGTTCAACGGGGCAAAGCTGCAGGTTGCCAGTGAAACAGGCTTGGTTATTTGGGCATCGTCGAGCCACCAGTGACTGCAGAAGCATGGATGCTCTGAGCTGTCCTGACCTCCTGGGAGGTGCGGGCAGCAGACTGGGATGCTGGTGACTGGCAGCAGAGGTGTGTGCTGTACCTGCCAGTACGGCTCATCTCCCACCTGCATTTGTCGCTGTCTCCTGTACAGTCACAAGTAGGTGCTAGCTTTATTTATTTATTTAGCTATCCTTCTCTGGCAGCTCCTGCCTGTCATGGCTCAGCACCCCAGGGGATCCCCAGCAGGGAAGGCAGCAGAGGAGCATCTTTCCCTGTTGTCTGCTGTCAGGCAGCTCATGTGTGCCTGCAGGCACTGGGGACACAGGAGGAGGCTTTGCAGGGGTCTCGTCTCTTCCATGAAGGGGTGCAAGGCTGGGATGGTGCTGGGATGGCACTGGTCTGTCTTGCCTGGCACCACCAGGTGGGAGGGCAGCAAGGAGGTGAAGAAACTGCCCCATGGCCCATCCTGAAAGGAGGAGGGTTTCTCAGGATAAAATCCATCCAGAGCAAGGCTGGTCTTGGGTCTGCAGTGGAGCCAGGAGGCAGTGACAGGCACTCTGTTGAAGCAGATGCTCACCAGAGGGGTCAGGTCTCCCCAGGACTGTCCTCTTTGGGGCTCGGTTTGGTGCCGCCTGGGGCTCTGCAGAGTCCTCTGGCTATTCCAGCATACACCCACCTTCCCCTCTGCCTCGGGCTTGGCCCCATTTCACATCATCTGGGGGTCCTCTCCATCCCCCTTGCCCCTGCTCCATGCTGGAGCCTGCCGGTGGTGGTGCTACCAGGACTCCTATCAGCAGGGATAACCTGCCAGGGCTTCACAACCCCTTGCACCTTCCACCATGGCTTGGTCCTCACTTCTCCCCTGGTCTCAGGGGGTGCCAAACGACTCCCAGCCTGGGGGAATGGCGCTTGTGCCCCTGCCGTATTAGCAGCGGGGAGCTGGGCTACTCTGACTCCCGACAGCGATCGCTACGCGCCGAGGCAGAGACGCCCGTGTGCTCTCCCTGCAGCCGGACATCCTGCGTGTGGCCTCGGGGGAGGGGGATGCTTCATCCCCAGGGCACGGCCCCCGGCCCGGCTTTGGGAGGAGGAAGAGGAGCGCAGGTGGGCAGGTGACACGAAGCATGGCTGAGGCGGCACTGCCACCTCGTGGTGTGTCACCTCCTGGCGTGTCACCTCCTGCCCGCCACACGCCGGGCACCGCGGCCACGCCGGTCCTTCGGCCACCGCCAGCTCCCAGAGACACCCTGAAGGGAAGGGGAAGGCGGAGAGTGCCAGGTTGGAGGTATTTTTTCTGCTGGCAGATGTGGTCTGTGGAAGCCTCCAGGGTGGCACCGTGCAATGCTCATCCACGGCTCCCCGCGGCCAGCCATCCTCTGCAGCCACGGATGTCCCAGATGAGGAGGAGGAGGAGATGCTCAGAGGAAGGGAGAGGAAGGCTTGGCCTGACCGCAGCAACACTGATAGTCAAGTGAGCAGGGCTAAGCACTGCTCAGGAGTCTCAAGGACCTGGAGGAGGTGCCGTCTGGACCAACAGCAGCTTCTAGGAGATGCTGGAAACCAGTAACCAGCCCCCTGTAATTCAGCATTTGAATGGGGTTAGGGGGACAGTCAGGGACAAAGGACACAGGAGCACCAGGACACGGCCATCGATCAATCCTGGATGAAATGATGGAGTGGTCTCATTTTGGCTGTATATTAACAAAGGGCAATAGGGCAGAAATACAATTACTGTCCAGAAACACCACTCTGTGGAAGGCAGGTCTTTTCAAACTCACCTGTCATCTTTTCTTGACACGATTACAGGTCTGGTTGATAGAGGAACTCTGCTGATAAAATAAAATTGCATTTCTTCTGGGCATCTGATTTATTAGAGGTTGACATTTTGATTAAAAATGTGTATTATATTGCATTAAGAGGGCATATATTCAATGAATTAAAGACCAGCTCAGTGACAGATCTCTAAATGTAATTATTAATGGAGATGCACTGATGAGTGAAGTTTTGTCTGGCAAGGGTCTCTGGGACTGATCTTTGGTTTCACTAGTCATTCCCTGTTTCAGCTGTTTTGGAAACAAAGCAACACCTTCCCCAGGACCACTAGAGGCAATGGGCAGGGGGAATAGAAGGTTTGCAAGCCCCACTGGCCTTGGGACCACCCTGATCCAGGCCTGCACATTGTCGTCTTTCCTTGAACATCCTCCTCTGAGCTCGAGCTGCTGCTGCGTTTGCTTTGGGGACCCCAACGCTGCTTTCTCATGAAGGTCAGCGCAGCTGCCACAGGACTCCTGAAAGGAGACTCCAGGTGGGTATGGACCAGAAAGCCCTCCTAGCTGACCACGGGGTGGCTTGGCTGGTCCCCAGGGTTCCTGCTGGGGTCATTGCAGCATGTCTCATCCCTCTGCTCCCTGCTGCGGTGGGGCTTGGGTACCGGTGGCATTTTGGGGCTCCTTTGTAGCAGAGCTGAATGCACATCCCTGGGCACCCTCCCTGGGCTGGCTGGTGTGAGGCATTGGCTTTTTAATTTTGCAGGTCTGAGTCAGGCCGCACACAGCTCTTGGGGTTGCCCAGGTCTGGTTGGTGCAAGGCACAGCCACTCAAAGGGGACTGGGAGCAACCTGGGTGCCAGAGACCCCCATCTCCTGCTCTACTGCAGAGACAAGGTCCCCAAACCACTGAAGTGAGGGCAGGAGATGTCTCATCAAGGATGTTTAGACCCTGCTGAGCTTCACATGCACTGACAATCTCTTTTCTGGAGCCCTGCTCCATCAGTGTGTGATGCCAATGTGAGCATCTGGGGGGGCTCAGCCCCCAGCAGCAGCCATGACAAGGCTGAGTACCAGTGACAGCCACACTCTGCCCATCGCCCAGACCAGGAGCCATCAAGAGTGATCCCTGGACCCCGCTGAGCATCCCTTGGATGTAAGTCACCTAGGGCTTACATCCCCTGTGCCCTCCTGCAGTGACAGAGCTGTGGCATGCCTTTGGGCACCCTCCACCTCTGAGTGGCTTTGTGCCCAGTCACCACCCATCCCTGCTGTGGGGACCGTGCTGCTGGGCCATGCTGGGAACCCTGCGATCCTGCAGTTTTGCTGACCAAGCTGTTCCCTGGCTGTGACCAGCACAGCCAGGGTTGAGCGCAGAAAGGGGAACAAGTTTCTCTCTCTTGCAGAGCAAGTGAAACTTGGCACTTCTCTTCCCAAACAAAGCAAACCATCATGCATGCAAGTACATCCCGTGCTCCCCATCCTCCCACACCCCGCTCCTCTTCCTCCCTGCTCCCAGGGAAGAGCTTCCAACAAACAGAGCTGCTGGTCAGACTGGTCTGTCTTCACCCACAGCAAGGAGGTAAGTCACCCCAAAGAGCTGGGGATACATGCCTCCTCTGCCACCACTCTCCAGTCCTTGCTCCTCATCCCCCTCCTTTCTTCACTTCCCCCCTCCGCAAGGGTTTAAAGTAGGAAAGGGGGGAGAAGATGATGCAGGGCAGGGGAGGGGGCTGCAGGAACCTGTCCTTGCTCTGTATGGACACTCTGGGCTCTGCAGGCTTGTCCTGGGCTGAGTACCCCAGGTTTTGAGGTAGGTCTGTGTGCTCAGGACATCCCTCCTCTCTCCCAGCTCTGTGTGTTGGGGATCTTGATCCCTCTTGCCTGTTTATTCCTTTACTGTTTATCCTTCCTCTGTTGTGTCTCTTTGCACCCCTTTCTCACTTATGATCTCCATCCCATGGGACCACTGCCCCATACATCACTGCTTGCTCCCCCAGCACTGGAAGAAGCATCCCTTGCACACATCTGATGTGCAGCCACCCATCCCCAGGGCATGCACCAAAGGCTTTATGCTGTGCTCCACGTCCTAGGCTCTCCAACCCCATAGCTCTGCCATGGGCACATGTCAGATCATCAGTAACACTGATTATTTCCAATCATGCAATGAAACAGTCTCAATATCCTTCCATGAAGTTATTTTCACCATTGCACATGGTGTCTGGCTACCTGTGTCCAACACATGGGTGGCGGGGTAGATCTGTGCATGCATGTGTGTCTGACCACACGGTTGTGCCTGCATTGCACATATCCATAGGTCTGGACGAGAGCATGTTAATGCTTGTGTGTCTATGTTCAAGGTACATCTGTGTGTTTGCTGTGTGCTTGCCTCCATCCCCAATTCCCCCACCCCTGTGCTTCCAGGGAGGCAGGATGCAAATCAGGCTTTGGCTGGTGACCAGCACCCTGGCAGCAGTGCTGGGCATGGTCCTGCCTGAGGACGGCGTGTGTCGGGCACCAGATGGCAGGGATGGCTTCCCAGGAGTCCCCGGCCTTGATGGGAGACCAGGGCAGAAGGGTGACGTGGGAGAGCCAGGTAAGGAGGAGTCGGAGATGCGTGGTGCAGGTGGCCTGGGAGCCTCAAGCCTCTTGGCAGGAGAATCATGGGCTGTGGGAACAGGTCGGGAGATGCCAGATGTGCACGAACTGCTTCTCACCACCACCTCTCTCCAGGGAAATCAACACCGAGGACGGGCTTCCAGGGACCCAAAGGGGATGAAGGCGAGCCGGGGCCTCCCGGCATCCCAGGGAACCAGGGCTACCCTGGTCTGCGTGGTTCCCCTGGGTTCTCAGGCCTGCCAGGGCCGAAGGGGACCAAGGGGAAAGCTGGCAATATCCTGGAGCAGCCACGTCCTGCCTTCTCTGCCTCACGGAGGTACCCACCATCCAGGGGCAGGACAGTGGTGTTTGACAACATCATCACCAACCAGGAGAGCTCCTACAGCCCCCAGACCGGGGAGTTCACCTGCCTCATCCCTGGGATCTACTACTTCGCCTACCAGGTGGTCTCCAGTGGGGACCTCTGCCTGAGCATCAACAAGAACAGGGAGCGCGTGGTCAGCTTCTGCGACCACAACAGCCGCAACTTCCTGCAGGTGAACTCGGGCAGCAGCGTGCTCAGCCTGGCCGTGGGTGACCGGGTCTCCGTGAGCACCGACCCTGCCAGGGGCAGCTCAATTTACAGTGGCTCCGAGGCAGACAGCATCTTCAGCGGCTTCATGCTCTTCCCACAAATGGGCTGACGGACCACCAGTCCAGACCTGCTTAGCACCAGAGCATTCTAGTGTGCATCTCTGCATGTGTTTTCACCCTGCGAGTGCAAGGGGTGGTCTTATATCGCATCAGACTGGGACAGACCCAAACTGAGCCACCAGCTGGATCCTGTGCTTCCACCACTGTCACAAAGTGACCAGGCGCTGAGCCTGCCCATTCCATCCTGAAGGCAGAGGACTCGGCCACGACAGCCCTTTCTGCCCCTGGGCGCTCAGACCCCACACCAGAGGGTACCAGTTGTCACTGGGGCCATTCACCAGCTGTGGGTCTTTATTCCTGAGTGGGAAATCACTGTGTGCCACTGCTGCTGCTGCACTAACCATTGCAAACCCCTGTCTTGTGCCAGGCCACTTCTGCCTCTCACATCTTCCCCATCAGTATAAATAAACCCTTCTTTCACAACAGCCACTTGGGTTTTCTTTCCTATCCATGTGTCTTCCCCAAACCATCAATGTCCTGGGACCCTTGCCAAGCTGCCCAGGGAGAGAAGCGATCCCAGCTGGACCCTGGCCAAGCACAGACCCCAACTGCAAAGGCAGAAGGACAGGAGGGAACTGAGTGTGCAAGCAGAGCTGGCCTTATGGGGAAGAATGGGAAATTTCTGGGACTAGCCTGGGTGCGTCCTTTCTCTGATGAGTCCCAGCTAGCTGTCCTGTGCGAGGGTAAATACAGGCAGCGGATCATGCACCTCACCCACATGGTTTTCTGTTGGTACCCAAACTCTCCCAGGAAGAGGAAAGGCAGCTGTGGTTCTCCAGTCTTTCAGCAAGGAGGGACAGGGACATCAGGGTGGCTGATGGGGTTGTGGGGTGATGGTGGTGGAGTTGTGAGGCAATGTTCTTCTCTCTTTGGCTTGGGGTGAGACTAGTGGGCAGTGCAGCAGGCTGGGCAGCTGTCAGGCAGCCAGAAAGCATCAGGGAAGCCACACAGGTGCCATACCCTGGGACTGCTGCTCAGAGGAGCTGCTACACACATGTTGGGCAAACGTCTCCATTCCTGGAGCAGTGAGGAGGAGGCCAGGTCACCTGCAAGGAGCAACACCCCAACCAGGGATGCTGGGGCCCCAGCAAATCCAGCACCCCGCAGAGCTGGTGGAACACAGGGCCAGGTGCAGAAAGGACAGCCAGCCGGCAGGTCAGAAACCCTCAAGGAGAAACATCCTTCAGTCCCATTGCCTAGGAGTGCAGCGTCTCCCATCAGAGCCCGGCAATGACCTTGCACCAGCTCTCCGTTGCTCTGGTTCCATGGAGCTGGCATGAAGCTCTGCTCCCCATCCACTCCCTGCCTTTCTGCTCAGAAATGAGTTAAGGATGAGAAAAAGGCAGGTGATTTGCAGAGGGCTACTCCCCATGGTGACTGGAGGGTTTGTGGCACATCTCTTTGGCAGAGGCTTATCCCACCTCTGTCCTTTCAGCCCCTGCTGCTGCAGTGGCCCAATACAGGTCTCGCTGGACAGCCAGGAAAGTGCTTGCTCAGAGGAAACAGGCAGGAGGATGTGAAACTCAACTGGGGGCCAGATGAGGGTTCTGGGTCCCCAAGGGCCCTTTCCTAACTCTGCGACTTCCTCCGGGAGGGTGTCACAGAGAGTCACCCACATCGGGCTGTGCCGGCAGGCAGTGCCAACAGCAGCCAGAGGGCTCAGCAGCGCAGGGTCCCGTGCCCTCATCCCCTCAACAGAGGTAAGAGGTGCTGCAGGGTCCATGTCTTTGGTGTGGGCTGCATAGGGACTAGGGGTCCAGGAGCATGACGCAGCGCTTGGCTACGTGAGAGGAGGAGGAGGAGAAGGAGACAGAGGCACTGCCAAGCTGCACACATGTCATGGGGTGGGGGATGCACGCTTCTCCATGCTGGGGGGAGACCCAGTCCTCTGGGCCAGGCACTGTCGTGGGAAATCCCCACCTGGTGTGGGGCTTGATCCTGACAGTCAGAGCCAGGAAAGTCAGTCTGCTGCTGGAGGAGGGGTGGGATCAGCTGGGTCCTGGGAGCTCCAGCCTCAGTGCAGCATGGTGCAAAGGTCTGCAGCGGCATATGCATCTGCAGGGGGTTCAGGACACTAGACTGGGAGAGCTTGGGGATGGCCGTGGGTACTGCAAGGCTTCACGGCTCCATCCAGACTGAAAGTCCAACCTCCCTTGAGCCATCAGGGGCTGCCCAGGGTATGTCTCCACATGTCCACCTCCCCTCTGCCAGGCAATTGATATGGGGGGGGGGATGCTGAGGGCACAGCCGTCAGAGCCAGGTGCTCCTAGTGCAGTCAGTGTCATAGCACAGGACCTTCTTTGCCCCATTGCCTGGAAGCCTCCCTGCTGTGCCCCCTCACCTCAGCAGTTTCTTTCCCTTTCACGGTCCAGAGCACCAAAATGGAGCAGAGCTTCTGGGAGCAGCTCCATATGGTCCTCGCCCTCCTACTCCTGAATCAGGGGTCTGCTGTGACCGGAGATGCCCCCAAAAGCTGCTATGGGGTTCCAGGCCTGCCAGGCATGCCAGGTGTGCCGGGCAAGGATGGCCGGGATGGGCTGAAGGGATCCAAAGGAGAGCCAGGTAAGTGAGCAGGGAGGGGCACCATGCAGGCGGTTGAAGGGGGGCAATTGAGTCCTCCGTGGCTGGTCTGCCTGGGTTTGCAGGCCATGGAGAGCATCCTCTGTGGACAGGGCAGGAGGAGAAGAGGCTGGAGGGAGGCAGCAGCCCTCTCCTGCCCAAGGGAAAGGGCTGGAAGAGTCTCTCTCCATGTTCTGCTGTTGACGCTGACTCCCTTTCACTCCCCACCGCCCCACAGGCATCCCGGCCACTCCTGGAACACATGGGCCTAAGGGCATGAAAGGGGAACCGGGCAGCCCAGGCTTGCCAGGCAAGACTGGCCCCATGGGTGCCCCTGGTCTCCCCGGAGACCCTGGGATGATGGGCATGGCCGGAGAGCCGGGTTTACCAGGCAGCTACAAGCAGAAACACCAGTCAGCATTTTCAGTGACGAGGCAGACCGGCGAGCATCCCTTAAAGGACGTCCCCGTGGTGTTCAACCATGTCATCACCAACACCAACCACGACTACAACACCACCACGGGCAAGTTCACCTGCAAGCTCCCCGGCCTCTACTACTTCATCTTCCACGCCTCGCAGACCGCCAACCTCTGCGTCATCCTGTACAAGGACATGAACAAGATGGCCAGCTTCTGTGACCACAAGACCAACACCATGCAAGTCAGCTCTGGCGGGATCCTTCTCCACCTGGGTGCTGGGAACGAGGTCTGGCTGGAGGTGAATGACTACAATGGCATGGTGGGCATTGGCAACTCCGACAGCATCTTCTCTGGGTTCCTGCTCTTCCCAGACTAGAGGACCACCAGAGCCCACCCCAGCACACTGACCCCTTCACCCTGCCCTGCAAACGCTGCTGCTCACTGCCAGGCTGTTGCTGATGCTCCAGGTTTCTCTGCTGGATCAGAAACCCCTGCAAGGGGGTCAGTCCCAACCACCACACACAACCCCCTGGCCTACAGTCTGCGGACAGGCAGCTGCTGAACAGGGAGAACAAGCACATCTGGATACATTTGCACCCAGAGTGATGGTGCCAAGCCCCGGGGTCCTGCTGGCACTGCCACGTGCATCCACCCTGATAACCCCACGTTATGTGCTGCCAGAGCCAGAGGTCTCTCTGCATCTCTCCCCTTCCCACCCGGGTTGCACCAGGGACAGCCAGGTGTCCTGGAGCAGGCTTGCAGTAGCCCCTTTGCCATGACTCAGCTCTGGAAAGTGTCAATAAAACCTTCCCCATTGTGCATGGCCTGATGTGTTTTTTCATCTACAACTTGTCTTTCTGCAGGTGGAGCCCACATGTGGCCAGATGGATGTGGTGTGCATGCATGGGCCCCACCTGGGTGTCTGCGAGGCATCAGAACGTCCCCAAGCCGTCGCTGGCTCGGCCGTGCTCAGCATCAGTGAGCATTACACAACATTCACAACCCTGGCTTTGCTTGGTGGGACAGGACCCCCAGCTGCACTGACTGCAGGAAGGGGACGGTTCCCGTGCCCATGCACAAGGTCCCCACCTTGGGGAGGAGACCAGGACTCCTCCAAGCAGGGGTCCTGATATTCCCCTTCTCCAAGTGGATGCAATTTAGTTGCAGAGGGCCACCGACCACACAGCAAACCTCATAGCCATGCCTCTGGTGTCTGCGACATCCCCACCTCACCAGTGATAGGGCAGGGGAAGCACCAGCTTCCCAGAGTCAGACCAAAGGAGCTCATGGCTGTGGAGGCTACAGAGCCCACCAAAACCCAGTGGTTCCACATTGTACATTGAAAAAAGAGGTCATCTCCCCTGAACATCCTGTGCTTCACCTCCGCAAGGCATCAGCAGAAAGCAGGACTGGAAATGCTTTTATCGCAGAGTGAAATCATTTCCTATCCACAACATTTAGGAGATCCTGAGGACAGATTCAAGGTGATGGATGCTGAGACCCTGTAGCATCCTCTGGACCCACCAGTACCTCCCAGCAGAACTGGGTATGTGCAGAGAAGCCTGAGGGCCTAAGTGCATGCACATTTCTGCAGCCCTGAGGGGTTACCCCAAACTTGTCTGGAGCCCACAGCAGCCTTTCCCACAGGAAGCACACCTGAGCAGGACCCAGGGACCCTCCGGGGCAGAGCGGACATCCCTCTGCTCCCCGGGGACAGAGCTGTGAGCTTAGGGGGGCCCTGAGTGCCATTTGGGGACAGCATGTCCTGCTGACCTGGCAGTCAGCATTTGTGGTGGATGTGAAAGTGCTATTGAAGAAAAGGGCAGGAGTTAAAGATAAAAAAGGGATGTGGCCCAGATTCTTTCACAACAGCCCTTGCAGCAAACTTCTGCTTCCCTCCATGGTCATTTCCAAGCAGGACGCTGGTGTGTCCTGCTCCATCTCCCAGTCCGTGCAACAAGACGTTCAAGGTAAGAGCAAGCCACTGGCAAGGCTGAGACCCAGCTCTGCCCTGCAGGCAGGAGCACACGGGGAACCCAGCAGCACCAGGGTGACAGCCTGCATCCCTGGCACTTCACTGGGGCAGGAGAGAAAGGGGGCTGCTGGGCTGGGGGTGGTGGAGATCGCTGGTGGGACCCCGACCCCTCCTGCCCCCCTGGGGGAGGCTGGGGAGGGAAAGCAGAGATGGCAAAGGCCCAGAGGGGTGAACAGGGACTGACCACCAGTCTGACGGGTGCCCTGGGGGTGCTCTCCTGCCCCGAGATGCTTTTGTCGTCTGCCTGGGCCTGGGCTGGGAGCCTGCGAATCGGTCCTTGTACCTGACACATCTGAATCAGAGATGCTGCAGTTGAAGGATCTGACTCACTGGCCTCTTTTCCTGCTGACACCAGAGTTTCAGTGCTAGGAAAGTCCACCTGAGGCCAGACAGTGTGGCTGGGGTGATGTCCAGATACAGCCCCCAAATGCCTAGTGCTTACCCCACATGCACCTATACCAGGAGGCGGGGGAAGGAGCTGAGCCGTGGGATGCAGGGAGGGCAGAAGGAAGATGGGGCCCCAGGGACTGGAAGCCCATATGACTGTCCCAGTGAGGCTGGTTAGATACAGAAACGCTCCTGGGATGAATCAGGCATGCGGCTGGACACAACGAGAACCCGCAGGAGTTAGGAGGGCAAGTTTGGGGATTTCTTTGCCACCTGCAAGGACTAAAGCTGTCCCTCAGATATGCTGGTGGAAAGCAAGAGTTGTCGCCTTGCAGACGATGAAACTGCTTTGGGCTGGGGAAGGATTTCACTTTACAGTTGTGGTCCCAAGATGGGATGGAGAATTTCTCCTCTGAGGGGGCAGTGGGGACTCAGAACAGCAGGGACCAACAGCACATGTCCGTGGCAGCAGCACAGCCAGGCTGGACATCAGATCTCTGGAACAGGCTAACCTGTCCCCCAACATTCATGTGGCTGAAGCTCTGAGCACTTGTAAACTGGTAATTTAAGAGTGAGAAGAGATTGGCAAGCCCTCCCAAGCCCAAAGGGGCTGGTGCCTCCACGGCCATCAGGAAGGTGGATTTGGCTCTGCAGCAGGATGTTTTCCCTCCCTGATGGTATTACCCAGAAGTGTTTCTAGGCATCATCTTCCAGAGCAGCACAGAGTGCCCTCCCCATCCCTCCCACTTCCCAAGACAAGTCCCTCAACATCCTTCTGTGCTCCAGCAGATGCAGACCGTGTGGGCAATGCTGATCTGCCTGGCTGGAGGGCAGCTTGCAAGTGCCACGCTTTGCAGGACCTATGGCACCATCCCAGGCATCCCAGGGTCACCAGGACAGCCTGGCAGCAATGGCAGAGACGGGGAGAATGGCCCAAAGGGTGAACAAGGTAAGGAGGAAGCTGCAGGTGAAGAAAACATCTTCTTGTGGATACTGAGAGCAGGAAAAGGCAGTGCCAGGCACATGGTTCTGGGAAAGCAATCCATTTTCCACCAGTCCCTTTGGGGTGTTATCAGGTGGGGGTGATGCTCGTGGATAGAAGGGGTTGGACAGACCAGAACACTCCAAGGAAGCTGGGGAGGGAGGATGCATGAGAGCAAGGGGTGTCATGCCTGCCAGGTGGGCAGGGGTCTCCTCTGACCGCACCTCAGCACGGGTACCAGCGCTTTCCTTCCCAGTGCCCCCCTGCAGACCTGTGGGGCTTGGCTGTAACTGCAATGACTCCTCCTACTTTCTAGGTCCCCCTGGCCAGGTGGAGCATGAAGGAGAAATGGGGGAGAAGGGAGAGCCAGGAATGCCGGGGTTCCCTGGGAAGATCGGCCCCCAGGGGCCCCCAGGCTCAAAGGGATTACCAGGTCCCATGGGACCCCCAGGTCCTCAGGGGGACTCCGGTGACTACAAGGCCACCCTCAAGTCCGCCTTCTCTGCTGCCAGGACCATCAGCTCCTACCCGCGCCGGGACCAGCCCATCCGCTTCGACCGCATCATCACCAATGAGAAGGCCCACTACGAGAACCGGTATGGCCGTTTCACCTGCCGGATTCCGGGCATCTACTACTTCACCTACCACATCACATCCAGGGGCAACCTCTGTCTCATTGTGAAAAAGGGTCGGGGTGGCAGCAGGGGTGAGAAGGTGGTCACCTTCTGTGACTATGTGCACAGCAGCTACCAGGTCACCACGGGTGGTGTGGTCCTCAAGATGGCAATGAACGAGTCCGTCTGGCTGGAGCCAACGGAGAAGAACTCCGTGGTGGGGATTGAAGGGTCTGACAGCATCTTCTCCGGTTTCCTCATCTTCCCTGAGGCTTAGCCCACTGAAGGCGTCTCTCTGCAGCCCTTCTCCTGCTGCTGGCTGCCCCTGCAGGGCTGAGGACTCCCCTGGAAATGACTCTTCACTACAGATTTGGTACCCTAAGCACGTTGCTGCCAGTCTTGTGCATTAAATGACAGTTCCTTGTGCTGCTGGTTCCTTCCTGCCTAGGATTTGCCTCCTTCCCCCCGAATAATGCTCAGATATCCAGGGCATTGCCTCCCGCACCCCTGGGTGCAGTCTGGGCTCATTAGCACCTCATTACTGCTGAGCAGAGCCCTACAATGCATGCAGTTCTTGCTACAGACCATGCTGAGTATCTCCTTCCAGAGCCACCCAGAGAAAGTGCCAGCCCAGGGTTAGGAAAACACGGAGAGGAAGCCTGACCTCTAGCAGGGGGTGGGGCACATGATATAGTGGGAAAATTGGGGCCACTGGGTACTGGTGGGAGATGGGGAGATGCTGGACATGGTGCTGTACTGGACAGTCTTGAGGCTGATAGGATCTGGGGACACCAACCTCTCTTAGACTTTTTTTTGGAGTGGTGGTGACAGTAATATCCACAGAAGCTTGCCAAAGCTTGTGACAAGATGAGCCAGGGGTACGTGGGGAAGCCATGGGGAGCTCGATGCCGTGATGGAAGAGGTGTGGGGCACGTGGCTATCCCCTGGTTTGCCTGGGCAGGATCCAGAGCAGCCCATAACCCCAGCAGAGGACATGTGTGAGTCCTACAGCACAGCCAAGCCCCCCTGGAGATGCAAGGACCCAATGACCTGGAGATGAACAGGAGCTGAGGACCCCAAGGATGTCCCTGTCCCTGGGCCAGGTGACAATCCAGCATTGTATCTTTGGTGGGTGGGGGGGGTGCCTACAGCCCCCAGCCCAGCCGTGGCAGGTGGTACTGAGAGCTGCGGGGTGTGAAGCTGTGAGGGGGTACATGGGGTGCTCGGGATGTAGGAGAGTTTTAGTGGGGATCTGGGATTTGAAAAGGGCTGGCTGGAGGGGAAGATGATAAAGGGTCGGGGCGGGGGGGGGCGGGGGGTGGCGGTGGGGAGTGGGATACGGGCTGGCTTTTATGAAGTATCGTTACTGAGGTGTCGGGGGCTGCATATGGGTCCAGGGCCCCCCAGCTCTGGGCTGCACAGGACCGTGCCTCCCAGCCTCCAGCACCTGGCCGGGATGGTTTGCCGGCAGGTGGCACTGGAGACTGGGTCAGCCCGAGCATCCTCCTCCCGCAGCCCGGGAGGGCAGAGCTGGGGGGACCGGGCAGGAGTGCGAGCCTCAGCCCTGCCGTGCCCGTATGGTCTGGGAGGAGGCACCGGGCAGGATTAGTGCCGCCTCTTGCAGCCCTGCGTTGAAGCTATGTCCTGGTCACCTCACCCCTTGGTCCTTCCCCCAGCAAAATCTGTGGCTCCTGTCCCCAGGACCGCAGCCACCCCACGTCCCCAGGCCTCTACCTCCTGTCAGAAAGTCTGTCAGGGGCAGAGATGTTCAGTGCTGCATCCCAAAGCTCTCCCCGTGCAGGAGCACTGGGTTGCTTTTAAAATGCAGATGCAACGCTCATGCCACTATGCAGCTGGACACACAGCATCTCAAGAAAACTCGGGTGGCGGAAAAGAGTAGGTATTCGACCCCCAAACAGGGGCCGGGCAGCGTACACCAAGTAAGTTCCTGAATGCTCAGCAGGTCTGCAGGAGACATCAAACTGAGGAGCGGTCAATACACTGGAGGACAGGGCTGCCATTCAAAGAGCCCTGACAGGCTGGAGAAATGAGCTGGCAGGAACCCACTGACATTTAATGGAGACAAATGCAAAGTTGTTCCCTGGGACAGGGTAACACGGGGGGCAGGAGGAAGCTTTGCAGGATCTGGGATGCTGGTGGACAGCAAGTTGAAATTTTCTGCCTTTCCAAGTAATTGATATAATCATTTTGGACTTTTGAAAAGGTCTTTGTCAGGACCCCCTCTGGAACTGGTTTTATTTTTAAAACTAATGTCTGACCTAACACCGGCACAAGCCAAAAGGTTTCTAGGGTATTGGCTGTATCTGGAGAGAGTCAGAGGGCAGTGCGGATACCAACTGTCTCTGCAGTGCAGCTCACTCTGCTCACGCAGCTTGAAAACCTCAGCCATCACCCAGCAATGCCACCTCAGGTATTAGCTCCATGGGACGGCAGCTGCCTGCTCCTCTGAAGCTGCCACTGCACAGGCCATGGAGTAGCGCACCCCTCAGGTATCCAAAATGGATGAGAAAAGGGGGCCAGAGGGCCACAAATGGCTGGGGCGGGTGGTGGTCCATGCAGCATCACTGTTCAGTTCTTCCAGGGCTGCTCAGCATGGGGTGTGAGTTCCTGAGCCTGAAGGAAGCCCCGAAGCCCCAGACCTCCAAAGAGAGAGGGACCACCCCAGGGCAGCTGGAGAGGACCCCCCTCCTCTCGAGTTATTGCAGTGCTCGCCGAGGCCAGAGCCAAAATGCAGGTGCTCCCTCCCACGGATTGCTGCCCCGTGGGACGAACCCTCTGCAAGATCCTCAGTGGTGCCCAGGGCCACAGCAAGAAAAATTCAAACCGATGTGGGCAGCCAGGTGCTGTGCTGCAAGTCACACATTGGTGTTAACCTGGGAAAAGCAGGACTGGCGCAGCCCCGCTCTCACCCCGCCCTGCACTGTGGTGCACAATTAATTATTCCATGCAAAACAAAGCAATCTTGGAACAACACAACCATTAACAGGAGAGTTGGAGAGAAACCTGTTGCAGGGTCAGGTGCAGCCAGGTGGTGAGGACGCCAGACAGGGGAAGCTCCACGTTTATTCTCAGAGAAAGGACCAATTTGCATCTTTAATTCTTTACATCTTACCCATGAGCACTTGTCACCACCAGATTTTAACCTGGCCACGTCTGCACCCATTGAACAGATTTGTGGGTTTTGTTCTCACCTGGGACCTGGTAGAGCTGTCCCAGTGCTCTGTGCACGCTCGCTCTGCCCTGCATGTGCTCTCCTGTGCTCACTCACACCAGTCTGTGCATGCTCACACTGTGCACACATGCACACTCGTCCTGCTCTGTGCACGTATTTGCTGCTCTTTGCAAGCTTTCACTGTGCACACCTGCGTGCTCACCCTGCTCTGTGTATATACTTGCTGCTCTGTGCATACTAGCACTGTGCACACGTGCACGTTCACCCCACCGTGCACTTTCTGCTCTGTGCACTCCAGCACTGGGCACCCATCCACATTCACCCTGCTCTGTGCACACTCACATTCACACTTGCTGTTCTGTGTGCACTCACCCCGCTCTGTGCACACTCACGCTGCTCTGTGTGTGCTCTCTGCAGATCTGCCCCGCCATGCATGTTCTACTCCTCTTCTCTCCTTTTTCATTTTTATTTTTTATTTTAATGGCGTCGCCGGTGAAACTGGAGCAGCAGCACGTCCTCGTGGTCAAGCCAGAGCTAAGCCGCAGAGCTTCACCAGGTGGTGCTGTGACCCTCGCCTGTGGAGTCAGGCCCCCACCAAGGTCTGGGATGCGCCCAGACAGGGGCCCCCAGATGCTCGGCAGATGCTCTGGGAGAAGTTGAGGTGGTGCAGCTAAGAAGCTGTGTGGTGCTTTGGTCTCTCAGTGCTGGTCCCCAGTACCTGCTACCCAAGGAAGAGCCCTTCCTGAACCAGGACTTGGTCCTTGCTGGCATCACACAGCTACAGCCACGCTGCCCGGAGCGTCTTCTAGAGGCCCCATAGTGCAGCCTCCCCTGCAAGCGCCGCTTACAGCCATTCTCCCACGTAGCTCATGACGTTGGTCCTAGACGCAGGGATGCTTTTCCCCTGCCCGTCAGTATTGTTCCCTCCTGAACAGCCCACGAGCGTTTCCTTCCCTTCAGCCTCCCGGCACCACGGCACAGTCGCTGCTGCCAAGCTGGCGGCCGCTCTCCACCTTCTCCTCTGCCCTTGGGCAGGGCTGTGCAGTGAGACGTTGCATTTTTTCGGTATTCTTCCTTCCTTCCCCTTCCCCAAACCGTAATATCAAGCAGGAGGTGTATGGGAAACCCTGCGTGCGTTCAGTGCTGTGCCACGGTGCTGGTGTTACTGGGGCTGGGCTGCGCTCGCTGTGAGAGTTGCGGACACGGATGGGGCACAGCGGGACCAGCTCAGGTGCAGGCTGAGGCCACAGGCAGTTGCTTTGTTGTCAGCAGAGCAGGGAGCTCCCTCATGGATCCCCTGGGCACACTGGTTTTGCTGGAGGGTAGGACTGGTTGCAGCCTCGCTGGGACTCAGGGGGAGTTGGATACAGCAGGAACCAGTCTGAGACGGGGAGTTCAGACAACAGCTCCTATCCCTAATCTAACCTCAGGGCTTCTGATAAGTTTGTTTTCCCCATCCTCACTCAGGTTCGGATTTGAATTTGAATGGGAAGGAGCAATTGCTTCTTTTGCCTGGAGCAACACAGCCTGGCTTGTCTCCCACTTTGAGCTGCACAGGGAATTCCTGCTTCTCCTGGCCCCTCTGCAAGGACTGGGAGCTGCGGAGGCTCTGCTCTGGGCTGGCCACCAAGGGGTTAAGTCCCAGCCCTTTCTTTTCTGCTCTGCCTCCTTATGAGGAACAGCCTTTGCGGGGCTGCAGAAAGGCTCTTTCTTTCCCCAGCAGATCTCTGGGAATGAAAAGTCTGTGTTCCAGATATTAAATTACTCATAAAATAGTTGGCCTGTCCCCGAGGCGGCTCTGCAACCCCCCCCCAGCCTCCGCCGCCCGCTCTGACGGGCTGCTGATGTGCATCTGCATGTCACCTCCTGCTACAAGGTCAATCTCTCCAATTTAAAGCAGCAACGTTGGAAAGCAAACCAGATTTCAGCCGGAATTAGCTTCAAATGGAGCATTCAGGGGACTCGTGCTGGGAAGGGAGCGCGGGAGGGGTAGGACCAGCAGAGCCGGGTTGTGGGGTGGTGCGACCCTGCTGCTGCGGCACCCCGTGGCGGGGCACCCCACGGAGCCGCGAGGCTGACTGAGGAGGCAGGGATGCCGCCAGGGAAGAGGATGCTCCAGCATCCCCAACGCTGCAGTGCGGGGCGCATGGGGGCAGGGGGCTGGGAAGGGCTCACCCCCTTGCCCCTTTGAGGCTTTTGCAGCCCTGACCCACAGCCCTGGGTGGCGGAGAGCTGCTTCGTTCCCGTGGGAGGTCGCTTGGACCAGCTCGGCCATCGCTGACCTACAATCCGGCGCAGGTGCGAGGCGGGGCGGCGGGACCCAGGTTTCCATGGGGATGCGCGGGGATGGGGATCCTGGCCAGCGTTCAGCTCCAGGCACAGCTCGCCTCGACGTCGGGCCTGGCTCCTTCCGCTCCGCTTCCCGCTGCCTCCCGCCCTCCTGCCGCCCGGTGCCTGCCGAGAGCCGAGCAGCATCTCCCCCGGCCTCCGCCCGTGCGTGGAGCCGCAGCAGAAGGGGATGCGGGAGAACCCAGTGGGAACATAGCTTGGTCCTGCCTGTCCCAGTGCATGTCCTTAACCCCGTGGGGGATGCAGCTCAATGAGCTCGGGTTTGCATCCTCACCCCGTGCACACAGGCTCCCCCGTGCACCCAGAGCAGTGGGACCAAACGCCGTGCTGGGATCCTCTCTGACGCGGTGCAGGACCCAGCTGCTGGCAAAACCCTAAAACCGGCACTGGAGATGTGAGTATGTGGGTCTGGGAGAGCCCCACATAGCCCTGCTCTCCTCTGCAGGGGTTTTCTGTGTTTTGCAAGAAAAAGGAAAAACAGACTTTTTGTTTTTCTTCCACTACTGGCTCCTGGGAGTGACGGGGGACAAATCAGTGACCCCCCCGAATGCCTCAGTTTCCCCACAGGGAGGAGCAGACCCCGCTATGTTGCACACCCAGTCTCACTGGAGAGGTATGTGGGCTTCAGCCCTCATTTTCCCGTACGCAGCGGGAAGATGAGCCGTGATCGCAGCCTGTGTGAGGCTGTGGGGCCCCAAGCCCCGTCCTTGTCACACATGTAGCCATGTGCCTCGCATGACGTGAGCCAGAGGCTCACGGGAATTAATACGCAGGGCACGTAGCAGGCCTACGCGCCGAACGCAAACCGCACAAACACCAGGCAAAGCACAACACGCTCACAGCATGCAGCGGGAGAGCGATGCGCAGGCAGGCTGGGCAGTCAGTACTGAGAGGGAAGAGGCCAGCATCGCTCTCGACAGCCTCCCGCTGCCCTAAATCTTGCATTTACATGTAAAGATAAAAAAAAAAAAAA
>VXBL01009336.1:373393-392288 GCA_013400195.1 Aramus guarauna
AAAAAAAAAAAAGCAAGCAAGACAGCTCGGAGCCCCCAGCACAGCGAGACACAGCCATGTGCAGCCTCGCGAGGGGCTGCTGCACCACAGAAGGGTCCCTGGGGAAAGGCGTGCAAGGCACACGGACACATACCTGAAATACCCATCTGGTTTTTGAACGGGGATTATCTGTGAGTCTGCAGTCTTGGCTGACTCGGAAAGAGCAGGGGCGGGAGCCCTGGGGTGGGGGCTCAGAGAGCAGCCCCCCAAGGGCTGAATGCCGCTGCCCAGCGCTCCCTTCTGTTCCCATTATGTGCCAGGAGAGCTTTTGTCTGGGGATGCTGGCATGTGCAGTCACCAAGGAGACGGGAACAGCGGCGGGTCATCAGCGGCACTTCCAGACGAGCGGGAGGGAGCCGGACAGCCCTGCACATCCCCGAGCCTGCCGTGTGGGGCTGGATGCTGTGTGGGGCTGGATGCTGTGCGGGGCTGGATGCTGTGCGGGGATGGATGCTGTGCGGGGCTGGATGCCGTGTGGGGCTGGATGCTGTGTGGGGCTGGATGCTGTGCGGGGCTGGAGCTCACACCCACCGTGACTGCATGGCCCAGTGTCCTCCGCTGTGCGAGGTGACCCCGTGTCAGGGATCCAGCCCTGCAGCCCAGGGATGCTGTGAGGGTTGGGTGGGGAGGCAGGTCCTGGGAACATAAGGGATTTGCGCAGAGTTTTGGGTCCTGGAGACCCCACCTGCAGCTAAAAGTATCATGCACCAGCAGTGGGAAGCCTCCAGCATCCACCGAGACCCAGACTCTGCTCCTGTGGTGATACCTGAGCTCTGCCCAGCACTAGGGTGGTCCTGCCACTGCCACCAGCTGCCTGCAGTGGAGCACGGTCCCTTGGGATGTGGGGGGAGCCCTTGGGATGTGGGGGGAGCCTTTGGGATGTGGGGGGAGAGCATGGGCCACTCTGGGTCAGTGCTCTGTGCCTCCTGCCCACCCTGGGTGCTGGCCCTGCAGGTAGAAGAGCTCCCTGGAGAAAGGCATGGATCAGCTGGCCCTTCCCAGTCCTGGATGGTCTCCTGGGGCAGGCTGAGCGGCCAGGAGTAGGTGGTCTTCTCTCTTTCTAATGCCATGTGGATCTACTACAACTGCTCCAACCCTGTTCCCATGCTCAGGATGAGTCCTGTCAGATCTTCGGTCCTTCAGGCCCCACCTCCATCACACTTGTCCCTCAGACTTGCTGAAAATCTCAAGCTATAGGCCAAACAGTGTTTTGCTAACAGTATTTCATGCCTATTTTGTTTTGATTCAGAGTAGGACCTGTGTCCTCACTGAGCAGACAAAGAGGGCAAAGAAAAACCTTTCTGAAGGAAAACAAATGCCAGGGGAGTTTGTGAATTGGTGTAGCACCCTTCTGCCTTCACAGCCCCAACATGCAGCCGCCAGCGATGGCCCCAGAAGGCGATGGAGACAGATGCTCCTGTCGTTTGCCAGGCTGGGACCTCAGGGCAGGATGCAGAGCATGAGTGAGAAGGGAAGGGTGGGCTGGGGGTTGTCCTCCTCCTCCAGGTAGACTTTCTCTTTGTCCTATGGCTCCCATCATCGTTTCGTGTCATTCATTCTCCATTTTCAGCCTTTTCCCTTGTTTTCTTTTTCTCATAGTACAATGCATTACAGGAACATTGGATGTCTCTGAATATTGTGCATTCATGACCCCAAGGACTTCCACTAGAGCATCCCAGCACCCTGAGCCCAGGTGGACAGAAGCATCACCCATTTATTATTATCGCATTTTGGTTTCTGATTTGGGATTCACTGTATTTAATTTTTAAAGGCAGCCCGTGTTGTTCTGGGTTTTGCTCTTTTTTTTTTTTTCCTGCCAGCATTAAAATGTGGGTGCTGTCAGATAACGACTATTTCCCCAAGTTGCATTTCTTATAAAGTGTCCAGGTTTTTTTCCTTGGCCATAGTTTTGCTGTGACATCGCTTGTGTCTAGGAGTGCTCAGAGGGACTGAAGTAAATGTCACAGGAGACAGGCAGTGTCCCCGCCACGTTTCCTCTTGCAATTTCCAGCCGTGGAAGAGTAACCTCCAGCCCCACGAGCTGAGTTCAGCTGCATGTCTCGCTGCTCGCAGTGTGGCACAGCTTCCCGGCACAGCCCGTGAGCTTCAGCGGAGGTTACATCTGCTCTGCCTCTGTGCAGGACCACCAAAGCACCCTCCTTCATCCTTACCCCTGCAGGCGCATCCTTCCTGCATGCCCTGTTTGCCAAGCCAAGGTCATCTGCTGCAGGAGATAGGCTGTGCAAAAGAGGGCTTAGGCTCAGTGGTCCCTTTTGGCCTGGGACAACGTCCATCAGCTATGGGCAGCTGCTCATGGTCCAGCAATGTGTATCCTCTGGTGTGTAGTAAATAGTCAGAAATTGCACCGACACCCTGTAGTGGAGACATTAATGATTAACCTCCTCAGTGTGTGCTCTCCAGAGTGGATTTTCCAGTGTCTGCTGAGGTATTGAAGCTCTTGCCGACCCCTTTACACCGTCTGGTTACAGTGAGCAGCCCAGGCTGTTACTGAGCCTCAGCCAGCTCACCACCCCGCTGCCAGGACCATGCAAGCTCGAGGCCACCTTGGCTGGGGCGAGATGCCCTGCGAGCATCCTCAGAGCCACGGTTCGTGGTGCACGGTCGCTTCGCCTCTGGCTGCTGCAAATATTTTGCTGCTCTGCAAGACACGGTGCGTGCGCTGCACTTGGGCTGGAAATTTTCCTGGGCCTGACATCTATGTCGTATAACTGCCTTTGAGCAGCTGGCAAGCGAACAAGGGGACGTGTTGGAGCACAGACCGGAGTGAGAAGGGCGATAGGTATGCTTGTGCGTGCTTCCATTTCCAGCCCAGGCATATGCTTCGGGGCCCTGTTGTATGCCCTGAAAAACCGAGACAAGGCACAGGGGCAAGCGCACGTTTCGGGGTGGACTGTTTGACATCTCTGAGCTGCTGAGGCTATTGTGCAGCTTGTTTTTGCTTCCCTCTTAACTGGGGACTGTCTGCTGCAATACAAAGGGCAAAATGCCGCAGCAGGAGACGGCTGTGCTCGGGCCAGGAAAACCCAGCCGACATTTTCCTCCTTCCCTGGCTTTACCACTAGATGTCATAGGAAAAGCAACATTGCCGGCCCTGTTCGGCTCTCCCGGATGGGATTTTGGGGGGCTAGCAGGTCCTCCTCCCACCGCCGGACACACAGCATCTTCCCAGCCTCCGCCTCAGTGGCTTTGTCTGTCTGCAGAGCCCCTGGAAAAACCGTCGCCGGAGATTCAGGGTTCAATGGACATTGAAATGCAACTGAAACCTTTTTTTCCCAGCGCCTGGCTAAGCCGCCCGCTCGGACCCTCCCAGGAGGGAGCCGCACGTCACCCTTTCTCAAAGGGGCGACGCTGTCACGCCGGGACCCGCGGCACCTACAGCAATATGGTCCCCTCAAACAAGTCGGACAAACAAGGCCTTTATAGGCACTTTCTTTTCTTCTGGAGTGGAAGGGAGAGAAGCCGGGGGAGAACTCGGGGGCGTCCCACTGCAGCAGAGCAGCACACAAAGGCTCGCAATGAAAGGGTCGCCAGCAAATCCTCTTAGGGGCTTCGCTGTGTGCACATTCATATCCCGGCCCCATCTGCCAGGGGGGAACCCCGGGAGCGAGGAGGGGGAGAGGGGCTCTCCCTGCCCCGCACCGCCAAAGCAAGCAAAGCGCATTCAAGGACTGAGAAAGGGATGAAAAGGAAGAAAGGCCGTGCCACGCTGGTGCAGAGCCCGGCGGTAAATGCAGCTCTGCCAATGCTGCGGGAAGGGGGTCTCGCCTACGGGGGGGAGGGGGAGGCAGCCTGGGCAGGGGCTGTGTGAGTGCTGGCCCCCCCCTTGGCCCCCAGGGATGAGACGGGAGCGGGAGAGCGAGAGCCTGGTGCCTCTGGGCAGAAGAGCGATGCTGGCTCCCCGGGCACAGAGGAACACCCTCCATGGGTTTAATGGTGCCCTGACTGGTGGGGACCTGGTGGGAACTGGTGGGGCTGCAGGAGGGGGGAGGTGGCCTGGCCCCCCTGGGAAGCCAGCGTGCTCATGATGGTGCTTGGTC
Source organism: Aramus guarauna (assembly GCA_013400195.1). Taxonomy (NCBI): domain Eukaryota; kingdom Metazoa; phylum Chordata; class Aves; order Gruiformes; family Aramidae; genus Aramus; species Aramus guarauna. The sequence goes on from VXBL01009336.1 coordinate 377,491, forward strand.
CCATGCAAGCCGAGCCGTGCTGTGGCATTGCAGCCCGATGGTTCTTTGAAGCGGTTGTCAGGACCAGAGGAATCGTGTGTGTGGCCACAGCAGACGGTGGGCGGCAGCTTCTGGCGCCTGGAGTGAGGCACCCAGGCAGGGGAAGGAAATCCCCATGTCTGTCAAGGCAGCACTTGAGCTCACTGGGGATTTCAGCTCCTATGGAGATCGAGCAAAGCTAACAGGACTTGAGTTTCTCACCAAGACAGAGGAAAGTCAGGGATACTTTTAGTCCGGTCTGGAGAAACCATCTGAACCTCCCTAGAAGCAGATGATGAAGGTGATTCAGTAAATAACACTCCTTGACACCCACTTCTAGGTGCTGGGTTTGCACTTGTTGGACCTCTTCTTTTTCCTGTCTGTCCTGCAGCCTCAACTCTCTTTGCATTGTGCATTGGTGAGTACAAGAATGTGTCTAAACCAGGTTAGTCTACACCAGGGATTTGGCTTCTGCTTCCCCAGGCTCAGGGCAGCCACTCTGTGGTGCTCAGACATGGGTGAGCAGATCAGAAAGGTTAGGCCAATGTGGGTGTTTTTGGAAAGCCAAACCAGAGGAGCTGAGAGGCCTGCCTAGGCTTGGACACAGCAAGGAACAGACCCCAAGCAACCTAAGCCCAGCCTAAGTCTTCTGCCTCTCTTGGGGACAACTGATGTGCTGGTCTAGCGATGCCAGTGACTTGAACATACTGCAGCAGTATGGAGAGATTGGGGAAGACGTGATGCTCTCTCTCGTACGGGCTGAGGATTTACTTACTGCAGCTAAGACAGCTTGTGTCTCTTTCTAGCCTGGCGCCAGTCCAGTCCAGGGAGTGGTCCTTCCTCGCTGGTGGCCTGGAGCCAGTACTCCAGGAGCCCTTCCAGTTCTGCTGTGATGTGGTTGGGTCATGCACTGGGAGAACATCTCTTTCCTGCAGCTGGGTGGGGATGTCAGGGAAGGAGGACAAAGTGCTGGAGAAGCAAAGAGGACCAGGGTGCCCCAGGCTGCATTATGTCTCGTTGGGAGGCAGTGGAGCAGAGACATGAGCAGGAGTGGGGCTGAGGTTGGGATGTGGCTGCTTTGGGCAGTCCCATCAGCGTCCCTGAGGCTTTCAAGCACGTGGCTGAGGAAAGTGTGCAGGGGTGAAGCAGTGGCAGCTACTTCCCACCTGGGGAACTCCAAATCCCTGTGATCAGAGGTGGATAGCAAGGGGTATGTCCATTACCTGGAGGATGCTGTTCTCTACTGCATGCAGAGATGACTCATGAGCAAGTCGGGTAACTCCTACTGCCAAGCTGGTGATGAAGGTCAGACAGTCTTTGCGTGGCTCTCCAGGGTGAGACAGTGTGAGACACAAACAGTGACGGACTGAAGGAGATAAGGAAGATGAAGGATAAACAGCCTCTCTGGAGGGCATCACATGCCACCCACACCAGTCTGATGAGTGATGCTGATGTGAAGGGCTGCACAACGCATAACCTGAGTTTGTAGTGTAACCTCTCAGACCCTGGGGACAGGGTCCGTACAGCTAGCCAGCTGGTTCACCAGCACAGCCTGTTCTATGCAAATCGTGGAAGGAAAGGTCTGTGAGAAGGAGTCATGGGTAGGCTCAATTTAGCTGCTGAACATGACCATCAGATAACTTTTTGCTGTGGCTGGCCTGGATGCATTTGGAAAAGCCAGCTGGAGCAGTTCTACCACAGGCAGGAGAACAAGTTGCGTTTGTCCCGCCTGGCTATTCCAAAAATTGTGTGAGGTGTGTGGGAGGAAGGAAGGGTGCAAGAACATCGTTGGTGACTCTTTCTACCGGGGATCCAGCGTCAGTGCAATGGGACCAGTAAAGTGAAGTGGGTGAAGTCAGAGAGCAAAACCCTCAGCTTGTGTGCAGTGTCTCCTCCCCACGCACCGAACACGACCTGTGGAAGGTGTCCACCTGGCTGGGGATGCTGTCTGAACGCACAACAACACCAACTCACCTGAAGGAAGAGGCTGGAGCCTCCCAGCTTGCTCCCCTGCCATTGCTCTCGGGAAGGAGCTGACTCAGCCCTAGGCAGTTCCACTTGTCCCAGCTAAACCTCCACTTTGCAAGGCTAAATAAGCCAGCGAAGGCTGTACATTCCCACCTATGGCCCCAGACCTCCTTTCTCCCTACAAGTGGCCCAAAAGCCCCTAAAGCTGAGAAACACACAGGCTGTTTCACTTCAGCTCAACTTGTTTAACTTCTCATGCGTTTCATTCCTCCTGCAGATGAGACTGTCTTCTGGCAGTGGAAGAGTGCTTCCCCAGTCCTACAGCAATGCATCTCCTCTCCACGAGCTGGCTTCGCTATGTTTCTCCCCCTGCCCTGCACACTCCCTGTTCTGCTCTCTCCCATGGAGATGTGGCTATGACCGATGCGTTCAACCATAACAAGGTCACTGAGAGCTGCAGACAGAGAAAGGAAGTGTTTTCTTTGCCAGCTCTCGGCGAAGATGAGAGAGACCTAGCAGATAAACGTCCATTGAACCAGGAGTCCTGGGGGATGATCAGGGAGGGAAAGCCTCCACCGCCTCTGCTGCCCTTTTGCATTCCCATCACTCTGCTGAAGCTCAGGCAGCTCATGCGAGTGGAGAACCGTGCTGAAGGACTGAGGAGGACAGAGCTCTGGATATCATGCAGCTGCTGTTTAAGTGCCAGCAAGTGGCTTTAGAGCCCTCCATGTGCACACACCACAGCACCCAGCTCTGATGTTAACGAGCTGTTGGGCTGCATGAACCCCTTGATGGTCAGACAGTTCATGGGAATTCAAGACAGGTCAGTACTGGCCACCCCACAGCTCTCCACTCCTCCTCCTGCCCCACTGCTGCCATCCAGCCCCTGGGCTCCCCTCTGTATTTACAACTGCTTCTCCTGATCCCCTGGCCAGTAGAGGAGAGACTTTCTCCACCCCACCTGCTGAGCCTGCACTTGCCCTAAATTCAGGAACATTTAGGCAGGCCACCTTGGCTTGCTGGTCTGTGTGGTGCAAGCAGGTCTTGGGGGGGAGCTCTTCTTTGAGGACCAGAGCTGCTGGAAGTCACTGAACATGAGGAAAAATTTACGTTTTCTCAAGATTTAGGCTCAAATAGAGGAATCCAGGTCCACAGGCAGGGGACGCATCATCCCATGGGCTCACAAACGCAACACTTGTGACCACTGCCCAGGCCAGGTTCATGTGAAGGTACTGACCATCTGATGGACCAGGTCAACAAGTGTTGATCAGGGAGGGAATGTTGAAAAAAGAGAAGAAGAACGCGTGGATGTGTCCCTACCTCACTGTGTCTGACAGACCATTTCTGCCTCCAGTGATCTACCACCCTTGTCCCCTTCACCACTGCCTCCTCAGCAGGAAGGACTTGTGATGCCCCATGAAATGCAACCAACATGCTCATGAAAAGTGCTGTCAGGACTTATTTTCCAATGCACGTAGGTGTCTACCTGCATCATGCCCTCAGCTTCCAGGGAAACCTCCTCATAGCAGAGCTGCAGGACTGTGAGTACTTTGCTGGTGCTCATCACCTGGACAACATGTTGGTCAGATGCCGGAGTGCCTAATGCACACTGGAGCAGTGCTCTATGCACCAGGAGACCCTCTCTGAGAAGGACAGTGTTAGGTGCTTCACAGTGAGATAGTTTTTGGCATAATCCATTGCCAAGGGAAGTTTCCTGCCCATCAGCCTAGGTAGGAGCCCTTAAGACATAGGAAAAAGGGTTCAACACTCATCAAGAATCAGGGTTGGGTTTTCTGCCTGTGGTAGAAGGCAGCATATGATTGTGGTTTTTTACTTCTGTTACTCTGAATAAAGCGCTTTGAGTGTCTTCAGCCTCCACCAATGCAGACACACTTTTGCAGACCCTATGGCGCTCATATCCCGTGCCAGCAAGCTCTCTGGGCAATCACGCAGGGTGTGTAGGTATATCCCTAACAAACAGGGTCAGAGATTGCATCAGAAGGCCTGCAAACGTCCTCTTCTGGAGGCCAGCAAAGCCTCTACGAGAGCGAAAAACACTGCTGATTTTTTGCTGTATTTGATTCCAGCAGGACGTGGGAGGTTGAGCAAGGGACGGCGTGCCAGGTGCTGTGCTTGCTGACACACACACGTGGCAGGCACCGCTTCCCCCGGTCAGGATCCGAGCAGGGCGTTTAAATCTGCGCCAGCTGCTGAACATGAAGTGCCTGATGTTTTTCGACAGCCCTCCTTGCTCCCCTCGTTGTTGCAGGAAGTCTCTGGCTCACCCTTCACTCGGCAGCTCTCGCAGCCTCGTTTCTCGCAGTTGCACGTATTTCTCGTCCTGGCTCTCCTCCCCTTCCTCCTCCAGGCCTGGATCTGCTGGGAGGAGCAGCTCCTTCCCGGAGCCCCTTGAAGGCCGGTGGGCTGGGCTCCTGCAAGCAAGCATCGGGATCTCTCAAGGCTGAGTGATGCTCTCTTTCCACTCATGCACATGTGCAGAGCTGGGGCGACAAGCAACGGGACCCACCAACCTGCCCGCTGCACGACCGCAGCCCCGAGCAGGGGCTGGGAGGGTTGCAGTTGCAATCCCACTGGTTTCCACGCCACGTTTAAGCTGGACTCGCGGCAGCTCCTGGAGATTTCTGGCACCGGCCAGCTCCCTCTTGGCACTCCTCCCCGCTCTGGGGCTGCGCTGTTTGCTTATCTAGTGCCGTGATTTAACACAGACACAGGAACTCACACACTCTCTCCCAGTCTCCTTCAAATTACTTTATTGCTTCCTGTCAACCAGCCGAGCATATCCTGTTAATATACAATCCCCAACGAGCAGTTTTCACAGCATAATCCCCCTTCGTCAGATAACACAGCTCAACTCCTGAAGGATGCCCAGTTCTGTCAGTTAGGCACCTAGGGATGCAGGATCCCAGCACCGGGGCAGGTATTCTCCAGCAAAGCGGGGTTGCTGTGGTTGTTATTTTTAAAGATAAATCCCAGTGCTGCAAGAGAGACTGGCTTTCTGCCAGTTCTGTGCTATTTCCAGGGCTCCATCCACTGGTGACCTCTCTCAACTGATTCCAAGTGCTCTCCCATGCCGCAGTGAGGATCTGGCTGCCGGAGCCTTTTTCCCAGCTCTTCTCTCCCTGCTGCCTGGGGCAAATGTCTTCATCCACCTGCAGCAGCAGGACAGCAATAGCTTCAGGCACCATGAGAATAGCTGTTCCCTTTCCTGCTGCAAAGCCAGCATCTGTGTCCCAGAGAAGGTTCATGTTTATGTTGGTACACGTAAATCCTAGAGGTTGTGGTGGGAACCCATGTGGGGTGTCTGGTCCAGCCTCTCACTCGCAGCAGATCTCTTGTCAACGCTAGGTCAGGGCAGATGTGGCTGTGTCTTGCCAAGTCTTGGAAACCCTCCAGGGTATTTCCTGCAACCCTCTGTTTCCTTACATTGCTGCAGCCCTTGAGCAAGTCTTGGACCTGACAGTGTCCCACCATCTGCCCTGAGGGTACTGTGGACCTCTCAGCACCACTCAGTGATGCCCAGCCAGCAGGATATCTGCCGAAGGTTGTTCTTTTGAGGGAACCTGCTGTGTTTCTCCCACATCTTTCTGATCTTCCATCCACCATGCTTGGGTCCCATGCTAAGACATCCCTGTGTCCTGACATTGCATTTATAGGACATTCACATTGCTCTGCCCCACCTGGTGTTCTTCAGCCTCCTTGTGGGCTTTCTCCCTAACGTTGATGGCCAGCTGACATGCCAGCTGAGCGTCTCCATGATGTAAGACTAACGAGATCCCTTTCACAAAATACCCTTGTGATTTTTTGATTGATGTGGAAGTGTCCTGAAGACCAGGTCACTGCAAAGCCCAGCGTGTCACATTTGTGTGTCAGGTTCTGTGTCTTGCCACTCCTGGGCTGCCCGTTCTGCACAGAGGCAAACAAACAGCTCTGCTGCAACATGGAGAGGACAGATGGAGATGCTGGGCCCTCCACTGTTGAGGGACAAACTGCAGTGCTATTGAGCATGGGTACACCTGAGCTTTTGGGTTGCTCCAAAGGCAAACAAAGCGGGCAGATGATAAATTTGGCTTCAAGGCTAGCCCTGAAGCTGTTCCTCTGGCATTGCAGACACTGCTGAGGACTCCCGGTTAAGGACAAAGCAAGCTGTGTAGCTCAAGCCCAAACAGTGTCTCTTCTCCCCGGGGAGCAGATATCTGTGCTAAAGCTCCCTGACAAAATCCACTACAACTTCTGTGGCCATTTCTTCAGCAAGCCATGGTATTTCAGGGCTCTGGAGGCTGCTCCCAGTAGGTCTCATGCTCTGCAAGCTAAAAGCCACTGTTTGTGTCTGTTCCAAGCATGCCCCCTGTCATCAGACTCCTCTGTTGGCCTGAGCAAGGGGAACACATGTAGCCACATAACGCAGCTGTAGCATGGCATACAGCCATATTCTTGTGGTTGTATTTCCCAATTTTCTATTGATCCTGCCCCTAGGACAGTTTCTTTGTCCAAAGTTGTTCCTCAAAGTTGAGGACAATCTTGGTGTTGGTCATTGGTTTTACTAGCAGCTGGGTCTGCCCTCAAGTACTTGTGATTCTCTCTACACTTATCACCTCATTAACTGGAACATCCACTTACAGAACACAGTTTTGCTGGTCTGAAAAGAAGGAAAATCCTGTTTGATTCAAGAGCAACACAGATCACTTATCTCAGAGACACCTGAACAGCTAGTCCTGGAAATTGACTCCAAATTAAAAACCAGTTGAGAAGAAATATCTGTCCTCCCAGGTAAATCAGGGGCTGATTTATTTCCTCTCTAGCACGCCTGCTGAGCAATGTATTTAGCACAGAGCCAGCCTGACACATCCCTGCCTTCATATCCCAAGGTTGGAGGCCTCTGTGATTGCTGTGCCTCCTGGAGATGGGGCAGCCATGGTCCCCTTAGAGCTGCCTGCTGCTCCCCTCCTCCTGCTCCCTTGCTCCAGTGCCCTGCACTCATGCTCCTGATAAAGTTCCCAGCCCAGCACTGATGCAGCAGCTCTGGCTCTTGGCAATCTCAGCTGTCCAGAAAGAATGAAAACCATCTCAAGGAATGAAAAATACCGAAGAATTGTTTTAATTAAAACTAAGTCTCTGATAGCAGCCTGGAGATGAGTAAGGGGATATGGCAGCCTTTGTCTCAGGAGTGGAGCTTGGCATGAATGGGACTGGCAGCTGGTCAGCAAGGATGCGCTGGAGGTCCCCATCCATGCACCCGTGCCGTGTTGATCCAGGGAGCATCTGCAGTGGCTCAGTCCAGAGGTCAGTGTAGCCCGTGGGACAAACCTCCAGCATCCACAACAGTTCCCGTGGGCCCAGGAAGGGTTTTAATGGCAGAAAGGAGACAGGCTGGGGGGCTGCATCAGCCCAGAAAGATCTGTATTGAAGACTTCCCAACTGTTGTCATTTCCACAGGCTTCCCTGTGGGTTATGTATTCCTGGTTCTCTCTTCCAAGAACTTATCCAGTCGCCACTTGAATCTCCGTGAGTTTTGCGTATCCACAGCTCTGCCAAGGAGTTCCACAGTTCACCTCCCAGCCATGTGAAGAACCACCTCCCTTATTCATGACCCCCAATCTTTTTGAACCTGGCCTGAACTTCACACTAGTTTTGTTTGACAACCTTCGTTCATTTATGGGAAAAGACAGAGAGCAGCCAGCTTGTCACTGTGCAAGTGAGGTTGTGGTTGTTTTCCCCATGTGCATCGCTTATCCTCTGCCACCTCCTAGCTCATCCCTACTCCTGCCACTTCTGGGTCTGTCGAAGAGGATGGGCCCCAGTTCAGGGCCTGCAGGACTGACTGGTGACCTCCCTCTCCTTACAGTGCCTGCCGCTCACTCCTCCCTGCCACCATCTCTTAAGTGATTAAAAAGACAAGGAACTTCCCTTGTACCCCCGGCTGCTTGCTTTCCTTAAAAAACTTTTGGCAAGGGACTTAATGGAAAGCCTTTGGAAACCCCGGCAGATGACATGAACAGATTGCACTGATCTGCACGTGTCTGGCCACTCTGAAGGGCTCCAAGGGGACGTGGAGCCAGACTGCCCTTTGCAGAAGCCCCATGGACTCTTCCCTAGCAGACAGCACTTACCCAGGTGCCTTTAACTTTCTCCAAGACAGAGTTATTGTGGTGTCTCTAACTCCACACCCTCTGCCTTGCAGAAGCAGCCTCAGGCTGTGGCTCTGTGGTGCTCTGTGTCTTCCTGGGATGAGAGTCCCCCGAAGGAGCATTTGCGAAGGAGAAGTCTCAGACACCAGCCAGGATGCTGATGCCAATGGGCCAAGGGGTACCAGCAGCTGCAAGGACCAAATCGTGCGTGGAAAAATGCAAAGAGCCCCCTCCATCAGCAACACAAGGGCTCGATGTGAGGACGAAACCATGACCTTTCTGGCCATTGTGGCCCCTGTGCACGGCGGGGACCCGTGCAACAGCCTCTCTGCCAGCTCTGCTTCGTCCCAGCAGTGCCGTGGCAGCATGTCAAGGGGACAGCAGTCACCTGAGCACTTTTTTGCAGGTCCCTCGTGTCGCCAGGGCATCAACTCAAGAGAGCAGATGGACAGGCTGCTCCAGGGGCAGCCGCGCTCCATCCGTCTTGGCTAATTGGGCAGCGTTTCCTCCCACCGCCTGCCAGCCCCATCTCCTGCCGGTGGACGAACACGGAGCAGGTCTCTGCTCCTGCGCCATGGCCAACACTCCTCAAGCCCTACAAGGGAAGCCTCCTCCCCCTCTGCCCAGCCTGACCCCCCGACTCCTGCTCCCATTTTCAGTGCGAGCCCCTGCCTGGAAGACGTGCTCCTTCTGCCCACCGCCTCCCTGGTGCTTGTGCATTGTTAATGCTGCCCTGCCCCATCCCGACGCTCTCCTGCCTCTGCACACAGTGTGCTTCTCCCTGCACACACCTCCTGTTCGTCCCCCAGCTGTCCCCGGGCAGGAGAGGATAACTCGGTGCTACAGCTTGCTACTCTGATCAGTCTTCAACAAAAAAAAAAAAAGTAGGTAAGTAAATATTAGCACGGAGAGCCTGGACATGCATTTGCCAGCATCCAGCGGCTCTTGCACTTTGCAGGACTTGTTCCAGCTCAGTCACATTTAAGCAAAAGCCTTGACAGAGTGAATATTCCCACAACCAAAGAGAAAATGTGAAATGCCTATCATACAGCACGCGGCACCGTTCCCACTGACTCCTGACCTTTTATCTCCAGACCTCGGAGGGTTTTTGTCCGCACACCACTCCGCTTTCTCCATGCCACCGCATCTCCCTTAGCTTGCTCCTCTTTGGAAAGACCCAGACAACTTGTCTCTTTTCCATCCTTCTGCTGTGGAAGGAGATGTGGTTGTCTCCTTCGGGTCTGTCTTTTTATAGTAATCACCTCTTAGGAGAAAAGAGCAATTTCACAACACGCCATTGCATTTGATCCTGTATTTGCCTTCTCGTAAACCTACACCATCTCAGGGCACTGGAGGGTTTTGCTCATGAGTGCTTTGAACAAAACGCATAATGTTGCGTTTTTTCATAGTGTTCATAAGCATTTGCAAAACTCCTATTTTTAACACCATCGATAACAAAAACCAGGTAGTTTTCTCCCCAGTTTCCTATTAAATGCCATTTCAGCATTCTCAATTTCAAGGATGCCACCCTGTAATTTTGTAGTATTAAACAAACCTGAGTTTGACTTTTCAGCTTTTCTGGCTTCCTTTGAACGACTTTATTTACCAGAAGACTTCTGGACTGTGGATGCCCTGCTACAAAATAGCATGGGTTACAGCCTTTTCTTTTACAGATCTTTAAAAATGACAGCAATTAAATTGTGTGTTCTGTTATGTCATTACCTCTGTCAGTATGTAATGCCTGGTGGTTTTTCATCAGAGGTTACCTACTGAGCAGTTTTATTCTCTTACCTTGCTGTTTCTGGCTAACTGTAAAATAATCAAGGACTAAAATGAAAATATTTTGCAGAATACAAAACCCACCTTCTGCCAGTCATGCCTCACATTTGTAAATTCTTCTGGATTAGATTTGCATACATAACATGATATTCTGGTGATCATTCTTTGCTGTATAGCTAAATCCTTTTTCTTAATTTATGTATTTTTTTAAAGCGTAGAGTAATAACTTATATTCTTGATTGTTGCATTTCTCTACATTACAGGAAATTGTGAGTTCCTCGTTATTTATATGCTTTTATTTAATTTGGCCTTCTCTTTATCTATTTTTTTTCTTCCTATATCTGTAAGGTCCTTTCCTTATTTATATGAACATTTTCAAGAAAACCTGGTATGTTTGCAGCCCCAAAGGAGATTACCTTTATAAACTTTACTTTTCCAAAAGTTTCTTTCAACTCTACAGCCACAATTAGATAATTTCTGCAGTGTCTCATCTAAGGTTTACCTGTCTCATCTAAGATTTACCTGCCTGAGTTCATCTCCAACTGTCATCATAAGCCAGGCTCAAATTAGCTGCTGAAGAAAACATCCAAAAATTCCTGCCCAATTCTACAGTTCTAAATCTATTTTAAATGCTTCAAAAGTGCCTCTTCTCTTTAATTTGTTCCCATGGATACCATTCAAAAGTTTCATTCATTTTAGGAGTGCGATACTCTTCAAGTCTTTAATGCAATCTACCAGTTGACTTTTGCTTCCTAATTTAGCTGAAGGCTCTAACACCCAAGACTTCAGACATTGCAAAAGCAACAGCAATGGAGCTACCTTCCACTCCTCGCTCCTCTCTGCAGCCACCCTTGTCTCCCCGAAGAGACTAAATCCTCTCCTGAAGCTTTCCTGGGGCTCTGCTGCGTTCCTGGGGGTCCCAGCACAGGACGATGCTTGGCTGACCTGTGCCACCCTCTTACCTTCCTCCTTTCCTCTCTGTCTCATGCCCACTTCTGGTACCAGGTAGCGTCAGAGTTCATAACACGCACGAACCTTTCACTTAGCAATAGACAGCTCAGAAATGCTGGAGGACAGAGCTGAAGGGGAGAGGGAGCTGTGGTCCTCTCCTCTGTTAGCTCCCCCCGGGCAGGACCCCGTAACAAGCTAAACAGGTTGAGTGAGGACTGATCTCCAAGTGTCACATTTCAGCACAAGCCATCCAGGGCCAGGTACCCTCACAAAGCCTAAAGGGATGTAAAAGCTCTATCTTTATTTCACTCTGCACGGAGAAACCTCACCACAATGTCCCCGGTGGGGTGGGGAGGGCAGTGGGTGGCAGCCAGCGCCTGCTTGGACGGTGGCTGGAGACCAGTACAACCGGTAAAGATGCTGGCCTGCTCTGGGAGGGGGGGTGGGATGGGGGGGAGAGGTCTGGGGTGCCCGAATAATGTCTCTTTACCATGCAGATCAGGGACTGGGGATCCGGAGCCGTGATGCGCTGGGCAGCACCCAGGGCTCGGCCCCTGCTCCCACCCTTCCTCCGGAAGGACCAGACCTGCTTCTCCACCAGACTGCAGAGCATTTGGGGTGCACGGAAAGGCAAGGATGGACAGAGGGAGGTTGCTCTCGGTGACAGGCTGCAATCACATGTACCCACGGGGTCTCTGGCTGTTCACACACCCTTCAGAGAGGTTAGAAAAACCTGCCGTTGGGAACAGTTCCTCCATCCCTGCTGAGCTCGGGAACATTAAGTAGGTGATAATAAGCGGTCCCTGAGCAGGAGGGCCTGCTCTCCTTTGGAAAGTGCTACTCAAGACAATTTATCATCCAGACAAAGAGGGGAAAAAGGGTTAAACACTGCCCGGCCTCCCCAACCAGCAGTGGCTTTGGTTATCTGCAGCATGGCTGCAGGGCTACATGGTGCCTATACATGTTCGGGGATCAAGAGTTAAGTGTTTAAATGATAAGTGATATCTTAAAAACATAAGTTTAGCAATGAATCTTTGCCGACAATACTATACTATTAGTTAATAGGCAGAATTAACTCACTGGCCTGGGGCCAAGCCCATCACAGCCAGAGCCAGAACAGCTGAAGCTGCTTTTCACTTGGGTTTTGCTTTTACGGGATTTGCTGCTGCAGGGAGACTCTGATTTCTGTAAAAATATGCTCATGTTTTCCTCCTCCCAACCTGCCCCTGGAAGCTCAAGGCTCCTCGGAGCCCAAGGGATTCAGCCAGGAGCTGAAAAGCTTTCCTTTCGCATGCAGAGACGTGAGCAAGGGTGCCGATTTTCTGCAGGGCGTCTCTCCGCAGCCCCAGACCAGCTGCCTGCCTGCTCTCCATGGGTCTTCCCAGGCTCTAGGTGCCACCAAGGGACTCACTCCCCATCCCTCCCATCCAAAATTAACTGCCCTCTCCCTCGATTTGGGGATCGAGCTTGATCAAGTAGCTCCAGGTGATCGAGCTTCCCTGGACCCGAAGAAGCAGCAGCCTCCCCTGGATCCTTCTGGTAGCTGGGGCTCCTTGGGTGACGCTCCCTCTCACTCCTGGTCCCAGGGTGACTGCACTGAGCCTTGAGTCTGCGCACGACAGCTCGGTACCGCAAATTGTACAGATGCTGCTTCATTCATGCTGCTTCCCTTTGTGTCTCCCTTGACTCCTGGCTGTCGCCCGCTGCACCTCTTTAACCTTGCAGAGAGTGAGAGGAAGCCACCTCCTCCAGGTGTGATGAGCCAAGGGCTTCATGTGCAAATGAAACCTGTTCTTCCTGCACCAGGAACTGAAAATGCTATGTTAAATGCGTCACCATCAAACCCGTTTTAATGTCCCCTAGATGTCATCTCTCTTGGCTCTGCCTGCCTGGGAACCATCTTTTGATATAAACATGTAGGTGCAACTGAGGTGGTGGCTGTGCCATTTTTGTAATCCCAGTGATGCTACTTTTCCCAGACAAGGCTTTATTTAACACTCTTTGCAGCAGGGTTTAAGCATCGTCCTACGACATAGCTGCCCAAGGGTTAGGTGTGGGCAGCAGCTACCAGTATAACCAATATACCTTGCCTCCCAAGGTGGGACCAGCTGCCTGATGGCGGTCGGGTCTGTGTGACGTAGTGCTGTGGTCAGTTGTCACCAGATGGCAGCAAGAAGAGCATCTGCTCGCATTCTCATGGCTGGCTGAGGACAGCAGTGAGGACGGTGCTGCCTGGTCCACCACTGTCCTCCACAAAGGCCATTAATTCTGGTGCAGAATGAGAGGAAGGTGCGGAAGAGGACACTGGAGGAGGTCCAGCATCACTTGTCATGGTGCTTCCTGGCACTTGCTAGTCTGCTTGGAGCTGCTGGTTTGGTGACCAGAAAAGCTTGTGGGCTGCAGGACAGATGGTGAAGGCTGGTTGCACCCCCTGCACTGACAAGACCAAGCTTGTGTGGGTAGCTGTGAGGCCTTGGCAGACCTTCCTGTGGACGCCGAAGGGATGCAACAGCCTTTCCTGGGAGGAGAGTGAAGGTGTGGGGTGGGACCAGTGCTCACAGTTCATGACTGACTCTGAAGAGCATCTTCAGGGGGCAAACTGGACTCCAAGAGGTACATCAGATCTTCAAAGTCACTGAGGCAGTCAGACAGTAAGTCTGTGTAATCCAAGGTCCCATCTCCAGCAGCAACAGCCTAAGGGGATGCTCAAAGAAGCTAAAGAAGAGGGGAGGTCTCAGTGACAGTTCCCTTGGGAAAGAATCCCTACCGCCTCTGGCAGCGCAGCCCTGGAGAGCTGCAAGAAAATCCTGAGGGTCTGGGTGGACTCTGTTAAACAGACAGGGCTGCTGCTTGTTCTTGGACTCTAGGCTCTCACTTTGGAGAACTGGATGGATCCTCTGGGATATAGCTGTCTTGGGCACTGCAGACCACAAAAACAGTCCTGGGACCCAGAAAAATTGAAATGATGGTTTGAGGAGTTTGGAAACGGTGAGTGCTTTCTAAGATCTGATGGGAAGTGCTGGGTGCTCCAGAGCAGCGGGGAGTCTGTTACAGATCCTGGGAAATGGCAGAGCCCTGGGAGAGCATTGGGATGGTGAGTAGCTGCAGGCACGCTTAGGCTCCTTGTCCTGCAGAGAAACACGTCTGAAGGCAGGAGCAGCAAGACCACTGGCTGTCCCTGGCCCTTCTGCCTCCTTCTGTAATGAACTGAGGTCTCTCCATGCCAAGAGTGAACCTAAAGAGGCACTAAAGGTGAAAGCTTCTCCACACGCTATGGAGGTGGGCCACAGGATTCTCTGGAGGCTGCTGCATTGAGTGAGGCCAACCTGTATGACCAGTACCATCTGCGGCGATAGGAGCTCCCAAAGGGGATCAGAGCCTGCAGTTGGCCACACTGAGTTGGGGAAGCCCATTTGTCTCATGCATATGTCAACATCATCAGGGAGCCTCGACCTCTTCCAAACACACCTGTGGTTGGCAAGAAATGAGTCACTTGGGATGGGTCAAGGCAGAGAACCCAAAAAGTTCAAGCTGCTGGTGCAGCAGAGGGACGAGGAAGAGCGCAGTGACTCAAGCCTGTTTTTTCAGCGTCTTAGACACTTTGGTGAGTTGAGGGGCAGGGATCCATCCTGGAAGCCCAGCGGCTCTTCAGCTCTTGGCCGGTGAACCTTGCACAGCTCGCAGAGAGCCCCTGTGCAGGGTGTGACCTTCCCTGAGAAGATCTCGGTTTGCATCTTCTGGGAAAGTCCCACTTGACCCAATCTGGCCTGAATGGGGCTTGTAACCAGCTCACAACCGCTTCACATGGGAAATGAAGCAACTCCTGCTCCCGCCCGACCTGGGTTGACTCCAGGGGGTCCGGGGTGGGGGTGGGGTGGTCGGGGCTGCCCGCAGCCTGCCAGCAACAAGCCACGGATTTTGCCAAACCGCCCCCCC
>VXBL01009336.1:393157-416338 GCA_013400195.1 Aramus guarauna
ACCCTCCCGATCGCTGCGTTGCCCTTCTCTCCGCCATCCCTTCGCCAAGGTGGGCATCCCCCGCCGGCACCCCCGCAAGCAGGTCCCCGGTGCTGGCTGGGTACCGCGCAGCCTCTCTCCTAGGGATGCCCGGGCTTTGCCACGCCGTGCCCGCTGCTGGGGGCTGGGAGAGGCTTCGGGGCGCACCTCGGCAAGGCCTCGCCGGCATCCTGGAACTCACGCGGCTTTCCCCGCGTCCCCGGGAGGAGCTGGGGCTCCCCGCCGAGTTCCCCCGGTGCTCAGACAAAGCGAGAGCCGGGCGGCAGGTGGGGAGCTCCTGCGGGCTGGGTGCGCGGGGAAGGTGCGGGGCGGGAGCCCGGCGGTGGGGTCTAGGCAAGGGGCGGGGGGGGGGACTCGGCTTCCCCCCTCCCAAGCCCATCCCGGCCGTGCCTGCCTGCCGCCAGCCCGCCCGCTGCACGGGTGCCCCGGGAAGCGCCGGGGAACTGGGCTGGGCAGGGGCGAGAGCAAGGTGTCGGGCCGAAAACTGGCTCATCCCTGCGTGGCGCGGTCCACGGGTGTCTGCCCATCGCGGGAGGGCCGTGTCCCAGCCAGCAAGGGGCCGGGTGGCTCCCCTGTCCCCCCCGGCTTCACCGGGCTGGTGGGCAGGCTGGGCGGCCGGCCTTGGGCGTGGAGGAGCCGGGCGGTGGAAGCTGCACGGACGGTGTTTGTCTGGAACATGGATGAGGCACCATTTATTAAGTTGGAGTTTTGGGAGATGACTCATGGGTTGGCCAGCTATACGTCGTGATATTTACAATATGGGAGCTTGGCATAAATAGGACTATTTACGTTGCAGCGGAGAGCGCTAGCCAGCTATGCTATTCAAATGAGCCCAGTATGTTTTTAATTATGGGGGGAGGGGGGGGTTGGGGTGATGAGTGTGTTTGTGGGACCATACGTGTCCACGTGGGACGTCTGGCCCGAGCAGCCCACAGCGTTGACGCTTGCAACGGGGTTTGCGCTGGGCCGGAGCGGGCTTGGCCGTGCAGAGCCGACGCGGCTGACTACGGCAGGGGAGGGAGCCAGGCACCTTGTGCAGGGACAGGGTGACACCTCCGCCGTGCCCTGCCCTGCCCTGCCTGCACACCGAGGAGCTGCTGGGTGCTGCCGGGGGGGTCGGTGACCGGCTCCTGGGGCTCCTGCATGCTTGCTTGAAAGACATGGGTGACCTTCCCACCGTCATGGCAGGAGCGGTGGGGACTGGATGCATGAGTGCCTGGGCTCGTGCCGAGGGATGGGGAATATACATCTGGGGATGAGGGGGTGGCCGGTGCTGGCGGGGGGTTTCGCTCACCTGAGATAAGATGATCGCCGTATGGTGTGCCTCTCCACGGACGGGGATGCTCCCAAGGAGGCGGTCGATGGGGGCCCTGCATCATTCTTCCAGCAAGCGTCCCCATCTGGGGCTGCATGCATTGATTTGGGTTCAGAGGGGTCCCCCCCGCGCTCCCGCTCTTGCCTCCTGCCTTGTTGTATGCGTGTCGTGGGGCTGCGGTGGTGGCTCGCAGCGCTGGTGTGGGCAGCTGGCTGCCATGTCCCAGCCTTTCCCTCCTTGCAAAGGCTTCTGGAGAGCTGGTGAGGCGAAAGCGTGCGGGACGCAGCTCCCCAGGCACCTCTGCTCCTTCCCCCGCTCTGGGAGCTGCCTCTTCCCGGGGCTCCCTGGGATGCTTGGACGTGGCGTCCCTCTGCGTCTGCAGACGCTCCGGACCCCGTCGGTGTGGGCAGACTGACCCGACAGCGACCGCTGGCCAAGGAGGTGGCGGCTGGACCCCACCGCATCCCCCCAGGCACAGGGCACCTCCGTGTCGGCGGTACCCGCTGCGCTGCCATCACCAGCTCCAGCAAATTCCCAGGGCCAACGTGGGGGCAAAAAAAGGCTTGTTCAGGGGAAAAAACGTGTTCTGGTTATTTGTCCAGGGATCCTGCCTCTTGAGTCCTGTTTTCAGCTCTGCTACAGAGCTTTCCTCTAATGCTGGTAATTTCACTTGTCTCCTCTGTGCCTCAGTTTTCCTAATTACAAGGCGTAAAATAATACAATCGGCTTTCCCAAGGGAGCCGCGAGGTTTTGTTAATGAACATGACAAAGTGCTTTGGGATCCGTGGTTGAAAGCGCAGCCTTAGTCAGTGCGTGTGTGTGTGGGGTGTTTATTTATCTACATGCTTTATATTTCTCTGTACGCTATATATTCACTTGCATTTAACAAACCTTAATTAGAAACAAAGCCGATAGGGAAGGAAATATAAACAGGAGTGTGCATGAAAATTGGAAGTTGATTACTCACTGGCCAGCAGAATGCGTGTCTCGGGCTCGGGAGGAAAGGCTGTTTGGTTAAAACCGGCTCTGTTAAAAGGAAATGTGAAAAGAACGTAAAACATAAATCAATATGGAAAACAGGGAGGTGGATGACAACGTACATAAAGCAGAGGTTAAGAATTGCGTACAGTTGTTAAGGCAGTTGCAAGGTAATGTATCTGCAGCTGAGAAAGTTCAGGCTTATAAAAGGAAAGTTTTTTTGTGTGGGTTTTTTAAAAAAAAAAAAAAAACCACAAAAAACCAAAAAAACCAAAAACCAAAACCAAAAAGTCAAGAACAAAGGAGTCCTGGAAGAGTCTGGATCCCACACCGGTTGGTAACAGTGCCGCTATCACTAACGGCTCCTCTTTGTATTCCTGCTGGCGTATGCTGCGCGCCTATCCGGAGTGCTGATACTTCCGAGGTAGTTTTGGGGGGAGCTGGAAAGGGCATTTAGGTATTTTAAATTCAGCAGCCTGGCTAACTCTCATGCGACGGGGAAAAAAAAAAAAAAAGACGAAGGTGCTTTTTACCCCGTTGGAGTTAACTTTTCATAAACCTTGCGGCGCTGGCAAGTTTCCCAAGGGCTGGAGGAAAGCCAGCCGTGTGCCAAAAAATGCGAAAGGAGAAACGAGATGGCCCTAATATCTGTGAGCGTGCAGGCAGCCCCGGAGCCGGCAGCGTGGAGGCAGCGGCGGGCTCCGATGGGCGAGGGAGAATCGCCCGACATGAATTTTACTGGGAAGCAGCATCACGGGCGGGCAAGGGGATGCGATGTGGAGCATCCTTGTGTGCTGGGCAGTCGTGATCCTGAGCCCGGCCTTGGGCTTGGAGAGGGATGCTGGGATGGGAGGGCCCTTTCCTGTCCCGGGGCTCGCTGTGGCTGAGGTGCTGGGCATGAACACCCCTGCCCATCGTGTTTCTGCATAGTTATAAAGTATTTTAATTTACACAATATACTTTATACATTTATTATCTTGCATACATGTGCATAATATACAGTATATTGTATTTTCAGTATGCAATAACGTATTATAGTGTTAAAATATGGTCACCTCTCTTGTACACACGGTCGTGACCCGCTGCTGAGCATCTCCACAGCCTCCTCCAGGCCCAGGGTGGTGCGGGGGGATGCCAGCAAACGTGGGGCTTGCTCTGTGCCTTGTCGTGTCCGGCTTTGTGTTCTTGGTGGAGGAAGACTTCAGCCATCTCACAAGGTTACGGGTCACACCAGGGCAGTTGCTTTGACCTCGGTGCTCCAGGGAGGTGGTGTGTGCCCGGGGTGTGCCAGGACCGTAGGAGCATCCCAGCGAGCCCAGCACACTCCGGAGGGATGCGGCAGAGCAGCAGGTCCAGGAAGAAACACAGGATCTGTCAAGGAGCTGATCCATCCCGTGTGTTTGAACTTCAGAGCTGCAAATGCTGTCCCGAGTCCAGGCTGGAAACAAAATTCTTGACAAATGGGACTGAGCCATGGAGCAGAGACCGTGGTTTCGGGTCAGCCCTGTGCTGCCCATCTCCCTGCTGCTGCCTGCCCTCCTCATCCCCATTTCCTGGGTTAATTTTTGACAAGGTGCATTCCTTGCACCCACCTGCCCTTTGCATTGCTGGGGCAGCGGCAGGGAAAACTCCTTTTGGAGACCCAATAAATCAGTGCCTGATTTAAATGTCCGCGTAGCTGCTGTTGCAGCTCTGCTCCTCTGCTTTTCCCAGGTGGAAGCACCAGTTACCCCCGATCCCTGTTGTATTTCCAGCTTCTCTGGGCGATAAGAGCCGAGGGAGCAGATGCTGGAGGGAGATGCCAAGGGCACAGGGCTGTAATAAGCCGGCGGTGACGAGGGCTTGGGGCTGTCCAGGCCACTGATGTCCCCCAGCTCCTCGGGACACCCTGCAGGGGATATGGGGGTGCAAAAAGGACGTGGCTTTGCCTTGAGGATGATGTTTGGGGGCTGCCCCCCAAGGATGGGAGCAGCGGTCCCCTTTGCAGACGGACTAAGGATCTGCCCGCACTAGTCGGCGGCCGTTTGTGTACACATACCTGAGCTGGCTGTAAAGAGGGGTGGGCACCCGCGGGGCTGCAGAACCTGCCCGAGGAGCTGGGTAAACACGGGGTGCTGAGCTACCTCCCGAGGCACGAGTGCTTTGGAGCGAACCGCTCCTGCCCCGACACGTGCCCGCTCCCGACAGACCGAGGTGGTCCTTGTGTGTGGGTCTGTCTGGGAGTGGGTGCGGGTCTCCCATCCCGCAGAAAGTCTTTTTTTTTTACCGAGAAAGACCCCCCCGTCAGCTCCCATCCTGGTTTGCAATCCCTCCCAAACCTGACTTCTGGTTTGCAGAGAGGCTGGAGCGAAGCGTGGCTGCCCGTTGGGGATGGGGGTAGCGGGGAGATCCTCGGAGGCAAAAGTTCAGCCGTCAGATAAGGGGGTAACGGTGGGGCCTCCCGCGATAAGGCGCTGACGCGCGGCGCGGGCAGGAGGGAGAGGCAGCACCCCGGGGGGCTTGGGAGGGGGCTCTGCCCCGTCCGGTACCCCGGGATGCAGGGAGCATGGGTGGGGGTGTCGCTGGGATGCCGGAGGCGGGCAGGGACCCTCGGGGCTGGGAGGTGGCCGCGAGGAGGGTGCGAGGTGCCGCAGGGCATTGGGCAGCGATATGTCGATGCCGACTTTGTGTCAACGCCGGGGGTCTCGGGAACGTGCTGGATGGATGGCGGTGTGTGGCAGGTCACAGGGGTGTGCTGGCCCCCCCCCGCCCCTGAGAAAACCTGGATGGAGGCAAAGGAATAAGCCAGGATCGTCCCGTGCTGCCCGCCCCTCTCTGAATTTCTGGGCTCGAGGGTGAAGGGAGCAGCACCAGGTCTCTGCTACCCCTCCGACCCGACTCGCGGCACCAACTGCCAAACGTTGAGGGAGACGAAACGGGCCAGGAGGGTAGGAAACACAGCTGTAATTGTGGATGGTCTGCACCTCCGTAAATGTCACGTAGGGGCATTATTCAGAAATTATGGTTTTAGTGACTGTGAATAATCGCAGCTCTTTGGAGAGCCCATGAGAGGAGGATCTCTGGATTCAGACCTGAGCATCACGCGCGATGCGGTGCGAGGTGTGGGGCTGGATCCGTGGGAGCAGGTTCAGTCTCCTGGTGGGCATGAGAAGGAGCTGGTGAGCTCTAAAAGTTGGTGAAACTTTATCAATTGCTCTAATAAATGATGTTATTTCCACCTTACCTCTCTTAGAGGCAGACCATTGCATCTGTAAAAAGACCAGCACCGAAAAATACTACACAGTGTCATTTTGTAAGTCTGGGAAAATGAAGGAGCTAGCTGAAGGGAGCAGCTAAAATGGGGAAATACTTGCATGTGATGTGGGAAATGATATTAAAGCTCAGGATAAATCGCACAGCAGTCTGAGTTTTAAAAAAGAATATAAATCTTGATTAAATGGCAAATTGAAGGAGGTCACCGGAGGTAAAAAGATGTTCTTCAGAAAGTGGAAGTGGTGTCTAAAGGGGGAAAATAGAAGAAAATCAGAAACTGTGGCCGGGCGAACATAAAGCCGTATGTGGCGGGCTGAGAGGAGTTTGAAAAACAACTTGTGGGAAGAAATGAATTATCCTCCCCCCAAACAAATGAGAATCGGGAGGTTAAACCTGACCAGGATGGAGCACTGGGGGAGATGAGGAGCAGCTTCAGTGTCCCCCCACACGGCTGCGGCCAAGGGGACCCTGCCGAGGAGCTTTCCTTCCCAGGGCAGGGCTGAGAGACTGCCCCGAAGTGATGGCAGGAGAGCTCATAGTTTGGAATAAATCGGTAAAACGAATATTGGGGGAAGAGCAAATGGGACGAGCATCCTTTAAGAAGAGCTCCCTGGGTGATCCAGGAGACTCCAGACCAGTAATTTTAGAGGAAGGGCTCTCTTATGGATTAAAATCTGCTTAAAGAGGGCGAAACAAAGAGTCAGTTTTCCCACTGGACTGGGGGTCAGCGTGAGGCTTGCGCTGTGCGACGTATTTATAAACGCGCTAGAAAGGGGTGGGAACTCGAAGGCTGGAAAGTTTGCAGATTATACAAAATTATTCAGGAAGATAAAAACAACAGTTGTCTTCAAAATACTGTAAAAGGATCTCATGACACTGGATAACCAGGCTATAAAGTGGCAGATTAAATGTAGTCAGTGATGAATGAAAAGGGATTCACATGGAAAAAATTACCCTAAACCCATGCATGCACAGTGGCAGTCTTTAAATTACTTATTAGCATTTTAAGAAAGAGATCTTAAAGTCATTGTGGATGGCTCTTTGAAAGCATCAACTCAGAACTGGGAAAGGCTGGGAAAGGAGGGCGAAGATGCTTGTACAGGAGAGGTACAGGGACGGGGGGGCTTCAGGAAAGATGCAGCCTTGGGGGGGCACAGAGGTGCGTCAGGCCATGGGAGGTGTGAAGAAGAGGGTGATGAAGGGGTGACGATTCATTATTTTAGCTTTTTTTCACTCGTTCTTGAGTTCTCAAGCAGCGGATTTAAAACCAGGAGCGATGGCGGGTGGAGGCAGGAGTGCAATGGGCAGGGTGAAGCCCGTCCCTGCCTGCTCTGGGTCCCGGGGGCATCAGGAAGCCCTTGACGCTGGGCACCCCGCTTTCTGCATCCCCCCGGTGTGCTGCTGGAGGTGGGAGGGAAACCAGGAATCCCTTCGGCTCGGCCTCCCGTGGTGGATGCAGTATTTGAGGTCTGTCCCAAAGGAAAAGGTGTCTTCTCCAGGCTCCGATGCTGGATGTCCGTGCTTGGGGGGGGGTCCCATTGCCCCCCCAGCTCCCAGCGGGGCTTTCAAGACCATCTGCAGCTTCCGAGGGGAAACGCCTGGGGGGTCCACGTCGGTCTGGGTGCTCAGCGCCTTGTGGGCCCTGCGGGTGCGGGAACACCTCCCAGCCTTATGCAGGCTCCTGGTTTTGGCAGGGTGCGGGCGAGGGTGAGGTTCCCTGGAAAATGCCCGTTGGCACTCGGCGTTGCCCTGCTCGGTGTTTCGGAGGGTCGAGAGCATCTGGCTGGAGCTGGGGGAGGAAAGGAGCCACCCTCAGCCCTGGGTTCTTCTGGGGGGGGGGGGGGGTGAAGGCTGGGTTTAGGGGAGGTGCTCGGCCCCTCACCCGCTGGCTGAGCAGGTCGGGGGGTGGCGAGGGCGGCCGAGCGTGTGAACGTCCCCCCGGCGTGGGGGGACGCCTTGAGCCGTGCGGGCTCGTGCTCAAAAGGCCAGACAAAGGGAACAATGGGCTCCGCGGCCGGGCTCCTGGGCAGCCTGCGGCTGGCTGCCGAGCCCCCGGCATGGGAGAGGAGGGGGAGGCGGTCAGGCTGGCCACGAAGGGCTTGGCTCCCCTCCGCTCCCACCCAAGCTTTGGGGGTCATGGGGACACCTGGTTCACAGCAGACGGAAGGACAGACCGTGTCCCAGGCGATGGTTATCACACGCCGAGCAGCTCGCTGCCTGCGCCTAGCTGGGCTGGGCTTACTGGGGGTCCGTCTGCCCGGCAGCCGGCTGAAACGAGCCCTACTCCATGGGAAGCTCAGAGTCCCTCCGACTCCCAAAACACATCCCCAAAGTGCAGGGGGTGCTACCAGAGCCCGGTGAGCTCCGGTTGCACATCCTCGCCGTGGCTTGCAGGGACCCTTGTTGGGCTGCCGGTGCAGCGCCGCTCTGCTGCGGTCAGGCAGGGGAGGGGGAGAGCCAGGGAGGGCAAGGAGGGTCAAATGGGGGCTGGACCCTCTTTCCAGACCCTCTATGAGCCTGGACAGCTTCATCAGACGGATGCAGGAGAGAGAAGGCATCTCCACTCCATCCTCCGCAGCCCCGGTGCAGAGGGGTCGAGGGATGCTGTGGATGAGAAGCACCACGTGCACCGTGGCATGGCAGTGCAGGTTCTTCCTATCCCAGAGTCTCTTGGGGCAGGGGAGGACCGACTGGAGCACTTTGTCTTGGGACAGGGGACAGAGAGTCCTCGGGTGCTCTTGGGTCTCCAGAGGAGATCCTGCTTTTGGGACCCTGCTCCCCATCGGCCTTCCCGAGCCGCCCCCGATGCCACTCACTCGCACGGGGCAGCCGCTGAACCCAAGTGCTTTGGCTTGCGTTGCTCGCTGAGACTAGAGGGTCGGCCATGATGTGTCTGAGGACAAACTGGGCAGGAACAGGCTGTTCAGGTGTGTGATTGCTTTCACCCCAGAGATCGGTGTGCATGTCCGACCAGGACTGTATCTGCTTGCATCCACTGTTCTCCGTTCTCTCCAGGCACAGGCCGGTGGCCATGGCTGCTACTCCTGGAGGGAGCTGGCAGCATCCTTCCCTGCCACTGGCTCCCGTGACTCTGCAGCTCATTCTCCCCGGGTGTGAACAAGGTGCTACCTCCTGGAGTTTGGCTTCAAGCCTTTCTCTCATGAGTTGCATGTCTTTTTTGCAAGCTCAGCTTTTTTATATGGCCGGCGTTTGAGCTCTTAGGTAGGGGTGATGGTACTCATCAGTCTGACCAAGGAGGAAGGCTTGGTCCCAGGACATACATGGGGATGATGCCTTTATCCCGTATCTACCATATTCTGAATCTACCGTATTCTGAGGATGTGTCTGAAGAAGCTGTTTGGGGTCTTGAACAAGAGCTAGGAGCGCTCTGGAATGACAAATACACGTGCAGCTGGTTTGAGGCAAGGTATGCAGAAAGTCTGCTGAAGATCAGGATTGGGCCACCTGAACAAGTTGGGTGCACCAGAGGGGAGGTGGAAGGAGCCCTGGACCATCGCGGAGCGGTTCGTGCGGTGGCGAGCGGCTGCGAGCTGGTGGGGGCAGCCACCCCCGGCGGTGCAAACCTCATGGTTGGGTGTGAGATGGGCTGGAGCACGTGAGGGGTCACATCTCGGCGCGCAGAGGTTACGGTCGCGTTTCATGATTTGCTTTGCTTGTAATCCTGTTTCCAGGCTCCACAACTGCAACTCGGAAACCTTTACGGTGAGCCTCACTTAATAAATCTTTGCCTTGTTTTACTTTTAAGCCTGGCTGGTATCAGGGGACAAAGTGAGCAGGAGAAATGCATGAACTGGGGGCAGCGCGGATGGAGTAAAACAAGGTGTAGGAGCTGGCTGGAGTGCATTGCCTGCAGGGGGGGGGCTGGCCAGGCTGCAGAGAGTTAACTGTGGCATGCCAGCTTTGGGGAAAGCATTTCCTGCGGATCTCTCCTGCAGGATCCCCGCCACCTCCAAGGTTGCTTGTGGAGCGCCCTTGCAGGTGGCCGAGCGCTGGTTTTGTGTGCTCGTCCCCAGCCTTTGTACGCACGCCCCGACGCGCAGGCTGCCTGCGTGCGCGCAGAGAGAGCACCTGCGTGTTAAATGCGAGCAGGCACGGGGCTTCCTTGCTGCTCTGGCGTAGAAATGGGCACAGCTCCGGGAGGGAAAGCAAGCCAGTCATGGTTTTTGGGTTTTTTTTTTCTTTTCCTGGGGAGCAGAGAGCGGCTGGTGCCTGAATGTGGGGAATGGCTGGTGGCAGGGTATTAATTGCCCGGTGCTGGAGCGTGCCGGGTGGTGGGATGGAGATGTCTGCCCCTCCGAGCTTGCTCCTGCCTGGCGCGGGACGCGATGGTGTGGCAGCGAGGGAGCGGATCGAGGCAGGCTCTGGAAGAGCCCCACCAGGGACAGTTTCCAACCAAGCCGGGCAAATGCATTCCCCGGACAGAGCCTGGAGCCGCCCTGTCCGTGCCGAAACCGGGGCAAAGCTCCGCTCCTTTTACCTCATTGCAGAGGGGTGGATAGTCCCCCTGTAACAAGGACCCATCCTCAGCACGTTAGCACCGCTCCAGAGGCTCGGAAAGGTTAAGCACGGGAGTGTGCGTGATGCTGCGTGGAAGTCCCCTGACAGCAGACACATAGCAGAGCAGCGGGGTGCTGGCGTGGGCCGGAGGAACAGGCTGCTCTGGAGGGGACAGGGTGCTGAGCGACTCCGGGACTTGTCCCCGTTCATCTGCTCTAGCTTTGGGGAACCTCACAGAGGGTGCTCGGACAGATGCAGAGCAGTCGGGAGCAGGGCAGGCACGGGGAAAGGTGCTAATTAGGATGTTGGCAGCATTAGTAGGGGTTGGTGTCTGGCTGGTGGGAGGTGTTGAACAGGCAGCGCAGGGTCTGCTCTGTGTCACGCTTGGTGTAAATCTCCAGGCAGCAGGCAGCTAGCGAGTCTGCGGGTGGGATGAGGCCAGCTCGGGTGTGCCGTGGAGCCGTCCTGGGGTAGGTGGGCGCTGCTTTGGGTCCAGGCATGGCAGCTGGGTGATGGTCGGTGATGTGGCTCTGTCACGGAGCAGGGCAGACCCTCTCTGAGCATCGCCTGGTGATGGGGAGATCCCTGCTGCGAGGGGCTGCACTGGTGCTGCGCAGGGCCAGCGCCTGGTGCGCCTGGTTTTCTCCTCCTTTTGGCTCTTTACCTTCGTTTTTCCGAGGCTGTAGGTGAGATGGAGAGCAGAGAAGTTGCTAACGATGCTTTTTTTTTTCTTTTTTCTTTTTTTTTTTTTTTTGGCTCTGAGCTCACACTCTTGTGCCTTCAGATTGAATCGCTGCCGCCAGATTTTGCTGTGACTGACACCTGTTCTGGCTGCAGAGCAACAGCTTTTGATAAACACAGATCCTCTGGAAACGCTGAATTTACTGGCAGCTGCTCCCATTTGTTGTCTGGTCTCTGTTCCCGGATTTGGCTAAACCTTGCACCGCTCCGGGAGGTTGCAGGTTGAGCAGTGGCTGTGGAGATCTCCCGGGCTCCACTGGTTTATGGTGACCACAGGACAGGCAGGAGGTGCAGGGTCAGGCTTTGCTGGGGAGCGCGTCCAGGCTGGTCCCTCGGGACGAAGCACAGGGGCTGGATAAGTGGCTGTCCCCATCCTGCTGGGACTCGGCTCACGGATGCGTGCCAAGAGCTGAGTGAGCCAGCTTGTCCCCGGCGCTTGCTTTCATCCCTCGGCGTCGCAGAAGCCCACCCTTGCTCACCTGCAGGGCTGAGGATGAGGTACAGCCTCTCCGGGCCGGGTCCTGCAGCGCTGCTTTGCTGCTCCCTGTGTCCATGTGTTTCTGCGTAAGAAAAGGTGGGGCTGCGTTGGGGGGGGGATTGAATTTTGGACTGGAAAGTAAATGATGTGCAGGGGACCCTGCCAAGGGCTGCGGTAGGTTTGGGAGTGGCATGTTTGGGGACCAACAGGAGGGACCGGCGGAGCACCCGTGTCCCTGCGGCGTGCCGGACCGGGTGGCAGGGGCTGCCCACGTGGCCTCACGCTGGGGGAAGCGAAGCAGGTCACCCTCAAGGAGAAGTCTTGCCCTGTAATTTGGGTGGCCTAAATATGACCTGTGCTCCCACTTGTGGGTGCTGAGCCCTCGGAAAGCTGACCCAGTATTTTACCATGCTTTTGGGAGGTCCTCGGTGTGTGGGCTACAGAGGGAAAAAGGAAAAAAGCTGGGATTTGCGAGGTCAGCCCTGGGTGTGTCGTCCCCCAGCCTGGAATTGCTTGGTGGCCAGCGGGGTGGAGAAGGGCTTGGCCCCTGCGGTGGGTCTCCCGGGGGGTGCCGGCAGCTCACCGAGCCATGGCGGCGTGCCCGTCGCGTTGTGTTTCCATCACGGCGCCCATCGCCGTGCGCATCGGGGTCTGTGCTACGTGTGCTGGAAGGAGAAACCCCACGGGTGCAGGGGCTCAGGTGATAGCATCCACTGCGGGGTCTCCATCCCTTTGGTGGCAGGGATGTGCTGTACGCTTAAACAAGCCTAAAATAAAACTGCTGGCAAAGTCCCATCCCGCATAAAAAGCCCGTCTGTGCCCTGAGGGACACGTCCCTCTCCTGGCCTCTGTGGCTGGGGATGCTCAGCGCAGGGTTTCCGAGGTGGTGGTGTCTTTTAGTTGCTGCAGAAGAAGGGTTTGAAATCGGTGGTAGGCTCTTGTGCTCGATGTGCTCCAGAGCTTTAACTCTGAGAGGCCACCTCACGTGGCGGTGGGCTAATGGGAGCGTTGGGAGCCCACCTGGAATGGGTGTGTGGTGGCCATGAAGGAGACGATGCATCATGCCAGGGAGTATTGTGAGGGTGACCAGACAAGCTGATGGATGAGTCAACAAAGAAAAAAAAAAAAAAAAAAAGCCTTGGTTCTGTTCCAATTCTATAACAATAAAATGAAACAAACATCTTATTGCCTGAAGAAATCCCACCCACCAGTGGTGCCGAGGGAGACCCCACCAGTCTGACATCGAGCGCTCCCTCTCCGAGGATGCATATCCCGCGCACAGCCCCCATCGGTTCCTGCCCCAGCCCTCCCACTCGTTTCCCCTTTCCAGCTAAGCTGAGGGTCCGCAGCGGGGAGCTTGGCTTTGCTGCACAAGCCTGTCCTCCAGCATGGGTTTGGTGTGACCCTGGGCCAAACCTGGGCTTGGAGGTGCTCGCTCTTCCGATGTCTCCCCCTCCAAATCTTTATTCCCTTCTCAGACAGTCCAGTTAGAGCACCCTGGGGTGGTTTGTCCTGGTGGGAATGGTTTCCTGGGTCAACTTCTGCTTGAGCCAGGTGGCTGTGTTCGGATGTCCTCTCCCCAGAAGCTGGCTCCTGGGAGGGCTTTGCCCATGCTGGGGACGACGGTCTCTGCTCCAGCCATGGAGCGGCCGCCTGGTAGAGACGGCGGGGACACACAACTTGGATCATCTCAGTGTAGTGAGGCTGGCTCAGAATCAAGTGTTTTAACCACTCAGAAAATGTTGCCATGGGAATTATCCGGTGTCTTAGGAGGGTGGCGGAGGGCCCCGTGCTGATCCTGGGACTGCTTCTAGGAGAGAAGGACGTTGGAGCCCACTGCTGAGAGCTCATTTTTGCAAGAGCAGTTGCATCTCCTGCACCCAGCTTCTGGGACCCAGAACAAGTCCTGGAGGGGTGGCTGTCCTTTGCCCTGCTCTGGGCTGCCGCAGGAGTAAATATTCACTGGAGATCGGCGCAGCAGCGACCGCCGTCGCTTTTATTTCGGTCTCAAGATAGCGAGGCCCGTTGGAGGTGCGAGCGGGGATGGCCCGCGGTGGGGCTTGCCGGCCTTTAATGCTTGGAATAGTTTTGCCGCTTGCATTTGCAGGGCTCCGGCGGGGATGAGACTTGCTGGTCTCCATGGTTTTATGTGCCGTGGGACTGTGCCAACAGTTTAATCACAGCTGAACCCTCATAGAGCAGCATAAAAAATGTTGTAGTTGGGATTAGGTTACCCATCCTTCCTATAAAAGACTCTATAAACAGTCCATCAAGCCCAAGCATTCCTCTGGTGGCTGTGAGGTCCTTTGCTCTTAATGGGTCTGGCATTTGCTTTGACTAAGTCTTTTTTTTTGGGGGGGAGGCACCACTTTAAAGGAGCCCCCAAAGGATGGCTTTCCTGCTTGCATTAGTGGGGGAACCCAACTGGGCTGGCTTGGCAGAGGCGGTGTTGGATGTCAGAGGATCTGGCTGGGGAGGCAGGGGCTGAGAGCAGCCGTGACAAGCCCAGAAGGCACTGACAACAGCAGCTGCTCCCTCCCTATTGCTGAGGGCTCTTTCCTTATGGATTTGCCGTTTGCTGGGGCGCTGGAGAGTTTTCCCTAACCTTGGGCAGGCGAGGACCTGGACTCTTCCTCTCCCATCTCCCAGCGCGCCTCAGACCTGTCTTGTCTCTGCTGCAGCTTGAGCAAGTCCCCAAAAGCTGTTGAAAATCCGAAAGCTTGGGCTGGGCACCAAGTGGTCTCTTTCTAGCTGTGGGTGTGCTCCTGCCTGCACCTTCACCTTCACCTTCACCTTCAGGTGTGATGCCTGCTGTGGAAGAGCCCCTGGTTTAACACTGTCTGTAGGACTTTCTCGGGGTGCTTTGAGTTTTGTTGTTCAGCCTTTGGGGAGCCCCGGGGCAGGGAATGGATGGATGCGGGTGGTGCTGAGGATGTTCCCTGTCCTGGATGCAGGTCCCTGAGGCAGGTCTGTGCACACCTCGGTTGTATCTTGGGACAGCTCATCTACGGGACCTCACAGATGCTCTTGCCCAGGACGGTCCTCTCTCTCCTGGAAACCTTAAAACCTTGGTTATGTTCCTGCTCTCCCAGCAATGGAAGGGGAGGAGGAGCAAAGTCAGCATTTGTTTGCACACCGAGACTTAGCCCTAATCCTCCTGGCTCCCCAGGAGGTCCCCGGCTGTGACGGCAGTCCCGTGGTCAACACCTGCCTCCTTAGAAGGGGACTGACGCCGTCCCGTTGTTTCAGGCACAGCGAGTGTCTGTCGGGTGGGAGCAGCATCCCTGCTGCGGTGCCAGAGCCGGGCGCAGGGGGCTGGCCCCGACCAGTGCCACCGTGTTGCTGGGACCATCTGGAGTTTCTCCTGGCTGGCGCTTACATCTGCAGAACCACACCAGCTCAGGGGCGTTTGCTGGAGGAGACCAGGCTTTCCAGAGCTTTTGCCAACACAGTTTAAATTATTTTAAGGATTGTGCCCTCCCCCCAACTTCCCTTTGAAGATTATTTGGTCAATTTAATCACCAGCACAAAAGTGGGGTTTCTAATGTAAGCTGTTAGCAAGACCCCCTCCCTTAGTATCCTGCAGAGGGCAATTCAGTCCACCTGCCTGGGATGGCTGGTTTAGATCATCTGCCTTGTCCTTGGAGGCCCTTTTCTCTCTGTCATTTCTATCTGTAGAAAATTAACAACTGCATTAAAGTGGAAGCATTATTTTTTCGTATGGCAAACGCCAAGGGAGGCGAATTCCGTATCCTTTACCTGAGGATGCTCTGCGAGCTTGAAGAGCTTTAGATACCTCAGCATCGGTGTCCTTCATCCCTCTCCATCATGCTAAGTGGGAGACAAAAACAAATCGGGCGGGTTCTTGCAGAGCCTGCTGAGGTCCAAGGCTGGGAACTATTACTTGGAACCTGCCAGCTAATCAGCTCTTAATCCCTTTAGCATGTTTTTGGCGATATGGAGTTGTACGCCCAGGCAACGGCTTGGCTGTCGCTGGCATGGCTGGCTCTGCTCCCCCGTGCTGCCGTCACGCCTCCTGGTTTCGGTAGTCAGAAAGCCTCCTGCCTCGTACTCGGTTCCTCTCACCAATCAAACTTGTAATCTCAGTGAAGAATGAAATCAGATTTGTTTGACAAGACCTGTTTCCTGTAGAAGTATGTTGACTGGTGCTAATTATACTCCTGTTCTTTAATTCTTTATGATTTGAATTACATCAGCATTTTCATTATTTTCCCAGAAGTGATTTCAGGCTGAGCGAGACCTTGAATGCCGACCATTTCATCGCATTATAATCCTAGTGCATCTATGAAACGTGCTCCTTCTGCACTGAGATGTTTCTGCATTAGTGTCTTCAAGGACTTACCAGCTTTCTTCTTCTCCCAGGCGTCCCCTCATGGGCTCTCGCTTGCTAATTCTTGAAGTCTGTTGAGTCTGTCGCTGTGGAAAGTGTTTGATTTTCGTAGTTCTCCCTGTCCCCATCCCAGTCCCTGCAGTGTTACGAGCTCTGATACTTCTCAGTCAGAAGTTGTTCCCTGCCTTGTGCTCTCCACGGGTTGCCGGGGCTCATGGATCTGCACCGCTTTTCCTCGGGCTGCTGTTGGAAGTGGTTGGAAGTGATAAAGAACTTTCTACAGTCTCTCCCTGCCTTCCAAAGTGCTTCTGCCCTCATGCCTCCCCCCTTGGCGAAGGAGATGGGGATACTCTGCAGGAACATGGTGCTAAGAGCTACGTGGGTTTGCTCCACTGCCCCGTTATTCATGCAAACATTGACCAGTACTGGAACCAGGCTGTGGAGCTTTCTTCTGGTTTTCTTCACATTTGATGTTAATGGTTAGTGCCAGAATTTGATTTTTCAACCTATTGTGGAGGTGTTGTACGAGAATTTCATGTGGCCATGGTTCCTTGGGCTTGTTTATGAAAGTGTCATAACTGAAAGGCCCAGAAATGAAGATAAACGATGGCAGTGGCTTCTCCCACCTCCACGAGGCCGTTGTCCGTGTAGAAAAGAGTCGAGTTGTTTGGTCACCGCGTGCTCTTGACTCATCCGTTCCAGCTGTGGCCAAAGTCTTAGTTATTTGCTAGACGCTTGCAAACGGCATGTGATTTTTAGAGAGAATTACAGCCAGACGGTCCCTGGGTCGTTAGTTATGTATGAGCTAAGGAATCCTGCGTTACTAACGGGAGGAAGCAGCCCTGTCCTCCTGAGGGCTATGGAAATAACATTCTGCTTTCCTAATAAAGACACAGGCTGGCTGGCCATGCCCATCCTTCACAAACTGTTGCAGAGAACCTCGGCAAGGGAAGCTCTGATTGCGTGTAGGGGAAAAAAAAAAAATTAATCACCCTGAAAGTGGTACTTTGATGAAGCAGGGCTCAGAAAGGTGACGGCATCTCCATCCCTGGTCACTGCCAATGCTTTTTTCTATGTTTCTGTGAATTTTAATATTTTTACTTAGCATTTTTTCTATGTGCTTTAAAGAACACCACCACCATTACGTTTTTTTTTGTCTACAGCCATGCCAGGCACGGCTTTTCCATAGGTTTCCCTTATTAACTTGCTTCACTTCATGCCAGTCACAGTAAAGCATGAGTTGCCTGCTTACTCTCCTTCTATTTCTCATATATTGTCTTGGTATGTGCGGTCGTCACCAGCACTTTGCTACTCTGAGGTTGGTTTTGTTTGAAGCTGTTTTCTTCCTAGATTGTCAAATGGTAGCCTTTTTTTTTTTAAAAAAAAAGTTGTTTGAACTTTTCTTTGAGTCCTGGAATCATAGAATGGCTTGGGTTGGAAGGGACCTCCAAAGATCATCTAGTCCCAAATCCCTCTGTTTTTCATTTGTGCTTTTTGATCCTGTTTCCTGGTTTACTCTGCTTGTGAATTTTCTAAGATTTGGGAAATTAATGTGTTTGGAGCAACGGGTAAAGGCATTTCAGGTTTGGCCTGTCCTCCCTTTAGCCAACACAGGCTGTGATCATCAGTGCTGGGACAATTACATGCTTCCAGTCCGGTGATTCAGCCCTCTTTCTGCATCATTATGAGGTCCAAAATTGTAGACCTCGGGGTCTTTAATGCACTTTGTGCATTAAAATTATGTAACGAGCCTGTCCTCACCGATCGCAGGGTATGTTATAGCATAATGATGACAGATATTGACAGGTACAAGGCACCAGAGTTTCCAGGCAATGCGAGAACCAGAAATCTGGTTGCAAGAGCTGGGCTGTTGGGTCTGTGTCCATCACGTGTTGGTGTTCCGTCATGTGTGTCGTAGCTTTTCATCTCCCAAGCATGTTTGTGATTTGTATTGGCGCAATTTTGGCTCAGCTGAACTAGTGTAAACTGAAGTGTCTTCTCCAGCATCCTCTTTGGCTTAACTGCCCTGTGATGAGTTTATAGTGTAGGCTAGTCCTAGTCCCAGCTCTGGTGGATTGACATGCCAATGATTGCATGGTTGGACCCCCACCTTTGTATACAAGACAGAAGCTGGAGCAGACATGGTTTGGGGAGGTGACAGCGGGGTCTGCTGGGGCAGCTTAGTTTGGGCACACGGTCACCTTGCAATCACCTCTCCCTGGCTCTCACCATCCTCCTCCTCAGGAGCCCTGGCCAGATTTCTTGCTGAAATGGAGAGGGGAGTCCAAGGCTGCCTCAGCCTCGGGTTAGGCAAAGTGTTAGATGAGCTCCTTGGATAGAAGAAAGACCACTGATGGCTTGATTTGAGGGGATGTGCAATGACAATAGCCTTTGTGAGCAGGTGACGTGCCCTGCTTTGCGGATGGAGAAGGACCTGCTGCCCTGCCAAAACCAGCTTTCACCGGAGAAGGTGGCTCCGGCAAGACATTTGCTGATATCTCTCTTGGTGCAAGTTCAGCTGACTTGATGCATTGCTGCTGATTAAGGAAGAAGAGTCCTTCTGGCATGCACTGAAGGGTGGATGAGCCTCTAAATTTGCAGGATGGATGCCAAGGTGCAGACACTCACTTGTATCGATGAGCCTGGTGGGAGACCAGGCAGATACTGCCTTACCGTGCCTTGCTGTCTTTGTGCATCTGCAGGATTTTTGCTCCAAAACACAATAAAGAGAAAGCAATGCTATTTCCCCCCCCACCAAATAAGTTCTAATACTAAACAGATGGACATCTTGGAGTAGGCTGAAGGGGTTGTGTTGTCAGTGGGATCGGGTGGCTCCCAGTTCCTTGGATGGTTAATGTGGAGGTGGGTCTGGATGATGTATGAGAGTATTTCCCAGCCTGTGTTTCCAGCCATCCCTCCTGTGGGCAAAATTCAGAGCAACGTGTTGTAGCGGCACTTGCCAGAAGAAGGGAGCATTGGGGTGGCAGACGGGGGTCTGGATGAGATGGTGGTTTGCATCATTATACAGGAGACATTGTACTGGGGAAGTGATTTGGGGTCCTGCTATGTCTGCTCACCTTCTAGGAGAACAAGATTTTTCAACTCCATCAGTAAAACAAGACACCTCCATCTTTGATCAGAGTAGTGTTGTCCCTGTCCCTAAGGTCCCCTGGCCCCAGTCACGGCAGTGATCAGCGTGGCTGAGGATTTGCTCGGTCAAGTCCTGGAAACCCCCAGTGCTGGAGATCCCCCACCTCTCTGGTGGCCTGCCGCGGGGCTGTACGGCCCTCCCGAGGAAGCCATGTCCTAAATAATCTTTTGATATCCAACTTGAACCTCCCAAGTCACAGTTTAAGTTTTGAAAAGGTCTCTCCTGGGTCAGGATGCCCATTCCGGAGTTACTGGCTGTCCTTGTTTTGTGGGATGAGACGCTTTCTTCTTAGCTGGGCACGGGTGAAAGCTGTGTTTTCCCTCCGTTCCTTTCAGCCTTTTCTTTAGGAAATTGCATCTTTCTGGGAATGGCCAGGTTCAGGCTTTACACCATGTCTTTGTTTTTTGTTCTCTGCTTACTCTGCCCCAAGTATTGGTGGTACACGAACAGCATTGCCCCGATGGCGACGATCCCATTTGGCCTCGGATCCTCACTGCCCCAGACATCCCGTCCTGGAGGTCCGGGGAACGAAGCACCTAGGAGGAGGTGGGCGAGGAGCTAATCCATGAGTTGATTTATCTCTAAGGCACGGTTCACAACATTCCTGCTGTGCACGAGCTAGAAATGCCTGCAGACATCCAGAATACCTTGCAGAAGTGATGCTAAACTAAATGCTGGACTGCTTCAGAGTTTCTCTTTCCTTGGAGTAATAATTTGCAATCGTAACCCAGCTTCAAAAAGCACCTGAGTCAGATGGGGGTGAATTATTTGCAGATAGCAGAGCTTCTTTCTCCTGCACCCCAACAGCATCTTGCACGTGGAGGATGCGGTGGGAGAGGCTGTGGCTGTGAAAGATGTCCAGAGATGGGAGCAGGTCCATCCCAGACCGGGAAATGCTCCTTCCATTCCCACTTCTGCCTGTCACACCAGTTCCTTCCCATCTGTCGCAGTGGGGTTTTTAATAGCCGTTTCCCTGTGAAATCAGAAAGATTGCTGGCTGTGAAATACAAATGATACGTACTAAACGCTGTGTAATAGATTCCGCTTGCGATGTTTCGTGACTGTGTGTTTCTAATAAAAGCCTCCGGGAGCGAGGTGGAGACTCGCCCGCTGGCGGGTGGTCGGGATGCTGGGGAGGGCTGGGTCCCACCACCGGCGTGCGTGGTCCCCATGAGGGTCACGGGCAGCTGGGGCGGCTCTTGTGAGATGAACCAGCCAGCTATGAAACCCCACGGAGGATGCGTACCACGGAAGAAAAACAAGCTCACAGTGATGCTCTTCAAGGGGGGGGTTGTCTGTTCTCTGCTCTGCCGATGGGGATGTGGGGTGAAGATGTGGGGTTTGGGGGAACAGGGCAGCAGCAGGACTTGCTTTGCATTATCGTGGGACACAAAGCTGTTCCTGAGGCCGTACCCTCTTGCTCAGGCTGGCCGTGACAATGGGCGTATCACAGAGCTGTGCGGTGTACGGTGCTTGAGCATGGAGAAAAGCTTGTGGGCAGCACTTGGTGTTTTTAAATTGGGGGACGGATGAGTCACCCTGAGACTTGTTGCAGAGGTAAGCAGGGGTTTCAAACCTTTTATGTACAATTCAGCAGCAGGAGGAGTACGGGGGGTTCCCATGGTGCTCCAGCAAGAAACGGATTTACAGGCATGTGCTGAAGGGGCGTAAGATTGGCTGATCACAGGAAAATACCCTAAGTGGGTCACCGCCACTTTTTGGGCAGCATTGCTAAAGAGATCCCTGTCTGTGGCAAGTACCAGTGTTGGGAGGGTAATAAAGAGGGGAGGGGATGGGTTGGTGATACCTGAGACAATCCGGTGCAGCAGGGGAATAAAAGTGTGTCTGAGTATGGTCACGGTGTGTCTGGGAGCAGAAAGTGTGGTCCACAGCTCTGGGACAGGAGATGCCAACTGGGAAATCTCTGGCCCTGAACACACCTTTGAAATGCATTTCCCCGGAGTGAAAGAGCTCATCGGGTCCTTGCCTGGTGAGCCAGGACATACCAGTTTATCCTTTCCTTCTGAAGATGGGTCCTGGGTGCTGGCTCCATTTCTGCTGTCCACAGCCGAAGGAGAATCAAAATAGATGTCGCGACTCCAGGTGTGGAAAGCCTGCCCGTCCTTGGCGTTATCCAGGATGAAGGAGTGTCTTTGGCCCCGTCTGCTGGAGCGGGCCTGGAGGAAGGGCTGTTAGTTGTGAAGGTCTGTTTAATTTAGCAGGGCAGGACTCTGTGGCTTGGAAGCTGGACTAATTCAGACTGGTTGTGGAGCATGTTTTTAATAACGTGTCTAATTAACTGTGCAGCAGCTCACCCAGGGATGTAGTCGAATCGCTATTGCTCGTAATCTGCAGATCAAAGGTGACTGATTTCTCATAAACTGGTTTTGACCCCCGGGGCTCTTCCCCCCCAGCTAATACCCCTCTGTCTCCAGCCGTCCTCGGGCACGTGCTGGGCCGGCGGGATGGCCGGGCAGCCCAGGTCGGCCGTTTGCTGGTTTAGCGACGTGCCAGCCTGTGTTCGACTGCGGCGGATGCCAACGCCTGGTGCTGAAGCCCTGCAGGGATGTGCCGGGCTGGCTGCGTTCTTCCCCCCCATCCTCCACGGGTACCATGGAGCAACCGTCTCCCTGATAGCACGCGTCCGACTGACCCTCCCGTTTCAAGGGATATGCTCGGGAATGCAAAGATGCCCAGACACCAGCTGCTGATCAGGGTTACCCGCTGCTTGCCGGTATCTCGCAGCGGCGTGCACCGCTGCGGCGGCGGCTGGCGCTTACCCTGCGCTGCTCGAGGTCCTTCCCCACGGGCACAAACCGGGACTGGGAAATTTAACAGCAATATTGGATGCTTCCTTCTGAAAGACTCGCCCTTGTCTAAATAAACCCGGGGAAGTCCTTCGGCCGGCGCTGGGCAGAGCGTCGGACCAGATGTTTGCGCTTCACCCGTCTGACCTCCCGATCGATGGAGCTGTGAACTGTCCTTTGTTCACCCGTCCTTGCGGCTGGACACCCGCTGCCACCTCCACGACAACCGGCCCCGCTGCAGACAGCCACCAGCTGCAGGGCTCGGGGGGGAGTGGGGGGGTGGGGGGGTCCCCTCTGCCCCCCGGCTTGGTGGGGGTGTCAGCACACGGGGTGCTTCGCAGCCCCCTCCCCTGCAGCAAAAAGGGGTCGAAGCCATTTTGCTCGTGCATTTGGTTTGTGGGTGCTCAGCGCTGTGTTTTGCAAGGTCTGATGTTTCGTGGCGCTTTTCTTTAAGGGGGGTGGCCGCAGCAGGCGCTGCCCCCGAGTGACGTTTGCAAGCCTTGCGCCATCCCTGTAGCGAGTGCTGGTGAGGGCTCTGCTCCCGCGCGCATCTCCGCCTGCTCTGCCCGTCCCAGGTCCCGCCTCAGAGGACCCGCACGTCTGGTGGGGGCTGAGCCGTCTGGGTGTCCCCCCCTGTCACCTGTGCCTCTGCAATGCAACGTTTCGCTTTTGGGGGGCTTTTTCATGTGAATGACCCCGTCGGGAAAATCCACGGTATCGGAAGGGGAAAAAAAGTTATTGGAGATGAAAGGCACTGGAGGTCTGATCGATGGTCGTGTTTCACACTCGCCCAGCTCCTCCGTGGTGGAAACCATCTGGGTATCGGCAGCTGTCACCTCCTCGGCTGCACGGCTGGTCCCTGCAGGGACCCTGCAGCCCCCCCCCACCTCTCCCACCCCTCCGGATGCTCCCTGCGGAGCATCCCTGGGGATCCATCCTGGCCCCGGGGGTGTGCGGAGCCCTCCAGGCCAGGCCTGGCGCTGGCCTGGTAACCGCAAACGTTAGAATTTGCTTTTGCCCGTTCTTGGAGGTTTTACCAAGTTCTTTAAATCCCCGTCCTGTGAGTCAGAACTGCGTCAAGAGTTAATTATTTTCTCTGAGACGACTAAACAAAGGCTCAGCCAAGGGGTTTTTATTTGTCTATAAGCCCCTGGCCGGGTGAGCAGATAGACGGGGCCAGCAGCCCCGGGCTGTGCCGAGGGCCCCAGCACCGCTGCTCTCCGGGCAGGATAGATCAGGAGTCACGGAGGAGCGCTGCGTCCTCCACGGCGTTAGAAGTACCTCCTGTGAATCGGGGAGGGTTTTTTCACTCCAAGGAGATGTTTTGCAGTGCCTGGGCTGCTGGGGCACAATGGTGCGGACGTGCTCCTGGCGGGGCTGGGACCGGCTGGTCCTCCCCTTTCCTGCCCGCCGGGATGTGTGTTTTGGGGAGACTTCGAGACGAGCAGCTTGGGGGTGCAGCATTATCCAGTTGGCTGGACGTGCTCCATCTCCCCGTGCCGGAGGAGCCGTGCTGCTGCCAGCCCCGAGCTGTGCTCACCCTCTGCTCCG
>VXBL01009336.1:416384-438201 GCA_013400195.1 Aramus guarauna
CAGCAGCCCAGCGCGCCCGGGGGGGGAGGCAGCCGGGGGGTCACGTCTGGGCTGCTGCGGCATCGCAGCCTCTGGGCTCTCCGTGGCACCGGCAGCTTGGCGAGCTTGCCGGGACCCGCCAGGGTCGCAGGGGCTTTGGGCACGCACGAGGCTGTGTGTGCAAGCTCACGCTCTGCCCGTGGGCAAGTCTGGTCTTGAGGATGCCGATGCGGTCCGCTGAGATGTGTTGCCCACCATAAATACCCTGGTGCATCCCAGAGCCGGCAGCCCGTCTGCTCCATCGTCCCCGTCGGTGGCACGGGGTGCTGGGGGTTTCCCGTGGCTCGGCCGCCGTGGCCGCGGGCTGCCCCAGGCTGTTGTGTGGCAGCAGCAAGACCTGCCGGGATGTTCTCGGGGAGCAGCACCTCCTGAAAGAGCTTTTCAGACGGGCGAGGAGAGGGGTGCTGTGGTGGCAGAGGACCGAGCGTGGCTTTGGGAAGTGGGAGAAGAGCAGAGCCCTCTTCTTTTAGTGCTCCTGGGGGTCTGGGCGCATCCCTGGGTGCTCCAGCCCATCCCGTAGGTCAGGGTCCCTCCCTGAGCAGGAGATGGGCCTTGAGCCCTCCAGAGATCCCTTCCCATTGCACTCGTGGGTTTCAAGGATCATCGGGAGTGCAGCAGAAAGGGGAGGATGAACTTGCTGCTCCCTCACGTGTTTTCCTCCTGCAGACATTGATTTATAAAGGCTGTTTCATGCTGAGTAGGGAATTTGGGGGATGGTGCATTCCCTGCACAAGACTTTTCGCCTGATTTCCCATGTCAAGGCTGAGGAGGCTGTCAGGTAACGCCTCGGCCAGTCTGTACACTAAATTTTGGAAGCATGGAACTTTTATGAGGCTCAGACAGCAAGCCCTAAACCCTGCAAAGCTGTAGGTGTTTGCTCGGAGGATGCGGGGCTGCTCTCTGCTTGGCAGGGCGGTTGTTCACGGGAGGAGGGAGCAGGGATGCAGCTGGTGGATCCTTCCGTGGTCCCCACCATGCAAAGAGCATGGGGTGCTGGGGTGCTGGGCAGGGGTGCGGACACAGCCTGTCCCGAGGGAACATTGTCCCCGCAGGGGCCTGCGGGTGAGTTTGCTGCCGGGTGTGTGTCTGGGCTTGCACAGGCAGCGCCGACCGCCGTGGTGTCACTTTGACGTCATGTGCTGGAAGGGTCTGGGGGTGCTGAGAAGCACCAAGCCAAGACCGCGCATTGCAAGGGGCCAGGGTGCTCCGTCCGCACCCATTTCCTCAGCCGCTCCTGGGGCAGGCTGTGGGGAGGGCTGTCTGCCTCAGTTTCCCTCCCAGCCAGTGGAGAAGAGCGATACCTCCTCCTTGCACAGGTACGCTCTAGAAGAGCTGGCCATTCCTGAGATACATGCAAGAGACTTTTAACCACAGTGAAAGAGGGGCCTTCCCCACCGCAGAAGCATGGTGGCAGCGGTCTGTCCTTCCCCACCTCGATGGCTGCCTGTGGGCACTCCAGATGGCTCCTGGCCAACGTCTGCGCTGATACCTCTGCCGCTCTCATCCTCAAAGCTTGCTCGGCCAGCTTGCTGTGCCTCCTTGACAGAGCATCTGAGATGCAGAGCAAGCGTCGGCATGGAGCTGAACTGCCTGGTTTTGGGCCTGGAGAGCCCTTGACACTGGATTCGCCCTCACTGATTCTCACCATGTTGTCCTACATCCCAACCACTTGGCTAATACCCGGGCATCTCTCTGGTTAGACTCCTGTCAAGACGTTGGTTGAGTTGTCTGGGTGACTCCTGTGGCTTTTGCAGAGCCCATGTGTTGTTTCTCCTCCTGGGTTTTGGTGGTCATGCCCAGGGGGGCCAGGACAGATCCTGCAGCAGTACTTGTAGAGCCACCGTGGCCTCTCTGCAGGCAGCACCTGGACCACCTGCTTCGGCATCCTCCTGCTCCGGGAAGGGTTTGCTGAGCAGCTGGGAATCTCTGCATCGCTTTGCAGCAGGTCCCTGGGTTATCTCCATCCCTGGAGCTCTCCCAGGCTCAGCTAGGCAAAGCCCTGGCTGCCCCGGTCTCGCGGTGGGGATGGGGTTGGACTGAGCCCCCTGAGCTCCTTTCCACCAGCCCTGTGGGATGCCGTTAAATTATTCCTCATCCTTGGAATGCCCCGTCCCTGCTTGGTGCATGGCAAAACCTGTTGGCAGGGGAGAGGAAAGCTGCTGGTCCTGGAGCTGACCTCACGCCACAGGTCTGTCGGGGCTCCGCTGACCACATGAAGGAGCTGCTTGAGAGCAAATAGTTGTCTTGGGCATGATGACGCTACCAGGAAACAACCGTGAAGTTGCTAACGTGGCCCCGACACCGCTCACGCCTGGATGGGGCAGGGCGAGCAGCCGCCCGGGGCGGTGGGATGCTGCCGGCCAGAGGCCTCAGTCACATCCACGCGTCTCGGCATCCCCTGGTCGCTGCTGGTCCCAGCCTGGAGCCGCCACGTCTGCTCGTCCCTCCTGCCTTTGCCCTTGGTTTTGCAGGGTGGGATGGGGCGTCTGCCCTTGCTGCCTGGCTTCACACTCCAGTGTCCCCGTGGACTCGCCTTTCCACAGCTCTGGTTGTGTTTGCTGTTGGTGTATTTAAGAATTCCTCCTTTTCTCTCCTTTATGTTTGCTGGCAGTTGATTTTTTCATTGATACGTCCTTTTGCAACTGTCTGCATCTTATAACTGCTAATTTACTGCTGCCAACTTCCCCCGGTTTTAATTTATACAATATGTTTATTTTTACTGCAATTTTTTTTTCTTTTATTCAAAGCCAAGATAATTTTTAGCTAAAGACGCCTTCTTTTATGATCGCAGATTTATGAGATTTTGGCAAAGCTTTCTTAAGCTAGCTGTAATTACTCTTCACTGTTTTTGTTTACATTTCCCCCCTAATCAATTTTTGCTAATAATCCCTTTCAACTTTTGGAAATTGCCCCTTTTCCACCTCCGGGCGTGTTTCTTTTTGGTGGGTGCAAAAATCTCTTCCCACGTACGTGTAAGCAGATTATGGTTGTCTCTACCTATGCAACGGCTCATCCTTGGTTCACTGATGTCCTCGCCTTCAGCTCTGAAAATGAGGTTTGCTCTGCGATTACCCACATCAGTTGCGTTATTTTGTGATGCAGATGAGTCTCCACAGACGTTGGGGTCTCCAGGACCCCACCCAGGGGAGCCCTGCACCCCGGCGTGTGCTCTCTGCCAGCCCCACGGGCAGCAGAGCTGGTTCATACGCTGCTGCCACCTTCTCCAGGCGGGTCTGCAGACCAGCAGATAACGTCCCGCTGTGGACGTTCCCCACCCCCCGTGCCGGTCCCCGGTCCCCCCAGCTCCTGACGCAGCCCTTGCTGGTGATGGCAGCTCTGCTGCGGCGCAGAGGCGAGTGGTACCTGAGATTTCAGCCCTGGAGGGGTTTCTGTCTCCTTGCGGTCCCGCAGCCCATCTCCTGCCTGCTTTGAGGATGCTCTTTCCCGACGGAGGGCAGCTGGCCGGCTCCTGCTGGATGGGCAGTGCCCGTGATGGAGGGATGGAGCACATCCCTCACCCGGGCAGGGCCACCCGCGAGCAGGAGCCTTGCAGCACCCACCGGTGGAGCATCCCCTGGGTTCAGGCTGCTGCCTGGGGGGGTGGTATTAGTGTGTAATGAATTACCCGGGCGTGAAGGAGGAAGCCCTCTTTGTGGTGAAGTATTGAAGATGGGATTTTCCCAAGGAAGGAAATGTTTGCAGCTCGCTATAAATACCCACTGCCAGCAGCTGCCGGCTTGGCTGTGGCTTTATCTGCAGCGGGGGGGCCTGGAGGGGACCCGGAGGGGACGTAGGGTTTGCGTTCCTGGTGTGGCTGCGAGCAAATGCCCGGGGATACCAAAGGGATGGCGGCGGAGAGATGCTCTGGCCTCGAGAGCTGCTAGACGGAAGCCAAGCTCTTTGTAGGGATTTTGGGATTCCCTGCGTCTCTCCTGGACAGAGGCTTCCCGGGGTCGGGAGCCTGAGCTGGAGCCCCCCACTGCCACGGCCAGCGCAGGGCACAGGGCATCCCTCCGCGGCTTGGCAAAAACAAGCCGGCAGCTGGCCCTGCGGTTCCTCCCAAGCCGTTCCCGCTCGGAGCTGCCAACCAGAAGCAAATTTACAGCCTGTCAGTAAAAACAGTGAAAAGCAGGAATACTTGGCTGTCAGGTAGATGCACGGAGCCAGACGTGTGCGGCGGAGGGCATCCCCGCTCAGCCACGTGCTCCGCACACTCAGCGGTGGGGGTGTGCGAAAGGGGGGTCTGGGGCTCTGCGTGGCAGCACGGGCAGCGCTGGAGGAGCGGGAGCATCCACAGACACTGGCGTTTGGGTGCCCGGGTGCATGCGGTGCAAGTCAAAGGCTGCTCGACGCTTATTCCTTGCTGGGGAAGGACCGGTTCTGGCGTGCCGGTTCTGGTGCAGCCTGGCTGCCGGTGCAGCACTGCCTGCCTTTCCCTGCCTCTCCCTGCAGCCGCCCTGAGCTCCGACTGCGAACTTGTGGCAGGGGCCTGGCTGGAGCCAGGGACGCTCAGAGCAGCTGTCCAGGCTGCCGGCAGGGTCTGGCTCTGGTGGGGGACGCACCGGAGCAGCCGCTTTTTGGGCGTTCCTCCGCTCTGGGCAGCTCCCTGCATTGCTCTGCAAAGACCCGGTCAGGGAAGAAGTCAACCAGCTTAATCTGCCAGGCTTGCTTGGCTGCACCAGGGGCTAGTCCTGGTCTTTAATTCTCCTGCGCTGGACCCTGGTCCTGCCTCCCCTGGCCCCCGCCGTGCCGGGGGCTCTGTGTGGCCCTGCCTTTACGAGCCAGGCACAGTGCTGTGCGGCGCAGCTGCATGTCGCTGCGTGGTGGTGGGGCTTTTTCTGGAGCTTTGGCTGTGTTTGGAGATAATATCTTTCCCCCATAAACGTTATTACCCTGTATATGTTCGGGCGGGGGAGGGAGGGGGGGTCACCATCTGTGTTTTCCAATAAAAGCAAATTAAAATTGAAGCCCATTAAGGATAGCTCAATTGGGATGCTGAGCAGGGCTCCGGAGCCTGCTGGGAACAAGTTGCTTGCAGCCCACGCCACCACGCTGGGTGAAAAAACCTCATTTAGAGCCAGCGGTGCTGGGAGGTGGGACGGGGCTCACTGCACGCACCGTCCCCGCGCCGGGTGGGGGTGGCCGGTGGCACTGGCCCCAGGGCAAGGGGAGGCAGAACTGGCCAAAACCCCACGCCCTGGGCTCACGTCGCTCCTCCTGGTGCCCTCAACGCTCATCGCATCGGATGATGGGGAGGGGTTAGCAGGGAGAAGGGGTGGATGTCAGGCGAGAGGCGAGAACATGCTCCTTACCCGGTGATGCTCTGCGGCCTCTGGGCTTCCTGCTGCATCCCAAAGCTCCTAAAGTCACCTCGCCCCTGTGCCCAGGGATACAGGAGAGTGGGTCTGGGGATACAGGATGCTGTGTCTGGGATACAGGAGAGTGAGTCTGGGGTATTGAAGGGGACGAGGCGGTGCAGCCCTGCACCCTGGGCATTACTCCTTGTACCAGTGGGCCCCAAGCATGGTGGTGGGAGCAGGTTATTATGTTATAAAACAGCTCTTTCCCCCAGATGCTGCAGCCAGGATGTGGCACCCGCTGCTGCACGCCAGTGGTAGTGGCTCCATGTTTGGGCTCCAGCGGTGACAGCCGTGTGTCCATCCGTGCCGCCGGGTCAGCCCCATACGTGCCGTGCCATGCTAACAGCTGGACCGGGGCAGCGCTTGGTGGAGGCTGCCATCTCCTTGGGGGCTTGAGCATCTGCAGAAGGAGCTCATGGGCATGGGTTCTCCGACCTCCCAGGGTGCTCCTGTGGCCCCCAGAGAGGGAGAGGGACCTGGAGGCTGTCAGGAGGGACGTGGCTCTGCTCCATCCTCCTGGGAGGTGGCTCGGTGGGGAATTTAGTCTTTGACGGGGTGGATGAGGCTGGATGCGGGTGAGGACAACACTTGCTTAACCCTGGGATTCCTTCCCGCAAGTCGTCTTGCAGGCGACAGGGTCGGTGCCACTGCAGGGACCGAGTCATTAGCGCTGACAGTAGCAATGGCTGTTAAACGTCGGCATCTGTGGCTTCTCTGTGTGGCTACCACGTTCCCGGCAGCAGCGGGAGGGCCCCTGCTCACTGGCATTTAGCGTGTGCATTGTCTCTTCGCAGCAGCCTACCCTCGGCTGAACTCGGACCACCTACAAGTCCCGGCTCCTTTTGGGACAGATGCTGCCAGCAAGGGCCGTGGGTCCCTGGTGCTGCTGGAGCAGCTTTCGGGGCTCTCTGGTGGGGTTACCAGGCTTCTGCTGACCCCTGGGGCAGACGGTGCTGGGGAACTGTGGCCGGAGAGGGTCCATCCGCGGAGATGGCTGGGGGCGAAGCGTGGTCCTCCCTCACGTCCAGCCTAACCTGCTTCTTCAGCAGAGGCCCCAGGGTGAAAGATCCCAAAAATCTGAATTCCCAGCCCCTCTCAGCTAAGAGCCAGTGCTGGGCCGGGCTGCTCCCGGCCGGGCAGGTGAGAGGGGCAATCCTTAGCGCTTGTCTGCCTGGCAGCGATGTCTGGACGGGCTGATGGTCGGTTGGGTGCTTAGAAAGCGGGACGTGCTTGGATGACTTGCA
The DNA here is from genome assembly GCA_013400195.1 of Aramus guarauna. NCBI lineage: Eukaryota > Metazoa > Chordata > Aves > Gruiformes > Aramidae > Aramus > Aramus guarauna. The sequence goes on from VXBL01009336.1 coordinate 423,028, forward strand.
GGACCCCTGGGGTTGTCGAGTTGGACTTTCCTCTGCGTTTTGAGCTTTCCAGCAGTGGAGCAGCCAGCACCAGGAACACCTGCGACGGCCGACAGCGTCGGGGTAGGGAGAGGAGGGGCTGTGACGCTGCTCCTCGCAGCGTGCTGGCTTTGGGTCGTGGCCGTGCTCAGCTCTGGCTCCTGGCTCACCCCTCGGTGTGCTGTTTGCTCGATGCCGGGCACTGCTGTGCTCCAAGCCCTGCTTTCCTTATTTCCTTATTTCCCAGTCTAGCCAAGGGCCGGGAGCCGAGTGGCTCCGTGCCCACCTTGTGCAGAGCAGCATCAGCCCGGCGTTTGGTCCCCTGAGGACGGCTCCAGGGGTGCGTGTGGTCCCACAGGACGTGGAGGATCAGGGGAAGGGAGGGATCTACTGGGAATGGGGAGAGCGCGGCAGCCCCCCAGCGAGGTGCAGAAGGACGCAGGGGGAGTTTCCAGTGGAACCGCTGTGCTAAGGGCAGGGTGTCTTGGGGACATCCCTTCGTTTGACACCGGTCCTGTCTGCCAGTGTCACAAGCAGCTGAGTGCCACCCAGCAGAAGGGTGAAGGTGTCCCAGTGGATGGTGCTGAGCCCCACCAGCTTCCAGCACCGTCCCCTGCTCCCCCACTGGCTCTGGGGCTGGCTCCTCTTCCGCAGGGCTTGCAGGTGGCTGTGGGTGATGTCCTGCTGAACCGAGGGGCCAGGAAGGCTCCATGGCTCCCCAAATGTGATGACCTCTTTCCCTTGCCAGCACTGTGTGGCATCTCTGGGGTCAGGCCTCCCCGCTCCGTGCCTTGCTAGCCCCCGGACTGTCAACCCTGGGCGGGGGTGGCTGGCAGGTCAGGGGTACTCCGGGTGATGGAGATGCTGAACATCACCCTTATTCTTAGGTCCCTGAATCTGGCTGGACCTAATTTCTCAGGGAAGGTCGTTGACTGACCGGGTACCTGTCTGCTGGGTCCGTAGCACCGGGGCCACTGGCACGACCCGGTACAGCCGCCCTTGGGGTGGCCTTTGGGGCTCTGGGCGTGGGACGAGATGCTGGCGGTCCCCATCCCAGCTCAGTCAACTGCCTCTTCTCACTCCCTATCAATCACTCTCCCTCTTGGAGTTTAAGTGGATCCCTGAGTGAAGTATCCAAAATATCCTGTAGCCGCCGGCTCACAATGCAGCGTGCTGTTCCCGCGCCAAGCGGGTCGGCCGGGGGAGGATTGGGTTTCAGTTTGTTCCGCTGGCCATCGGCCAGGCAAAGCAAAGCTCGAGGCTGCAGAGAAGGGCCACTGGGTTTGCTCAGCCCCTCTCAGCTCTCGCTGGCAAAAATATTATAATAAGGCTCCAGTAAAGCACAGGAGGCAGAGAGGGGCCTTTCAACTTCTGGAAGGGTAAATAGATCTGCGGCAAGGGCTCCTCGGGGCGGGGGACAGACGGGTTTCTCATTAGCCGCCCCCCCTGCACGGGGATGCGGCGGCTGTGCCTGAGGCCAGGCTGGAAACGCAGTTTCAGGAGCACGTGTGCCTGCGCGGAGGAGTTTGTCCCAAGCTGCGGTGTCTCCGGCGCGCATCCCGGTCTTGCTCTGCCCGGCTGGGCTCCGGCACTGACCCTGCTCTGTGGCATCCCTCCAGCCTGGGCTGATCTGATGAGGAGCGTTCGGTGGGCTTCCCGGTCCCGTCTGGGAGGTGGTGAGAAGGCACGGGTCTCCCCCCATCTCTGCCGTGGGATGACTTTGGTCCCAGCCCATCAGAGAGGTCTGGGCCACTTCTTGCCTGCTTTGCGCACCCCGCACTGGGCACAGCTCCTGTGATCCTGGGTCAACCCAGCAGCTCGCTGCCTGTGTTAATAATATTGTACCAGGATGAAAATGCTGGCAAGTTTCCTACCCGGAGGGAGGAGCTGGCGTGAGAAGTAAAAGGGGAAGGGAAAAAGTTGTGGGTGGAAAAATGAGGGTGGAGACTCCAGCTATCTGTGGGGCTATTTATTTGTCCAGCTGTTTCTTTATCTGGATGAGTTTGGAGCCTGTGAATGTGAAGGGTTTGCCAGGACTTCTGAGAAACCAGGGGCCAGATGCTCTAAACTGGTCTAGATTGGCAAAACTCCATGGAAGTTATTTTTCCGGACACAGAGAAGTGTGTCTGCAATGTGCACAGCTCCTCTGTTAATCCCCTGCCCCTCCACCCTCTCTGCCACTGTCCCTTGGTCCCGCCACTCTCCATCCCCAGTCCCGACCATCCCATGCTGGTGTCCTCCACCACCACCAGCACCCAGCGTGATCCCAGTCTTGTCCTGCCCTCCCCGGTCTGCCCACCAGTCTCAGTCCTCACCTGGCCAGATGGGAAAAGCTGATGCAGCTGAGATCCCCACACTCATCTCACTTGTGGCTGAGCAGCAAGAAGACCCCTCAGAAGCACAGGAGCCCCCCATCCAGGTTGTTGGCGTGGCAGATTGTCAGCTCGACGGCATCTTAGCGTGGCTGTGGAGCACCTGGAGGTGGTGGCACGGTGGAGATGATGCATCTTTAGATGCAAAGTGCTCGGGCCGGAGCCCTGGCACACCCTCGTAGCAAGCGGCAGCGCCGGCCACGGGCCCCGGCTCTGGCAGAAAGTTGCTTATTGAAAGCATCTTCAAAGTGAAAAGGACAGGCACTTATCTCCTAACTGTCCCGCGGGGAGCAGCGCGGTTTCTGGTGGGAAGCAGGCCAGAGTTGCGTCTGCTGGTTTCGAGCAGCTGTAGATTTATTTATAATGCCGTGGGTAGCATGTGAATCTGCAGATAAACACGCGGGAGGGAAGAACACAAACAACAATATTGAGAAAATGCTGCTCCAGAGAGAGCATTTCACTGAGCTGCAGCTATCGCCAGCCACCAGAGATGGGCCGGGGGCCAGGCACCCCCCCCGCTGCTCCCGCATGGCTTTGCTCCGTGTCGTCACCATCGCTGCGGGGGGGTTGCTCTGTCCTGGATGCCGGGGGCGTCTGTATGGGGCTACCGAGGCACCAGCCCCTCACCCTGTTATTTGGCACCGCCAAATCGGCAGGATAGCACCGTGAAGGCACTGGCTGTGGCAGTGAGCAAAGCTGCCGAGTTTACTGGTTGAAGCAGGGACCTTCTCCTCTCCGTGGCTGGCGGGGCTTGGGGTTGGCCATCCAGAAATTGGTCTGTCTCTGTTGTCCCCAGCCCAGGAGTCGGTCTTTTTGGGTGCCTGGAGCAGGGTATGAGCATGGGGCAGCCCACAGGTAGGATCAGGAGACCTGCTGGTTGAGATAGGGCCATGGCAGCCCACCGTGGGTCACCATGGGTGGGTGCAGAAGCTGCAAGGGACTGAGTGTGCTGAGGGCAGCCCCCTTGGGACTGCTGTGGGTGGAGGACGGTGGGTTCCCATTCCTTGGGGCTTATCGTGGCTCGTGCGGGGCTCCCACCTGTAGCAGAACTCTGTATGACTGATGTCTCAGTGCCTGGAGTCACCCGTCCACTTAGAGATGTCCACGAGTATCTCCTCGGTTATCAGACCTTGATGGCCAAAGGGAACCACGGTGACCTCCTGCAGCGCGTGCTTCTCCAGCTCCTGGCTCACCAGGATGGGGAAGGATGCAAACAGTGCAAGATCTGCATCTCTTGGCAATTACTCTTCAGGGGCAATTACCTTCCCTGGTAAAATTGAATCTTATTTTCCACGTGTCTTACTGGGTTCAGCTCCCAGGCAAAGCTGTAGCTGCAATTTCCCTCACGGGCTAAGCTGCTGTGTTTGCTGCTACTTTCTCCCAGTGTAGATCCTTGCAGACCACAATCAATCATCTTGCAAACTCCTCTTTGATGAGCTTCTGCCGTCCTCCTGCAGCAATAAAGACCCATCCAGCTGAAGGAGGAATGGACGCTGGGGGGGATCTCAGCCTTTCTCTTGTGTGGCTGAGGTGGGTGGTAAGGCCTCGTCTTGCTTTCTTAAACCTTCCTGGTTTATTGGTTGCTAGTTCGGACTCCGTGCCAGCACTTTCAGGATGGGATGTCAGAGCAAGGCTTGGCTGTGTCTTCATGGGACCTTCCTCCCACTGCAGTCTGCCCACCACTGCCTCTTGCTGTGGAGATCTGAGTGGGTCTGAGGCTTCGATAGGACCAGGGGGAATGGTCTAAAGTTGCGCCAGGGCAGGTTTAGGTTAGACATTAGGAAAAACTTCTTCACAGAAAGGGTTGTCAGGCTCTGGAATGGGCTGCCCAGGGAGGTGGTTGAGTCCCTGTCCCTGGAGGTATTTAAAAGAAGGATAGATGAGGTACTTGAGGACATGATTTAGTGGTGGGATGGCAAGGTTAGGTTAGCGGTTGGACTTGATGATCTTAAAGGTCTTTTCCAACCTAGATGATTCTATGATTCTATGAGAGAAGCAGAGAAAAGCCCCTGCAGATATTGGTTCATTGGACATCACTCCTGATTATTTTTTTTTTCCTGAAGAAAGGAATTAATGCGCTTCTTTTATCTGGAAATAAGGAACTTCTCGGGGATGACAGTGATCTTCCCTGGAGGACCACGTGGCCTCCTTGCCCTCAGGTGGAGGGTGAGGGCTGCTCCTGGCCAGGGATACGGGCCGTTATTTGGGCAATAAGGTGTTTTGAGTTCAGCCATCAACGGAGGATGGAGCAAACCCACCCCCACCGTTGAAACCCATCCTGCCTTCACATCCACTTTTGCCGTCAGCGTGGGTAACCACGTTCACTCTGATTCACGGGGACCGGTTATTCACAATTTTCTGTAACTCAGGCGACTGTGAAGTGCTAACATGCCACCCCATCTCCAAATGGGCTTCAGACAGGGCAGTTAATTTGGTAGAAAAGCTGTGCAAAAAGGGGCAGGATGGGATGTAACAGCTGTGTGCAGTGGGAACCGCAGCCTTGGGATCCACCCTACACAGAGGAGGTTGATAAACAGGAGCCTCAAAGGAAGGAACCTGTTTTAGGGTGGAAGAATAAGGAAGCTCAGCTAATTTAGTTATCTTGGAGATGATTCATTTGCCACCCTGAAGCACCACAAGAGGGAAAGGAGGTTTCGGACAGCAGAGTCTTCGTACAAGTAAAAGTAAATCTAATAGCTGGCAACCAAACAGCGTAAATTCAGACTAAAATTAATGGAAGATTTTTTTTTTTTTTTTTTTTTAATGAGAAGATAATTGACCATTGGAAAAACCTGCTTAAAACTTGCAAATTTCTACAACTCGTTGACTTGGGTCAAAACGAGATGTCCTGGGGCCAGCTGAGGTGGATGCAGAGCCCCAAGGAGACGTGCAGTTCTTCAGCTGAAAACAAGGGGCGGCAGCGAGCTCTACCGCATTTCCATTGTGCTGAGTTTTCATTAAATAAAAGGCTTTTAAAAATGCAAAATGCTTCCAAATATTATTTTTATTTGGGGAATTATTTATGCTAGTTTAGAATATATCTTCTTTTACATTATAGTCACTGCTAGCAACACGCCTGCCGTGCTCCGCTGTCATTGATAGTTAAGGTACAGTAACACATTTAAGGTTTTCTTCAAAGTAATGCAGCTAGCTAGCACTGGGTGAAAAATGTTGTTTTCCTTTCAGATCAAAGTGCCACTGGTGTTTTAATGAAAAAGCCAGATACTCTGATAAAATAAACACTATTATGGAACTATGTAAACAAATACTCAGTTTAGAAAGAAATTTCATAAATCTGAATGACAACATTTCTGGACTAGCTGCTTTCCAGAACTCTTCCTAGTGGGAAAATTTGAAAAGAACTATTTTTGCTTTTCACCCTTGGAATAAAACCAAATTTTGAAATCCTGGTTTCCTGTGAACTGGAAACCGCTGGCTCTAACCAGGAGTAACGAACAATCCACAGCCTGAAAATGATTTACTGCCAGAAGTAGGTGCAAGGAGCGTATCTCTGCCGAGGCACTTTTTGGCTTGCTGATGGGAAGCGGGGAGTTCACGTGCGCGGTTGGGCAGGCTGAACAACTGCCATGTCTGCATCCAGGCTTGTCTCTTAAATGATGGGTCTGCTCAAGGCTGAGCTTTTCTTCCTTTGTTTCTGTTCGGTGTAGTGAAAGTGGAGAAGGTGGTGATGCTTTTTTGGGGATTCGTGGTAGGATGCTTGGTCTTTTGGTGGTGAGGAGCAGCAACAGGACACGGTTACAGGCAGTAACTTTCCATCCCTGTTGTGGCCATGGGAACTGGGTTATAGGATGGTGGCCGGACATCTTGACGGTATTGGGGTTCTCCTGGTTGAGCGCTTTCAGTGAGCTGACGTGGGGGTGGGTTGTACCTCTGGTGCTTAAGATGCCTTTTCTGGAGAGCTGCAGAGCCCTAAAGCTGGACTCTTTCCTTGCCTGTCCTGCGTTAACTGGGAGGGCAGGGAAAGTGAAGCTGCAAGCCAAATTTCGTGTTTGTGTCTTGCATGTGTGTGCCGTGGATGCTTTCCAGCATCCCTGCAAATGCGGTCGGCGTCCTGAGTACACCCACTGAAATCAAGGGCAGATTCACTTTCTCCCTGCAGAGCAGAGGGATATCATCTCTTCTGTGGGCATCACCTCAGCCTCAGCCACAGAATCACTGGTCGTACGCTGACCTGTAGGTCTGTCCCACCAGTATCACGCTTTTCCCTTGCCCAGCCTTGGTGTGCTGAAACCTTTGGGCGTGATTTCTAAACTCCGTTTCTTAAGTGTCGGAATATTGTCCTATTTTCTTAAAACGTCAGCATTGGGCCCGGTGCAGAAAAATCCCCGTATTGCAATGAGCGTGCGACTGCAGACCTGGAGGATGGATGCTTACGCAGACTGTGGAAATCACTCATGGAAGTGTCTGTGCAGTGTATTTCTGATGGGACTGTCCGGCCCGGTCCCGTGCTGGATGGGGAACACCTACACACGTTAGCCCAAGTATTGGGGTGCCATAACCTGAGCATCCCTTTTCACACCATCAGTGCGGTTAGGCCACCCTATAGCTGTTTGGGATGAAAAAAAACTTCAGTGCTGGAAGCATGACAAGCTGTAGAAAAGACGAGGAGGCTTTGCTGCCCACGTGGCTTAGGGAGACTGCTCCTCTGTGCTGGTTGGCAGTAGCATTGCCTGACCTATTTCAGCCCAAATTGCCTGGAAAACCAGCTTTAACGTTGGTTTAATTTTTTAGTACTCTTAAGTCCTAAAAGTGCTGTTCCTTCCCATGTGCTACCACATCACTAAGGATTCTGCCTACCATGCAAAATGCTGAGAAAAAAATATCCTGCTTTTGCAAAAGCAACTGGAAGGTGATGGAAAAAACTGGCTCAGGCGGTGCTCCTTGTCTGCAGCATCAGAGTTTCTCTGGGGCCGTGGTACCCAGATCCTGGCTTTTGAGGAGGAAAGTCTAGCTGGGCTGGTGGGTGGAAGAGCACGTCCCCCTCTGCATTGCAGGAGATGAGGGGGCCAGGGAGGAACGGGCAATGGATGGAGAGGTGAATCTGGTGGAGAGGGACTGGTGCTGGGCTCCTCCCCACCGAGAGCTGGCCAGAGGGCTCAGCGCAGGCTGGGCTTGATGGCTGTAGTCCTGGGCCAACTCCTCTCCACCTCTTTCCCCTTCGCCAGCCGCAGACCATTGACTGGATGGCCACTGACTGCTTGTTTCACCTTCCTCCTGCAGAAACACTGATGGACTCCACAACGGCGACAGCAGAGCTGGGCTGGACGGTGCATCCTCCCTCGGGGGTGAGTTATCCTCTCCCTTCACGGGGGCCTGGAGCCCCGTCTGGGGTCTCCTGCTGCACGTGAACATAGGTGGGATGGCTCAGCAAAAGTCACCCACTGAAGAAAAGTGCCTTGGCCATGTGAAAAGGTCTAGTGGGAAGAGCACAAAAGAGGATGACAGTTGAGGTTTCCAGTAGTTTTCTAGGAGGTGACGCTTCCAGAAAATACCCCAGCACTGGAGGAGTGTAATTCTCACCCTACAGCATCAGGCCGGCCTGATGTTGGAGGAGTCACACCCTCCATAAAGCTGGCCTGCAGTCACTTAAAAATCAGGGAAGGGGAGAAACGAAATGCCAAGGCCACCATCATTTATCCCTGGTATCTCGCTCGTTATCCCATCATCTGTCACTTGTAGCAGAAAAGGATGACAGCGTCAGCCTGAAAAGTTGCACCCACAGCAGCCGTTTGATCAAACCCTGAGATGACTGTCCAGCATCCCTGGCATCTCCTGGAGGGACGTTTGCTGGCTCAGCAGCGAGTCTCTCTGCTTTACCGGTGCCAGAAGTCCCCTGAGCTGTGTCCCGCCCAGAACAGGCTCCTTTAAAGAAGAGCTTGGACAGGACAGGGCCTCTCTGCACCCTTCCCCTCACCACACAGAACCAGAGCGGTCCCAGCCACCTCTGTGTCCCACGGGGTTTGCGTGGGGCATCGAGGTGCTTCGGAGCATCCCGCCCAGCTCTGGCCGCAGTAGCCGGCAGCAGCACGGAGCCCCAGTGCCCGACACCCCCAGACCCGCTCCCTTGGGCTCGGCTGGCCCAATCCAGCCCGGCCAAAGCCTGGAGATGCTTCCCATCCCCATGTGCGGAGGTGGTGGCTCAGGCTCCATCCTGCCCTCTCCATCCACCCTCCGCAGGGGCCGGATGAAGATGTTTCTGCAGACCTCACCCTGGGGCTGACAGCAAGCCCCCTCCCCGAGCTGACTTGGCAGAAGAAAAGAAACGGCCAAGAAAAGCCTCCGTCGGGGAGATTAAACCCAGCTCCCGAGCAGCTCGGCCGCCCTGCCGCACTGAGGCGCGGGCGCTGCCGGCACCGGTCCCCCATCACCATCATAAAGCCCCGCGCCCGCCCGCAAGCCCGCCCGCCCCGCCAGCGCCGGCCCAGCCGCCGAAGGGGGATGACGGGTGCACAATAGGTGGGAGCAGAGGTCAAGTCTTTTTCTCTCCTCGCCCAGCCTTTCTTGTTTGCGGTGTTTCCATATGTAAAGCACGCCTTGCTCCCGGCTCCCCAGCCCCGCGGTAATGAGGCCTGGGCCTGCTGGAAGCCGTCTCCCCGTATTATTGTGCTGCCGCCTTCTTTTGAGCTCCCGGCATGTTAATTAGAGAGCGAGGAGAAAGGGAGAGGCTTCTAATTAAACGCTGAGGAAGCTCAGGGGCTGGTGCACAGGGGTGACTTTCTCTCTCAGCTGAGACAAGGGAGCTCGGGAGCCCCCCGCTCGCTGCTGCAGGGATGCGGGAGGATGCTGGGGGTCCTGAGCCTGGACCCCGCAGTGCGCGCAGGTCCCTCCTCCTCAGCAGGATGGAGATGACCGTCTGGGAAGTCCAGTGCAGCCCCAGCATTGCCGGTGGGAATCGCCTCCCGTCCCCACCTGCGGGCAGGTTGCTGTGGGGGATGTGGCACGCGTTGTGCCCTGTGCCGTACACGGTCACGGGTGCCCGTGCTGCGGCACCTTCACGGCTTCTCCCGGCGCGGGCTTGTGCCCGCTGGCAGCACGAGACAGAGCATCCTGTCCTCAGGGGGCTTGGCTTTGGCAAGGTTGGGTACAGCCAGCATCCCCTGGAAGACAAAAATTGCTGGGTGCTCCACTAATTTATTGCCTCTGGTGATTATTAATGAGCTGAAAGCCCAAACGGTTGCTTTTTACCTGGCTGTGGAGCTCCTGAGCTGCTCGTAGGTCTCTCCATGCCCTGCCTCCATCTACTGTTCACCCCCAAGCTGTAGAGACTCTGCTTCCACCACGTGCTGCTCCTGCCTGGCCAGGCTGAGCTCTTCAGGTTCATGTCCTGAGCCCTCCCTGGGGTCTGTGCAGGTGTGGATGGGGCCAGGGCAGGTGCTGGGCGTACCTGGTCTTGGTGGCTGAGACGCGATTGTGGAGGGTGTCGGGAGAGGTGCGGGCGGGGGAGAGCCACATCAGAGGTAGGGAGGGGAACGGATTGCTTCCCTGTGCCTCGTCCTTGATTCCTTCACCCCCCCTCCCAAACGGTGCCCTAAAAAACGGGGAGATCCTGCAATTTTCCACTACCATGCCAAGTTTATTTCTGGAAAATGAAGCAAATGGTCCCCCTGCGTTTTGCGAGGATGCTCTCCTCCTCCCCCAGCGATGGCAGCAGATTTGCAGCCGCTGCCAATCAGAAGCGGTTGGAGCTGGTTGGGGATCTTCCCCGACAGCCGTCTGTTGGGCTGTTAGCCTTGATGTGCGAGGAGCAATCTGTCTCCCATCTCGTGAGCCTCCCTCTGCAGTCCTGGATGCCCTTGTGAGGCCGTTTGCAAGCGGAGGGGCAGGGGGTGCTCAGCTCCCGCAGGATTTTCCCTGCGGACCTCAGTCCTGGTGCTGGTGCTGGATCCGGGTTGTGCTCCCACCCTGCCCTGGGTGTTGTGATCTTGCATCCAGGGCAGGGTTGTGCTCAGGGTTTCACGTCCGTGGGAAACAGCTTGGCTTCCACCTGAGGAGGTTTATGAAGGAGTTGATGAGAAGCCATTCCAGCCGGCTGGGACTGTGTCACACACTACCTGGACCCTGGTCCCCACCGCCAGCATCACGAGGGTGGGGAGGGGACAGCGCGGGGAGGTGCTCTGCCCCCCAGAAAGGTCTGGGCTGGGGGAGATGCTCTGACGAGCTCAGCGAAAGGTTCTGCTCCCACAAGGACCCTCTTCCGTCTGTGCTCACTGCAGAGGAGTGGTGGCTGGTTACAGGCCGCAGCTCTGCCCTTACCGGGTCCATCACCCACTCTGACGTCTCCGTCTCCCCATCCTACAGAGGATGGAGACAACAAGAAGCGCTGCAGGGTTTGGAAGGAAACAGCCTGGGGGAAGGGCAGGGAGCTGGACGGGGCCAGGAGGTGTCACAGCAGCCCTGAGCTCTGCAGAGACTCCTCCGGAGCTGGCAGAGTCAGCTGTCAGTGGGCTGGGGGGGCCGGGCTGAGCTTCCCATGGGGAAACACGTCAGCTCTGAGCCGACTTGCTGAGAAGGATGTTACCGTCGTGCCACGGCTGATAGGACATCCCACAGATCCAGTTTAGGACAGCTGGGGCTGGGACCTCTGCATACCTGCAGGAGGGACCCCAAAGAAGGAGCAGGGATGAGGGCTACCTGCGGGATCTAGCCCAGCATCTCCCATTCCGGGTACACAGCGGGGTCAGCCAGGCTCCCATGAACCTTCCCTCCTGCCTCTGGGGACAGGCCGCTGGCTACTGGCCCGTCGCGCAGCCGGCTGCCTGTGCCGGTGCTCGGGCTGCAGCCAGCGAGGAGGTTTTATGGCCGCGTTACGCGCTCCTGAGAAAGCGGGTCCTGTCTGCCACGTCTGTAACCGTAGTGGCACCGGTGGGAATACATCTGCTAAAGGCATCGTGTTACTTTGCCGGGAGGCTCTGCCGCACGGTGCAGCCCACGGGCAGGAGCCCCTGCTAAAGACATTACTGCCTGCAGAGGAGGGGCACAGCCCCACCGTGCCCTGCCGCCTGGCAGAGAGGCTTTACCATAAATCCGGGCACGGAGCACGGTGCTGCTGGCAGCGCGATGGCCCCGAGCTCTGCCGAGGGCTTGGGCCACCTTGTCCCCACGGCGCGGAGCCTGCCCGGTGTGCGGTGTGGGTCCAACCCTGCCGGAGCAGGATGGAGACGCATAGGTACGGGGTGCTCGCAGGGCGATGCTGGAGCTGTGCCGGGGCGAGGTGCTGGGCACCCGTGGGGCTGGCTGTGCGGTGGGGTGGGCACGGTGTGGGGAGCTGGTACTGGCAGGACCTGCCCGCTGGGCACGCGGCGCGCTTGGGAGGAGGCGAGCGGGGTGGGGAACAGCAGCTGGGTGCAGCCCTTGACTTTCTGTGTCCCGTCCGCAGTGGGAAGAGGTGAGCGGGTACGACGAGAACATGAACACGATTCGCACCTACCAGGTGTGCAACGTCTTTGAATCTAGCCAAAACAACTGGCTCCGGACCAAGTACATCCGGAGGCGAGGAGCGCATCGCATCCACGTGGAGATGAAATTTTCTGTCCGGGACTGCAGCAGCATCCCTAACGTCCCAGGCTCCTGTAAGGAGACTTTTAACCTCTACTATTTCGAGTCGGACTTTGACTCGGCCACCAAGACTTTTCCTAACTGGATGGAGAATCCTTGGATGAAGGTGGACACAATTGCAGCTGATGAGAGCTTCTCACAGGTGGACCTGGGTGGACGGGTGATGAAGATTAACACCGAGGTGCGCAGTTTTGGACCTGTCTCCAAGAATGGTTTCTACCTGGCCTTCCAGGACTACGGAGGCTGCATGTCCTTGATTGCCGTCCGTGTCTTCTACCGCAAGTGTCCCCGTGTGATCCAGAACGGGGCCGTCTTCCAAGAAACCCTCTCAGGAGCAGAGAGCACCTCGCTGGTGGCAGCCCGGGGGACGTGCATCACCAACGCAGAGGAGGTGGACGTGCCGATCAAGCTGTACTGCAACGGGGATGGCGAGTGGCTGGTGCCCATTGGCCGCTGCATGTGCCGGGCGGGCTACGAGTCGGTGGAAAACGGGACCGTCTGCAGAGGTAACCGCTTGCCTTCCGGTCTCGCTCCGCACGCTCGCCTCGCTGCCAGTGGGCTGTGCTGGTGGTGGCAGTCGGGATTTGCAGCTGGGATCTGCATGAGCCACCGGGGAGTGACCTCCTTGGGCAGGGGTGGGAGAGGAGCCTGTGTGTGGACGCTGACTCCTAAACCAGCTCCTCAATTCCTGCCCCAGGCTCATCCATCCGTTGCAGAGGCTTTGCGTTACGTTTGGGTCATCAGAGCCATCGGGTCTGGGGTGCTGGCCGGTTGCTGGTGCCCTCCACGCTCTCCATGTCTGGGAGGGACACGTGCGTGTGTAGCCGTGGTGTGTGCAACTGATCCGCAGTCACCTCCAAAAATACTGGGGCTGTTTGCACTTCAGTTTGCACCTTGTGCCTTGGCTGAAATGCCCCTGGGGTGAAAGGAGTGGGAGCGCAGGTGATGCGGTGGGAGGGAGCAAACTGTCTGCAGCGTGTTCCTGGTGAGGTGCAAATGTCCTGGGGTGGTGACGAGCTGTTCAGGGCCAGGCTCACCTCTCCAGCCTGGGCACCTCCAAGCCAGGTGTCCTGCCCCTGTAGATGTTCTCCTAAGCAGACTCCGGGAGCGCCTGCTCAGCTCAGCTGAGCACTGCGGACCCAGCATTGGTCCCGGGCAAGCGAGAGGCTCTGCACCACCTTCCTGTGCCCAAACCCATCTCCGTGCTCCTCCCCAGTCACACATGGGCTTGGGAAGGTTGAGAAACGAGCTCCTGGGATTACTGAAAGAGGGATGGGGACCCGCGAGCTGAACGTTTATTGTTTACCTGTGGCTGTAGGTACCATGCATAGAGCAAACCGCCGTGTTTGGCAAATGGCCTCTTCTCCCCCCGTCCTGGCTGAACATCAAAATCCCATTACAGTTCCAGTAGCATCGGCACACTCCGGGCAGAGCTGGGGTTTCCCTGAGATCAGTTACAGATAGGTGGGTGGGCGTTGAACAGCGTAAGGAAGGAGCTGCGTCTCCTCTCTTCTTCCTGCGGGAAGGGGTGGCCGAGTAGCACCAAGCAGACATGGGGACAGCGCTGGCAGTGGGGAGATGGACACACCGGAGAGGGGGACAGACAGTCTCTGGCCATACTTGGTTGGGACTGCAGGTTGGATAGTCCCCTTGGAGAGGGCACCGCATCTTCTGCTGGTGGCTGGGCTGCTCATACATCAAGCACCCTGATGTGCTGGGGCTGTTATTTAAGATCCGTGCTTCAGAGCCCCTGAACATCTCTTCACATCGAGCTCGGGGTGATCAAGCGTCCTCCCGCTGTAGCAGGGACGGTGCTGGGGACGGGGACAGCGAGGAAGCACTGCTGCAGCGCAGCACGGGAAGGGAGCCTGGCTGATCCCAGCCGCGAAGGGAAGACGGGTGTTTTACGACACCCAAGTGAAGCATTTGTAGCAACACCAGAAAGCCAAAGTGATTCATGTCAGCTTTTCCAGCTCAGCCTCTTTTTTTTTGCCCGAGCGGCCCCAGCCCTGCGCAGTGTTTTGCTCTGATGCAGCCATGGTTTCTCAGGGCTCCCCAGTCCCTCTGCCAGCCGTGCCGAGGGACGGTCCCTTCACGTGCCCTGGGGCTCCCGGGACGCCTTACGCAGAGCCGGGTCCCTGCAGCCTGGCCTGGGGGGCCGGGAGGGAGGTGGAGCGGGGGGCCAAGGCGGAGGGAGCGAGCTGGAGGGAGAGGCCGGGTCTCCTCTTTGTCTGCGCANGTTGGGCTGTGTGTTTGGGGCCAGATGGGACCCCAGGGGTGTCCCAGACTGGGACAGACACTGTTTTCCCCCAGCAGCCCCCAGAAGAAGACTGTGGACCGGGAGGAGAGCCAGCCACGGAGCTGGCAGGACACTGTAGCATCCCCATCCTCTCCCAGCCCCCCCAGTGAGCCCCCCAAGGGACTGGGGCAGGGGCTGGTCACCCCGGCTCTCCTCCCCAGCTCCACTCGGGAGGGCCCTGTGGGATGCAGTCCTGCATCCCTGCCCGCATCCCGTCGTGTCCTAGCCGCCAGTCCCTGCAGAGCCAGCGTACGAGCTGCCTGGCTTGGGGGGACTCGCTCGTACATGTGGCCGGCAGGTTTTCTCGTGTTTCGAGGGGTGGGAGGGAATCTGGGCCCCTTTCCAGGAGCAAAACAAAAGCAAATCTGAGCTGGCTTTCAGGGAGAAGTGCTCTCACACGGTTCGGTCGCCCAAACGGGACATGGCAGGGAGCGTGGGGGACACGGCTCACTGGTCCTGCCCCGCCAAGGGGTCCCGGTGGAAAAGGGCATCCCAAGCAATGGACGGCCCCTTGGTGCGGCTGCAGGGTGCTGGGAGGAGTTGTTCATTTTCTCCGCTGGGCTTTTCATCTGGCTAATACAGCACAAGCCTGCTTACGGCAGTGTACACAAGGGATATTTATGGAGGAAGTTCATGCATCTAACAGCTTAAGCTCTTCTAAGCTTGCAGCCCCAGCACAAAAGGATTTGGGAGCAGTTAACAATTCTGTGTGGTTAAGAGATTTTCATTTTGCTGGGCCTTGCTCGCCAATCCCGCAGGGCCCTGCGAGGGGCTGGCTGCCCGCTCCTCTTCGCTCCGCTCCTCCGCTCGCATCCCAGCTCCTTTCCGCTGCGCTGGCACGGGGCTCCGTGCACTCGCCTCCCTGCGCCGCTCCCCCCCCCCCCACCCCATACACCCACCCCCCCCCCC
>VXBL01009336.1:438224-452462 GCA_013400195.1 Aramus guarauna
CCAGCCCCGTCCTCCCTTGCTTCACCTTCCCCTGCTCTCTGCCTGCGTCTTTTTTTTTTCTCCATCTCCCTGTTCTTTGTCTGCCGCCTCCCCCCTCCCCCCAATCCCTCCCATGCAGCATATGAAGCGCATTTCTCCCGTTCATTGGCTCCGCTCTGCAACGGCAGCGGCAGAGCTATTGTGCTGCCTGCTCGCTCCGCTCGGGCCGGACGGCAGAGGAGCTGCCTGCAAGGAAGGGTCTCTGCCCGCTCAGGGACGGCGGCTGCTGGCCGCTGGTCCTAGCTATTGAACCCTGCATCCCTCTCCAGCTCCTCTCCGGCTGTGGGGGATGTCTGTCCCTGCGTCCGATCACTGCGTTCCCAGCGGGCAGCCTCTTCTTTGTTGCACTCGTACAGTGCCGAGCGCGGGGTGTCCTGGTCTTGCCATGGTAACGGGGGATGGTTTTGCCCTGCAGAAGCTGGTGGTGACACTTTCTTGCTGTCAGAGACATGTGGCATCATCCCTTGGGGTCACAGGCGTTTCTGAGGAGGAGAGGAGCCGGTGACGTGCTGGGAAGAGGAGAAACCTGGTCAGCTAGATGGTCTGTAGAAGATCCAGGCTGCCGCCTGTCCTCTCCAGCACAAGGTGGAGCCAGGCCACCCCTGTGGGGAGCCTGGGGGCTCAGCAGCGTGTCCCCTTTGGAGCCTGCACTGCCTTCCTCCTGCTCCTTCCCTGGGGGGCACAGCCAGGAGGGAGGATGTGGGGTCCTGACCCAGCTCCAGCACCCAGCTTGGTGCCCATCCTGTCCAGCCCCACCAACACGACAGCCTGGTTCCACCACCAACCCAGCTGGAAAATCCGTGGTCAGCTCCAGCACCAGCCCAGCCCACATCCAGCTCTTGAAGGGAGAAGCGTGACCGCCGGGGTTGTTGCTACGGTGGGCCGGTACAGGGGGTGTCCCTGTCAGGGCTGTATGGGGTGGCAGGGTTTGGTAGGGCTGTGCCCTTGCAGATGCGTGTCCTACAGATGGGCTCCGTGATGGGCTTCCCTGCCTATGCTTGCATCTTACTTTGAGGTCCAACGCAGCAGATCTGCCACCACCCCGCCGCATGCTGGGGGTGTGTGTGCAGAGGCGGTGGTGCGCACGCACACGTGTGTCAGGGACCCAGAGCCATTCCCTCATCGCAGAGGTGTGGGAAGCAGTGGGGGTCTGTCCCTCTGTGCCGTGCTTGGGTTTCGGAGCGGGGCAGGCACGTGCTAAGGGCTTGGAGGGGCGTGCGGCTTTCTGATGTGCTGGAGAAGGGTATGTCCTAGCTGTCTGACAGTCACGTCCCGTAAGTACGTGATGTTTTGAGTATAAGAGGCTATTTATGGCTCCATGCCCGTTTCGGGTCTGGGCCTCCACTGATAATGCTGGACCCAGCCAATAAATTGTAAGGCCCTAGGGGTAATTAAGTTCTTACAGGAAGCATTCCTTGTTGAGCTGGAGCAGATACAGCCAATCGTGATGTAAATGTTTCCAGAGATGGAGAATTGCCCGTTAAATGCTTCCAGCGGTCGCTCCTGCCTTCTTACCCCCGGCTGCGCCTGGCACTCGGTGAACTTTGTCCATCACCACACCTCTGCTTTCTGTGTGCCTGTTTAAAAGTAATCCTTGGCCCCCGGTCCTCTGGTGAGGTTTTTTGGCCAGTTTTTTTGGCTCTTCCCAGCCCTTGGCACTGCCTTAGCCTTTCCGTTGGCAGATCCATCGTCCCACGTACGGGATGCTCAGAGCAGCCGGTTGAGTGCCAGGGGGGGATGCTGAGGTTTCCCTCTTCCTACATCCACCCTTGGCTTTAACCATGTTGGCAATGGCATTTCTCGGGGTGCTTTTGAAGGCTCCTCGTCCTTCCCGGTGGGACTGGGAGCAGATAACGGCTGTGGCCTGCACCCTTGTCCCCGGAGGCGTGACTTGACATGCGTTTGTACTGGAATGCACATTCCTTGCTTGTGCCCGGCTCACTGAGGCATCCGGATTGCTGTGTATCAGGAACCCATCATCTTCAGAATTTACCACACTACAACTTCCATGTCATCAGCTAACCTTGTTGGGAATGCTTTGGGCTTTCTCCTGGGTCATTGATAAAAATATTAAATAGCCCAGAGGCATGAACCAAAAATTGTTGGCTCTAGCAGAAACAGACCTGCTCTCTGCACATTCCTTGCTTAGATCTCAGACCGTAGCTGTATCAGCTCGCCAAGTTTTAATGCATTGAATATGTCCCGCAGTGTCGGTGGACCCTCTAATTTCTGAATCAAAATATCATGTGTTACCAAGGGAAATGCTCTGCAGAGGTTTGGGTGCGTTGCATTAACGCTGATACCTCTCCCAGCCAATCTTGTAATTGCATCAAAAAACCATACGAGGCTAATTTGCCTTAATCTGTTTTCCATAAATGTCCGTAGGTTGGCACTACTATTCCGACCTCCCTTTGATCCTTTGCTGACCGAATCCCGTAGCTGGCACATCCTTATTTGACTGGTAGTGACGTTGCAGTGGCAGTCCTAAAACAGCCAAGACCGCCTCATTTAACAAACTGCTTTTTCCTACATCTCTGATACATCCTACTACTCCATGGTGTGTGGAAAGCGACCATTAACTGTCCGCTGGTTCATCAGCCATCTCTTTAACACCTCGTAGGTGATGCCGTCCTGACATACTGATTTAACAATGTTTAACTTTAGTAGCTGCTATTTAACATCTTGAGTTACTGCTGGAATGGAAAGTATTTCACCATCATCCTATAAGATGATTACATCACCTGGCTTCTTCCCAAGTACAAAACAGGAATTTGTCTGCCTTTTCTACAGGGTTGTTGACAATTTGAATGCTCCCAGCCGGCCGTGGCTTGGTGTCATTGTGGATACTGCTCTTTGGGCTTCTCCGTCTCCTCCCTCGCCATCTGGGAAGCAAGAATACGGCGTCTTTCTTTCCATTGCTTTGATTCTTCTCCCTCCTGCTTCTTGCTGACCTCTCCATGTTGTGAATCCAATTAGAGCTGTGGTGGGGATTGCAGCTGCTCGGTATTAACCACTCCAAGCCTGCTTGGTGCACCCTGGAGTCGGAGAAGATGCCAGCTTGTCCTCTGCATGTTGCTGGGTAGCGTTTGGGCTTCTGGAGGCTGGAGTAGAACCGGGGGGAGTCTGGCGGAGCAAGG
Organism: Aramus guarauna; assembly: GCA_013400195.1. Taxonomy (NCBI): domain Eukaryota; kingdom Metazoa; phylum Chordata; class Aves; order Gruiformes; family Aramidae; genus Aramus; species Aramus guarauna. Next base: position 441,401 of record VXBL01009336.1, read on the forward strand.
GAGCGTCAGATGGGGAGGTTGAGGCATTTTTTTCCTGGCAGTCCGAAGTCCCAGGAGATGCTGACCTCGCAAGGAGGGCCCCAGGTGGTCCAGGAGTGGGGCAAGTCATCTGCTGCTGAAGGAGGGAGATGGATGACTCGCCTCAGAGTAGGAAATGCTGTTTCTGAGGGACGAGACCTTTGTGGCTAAAAGCAGGCAAAGGAAATGGGAACAGCTTTCTCATTTTGCTTTCAAGGCAAGGGATGGGCTGAGACCTTCCACAAGTTGTTTCTCGATAGAGAAAGGGAGGAGATGAGGTTTTCCAGGCCATGAGTGTGATTTTTGAACAGCAGGAGCGTTGCAGCCCTGTTGTGAAGGCGTAGGAAAGACCCCAGCAGGCTGCAGAAGATAACCTGAGAGCAGCCCACTGGAAGCATGGAGGGGAACAGAATATTCTCATTTATTAGTGGTGGGGAGATGGAGATCTCAGGTCCAGCAAAACCCACTGGGAGTTTCCTGATGGAAATGGTGGCCGTCCCCAGGATTTCTCACAGGGACGTGAATTTTCACACTGCAGCTGCCTGCCACAGCTGGTGCTTCCCAGTCCCTTTGCACGAGCCCTTCCTTCTCTCTGCTGGAGGTCTTCCCCAGCAGAGCCGTGGGGAAGGTCTCTGCTCCCCTCCCCGCTTTGGGACAGGTTGCTCCCCCCATCCTTGCTCCCCAGGCGTGTCGTTGTGCTGGGAGCAGCGAGAAGATGGGAGGAGGTGGGTTAGAGCAGAACCGGAGGGTCTGCACCAGGGGACGCGTGATGTCCTCTGCGAGCACTGGCTGCGCCCGGGGTGCGGGGACGGGAGCCCTGTTGTGACACGGCTGCTTTCATGGGGCTGATATCTGCACCGATAAGAAAATCTCTCCCTGACTTATTTTTATAGATGAAACAGCATTTTGGATCGAACACCACATTCCTGGTGTTGCTACACCCATGTGTGCAGGGAATAGCGGCTCTGGCAGCATCCCATGCCGACGCCGGCGGGAGAGCAGCGTTTATTCCTGCTTTTCCCCTCGCTCCTCCATAGGCCTCCCTNNTTCCCCTCCCTCCCCCATAGCCCCCCCCCCCCCCCCCCTTTTTTTTTTTTTTTCTGAGAAAAGTGGTAAACATTAATAGGAACTGGAATGAATAGCTGGGATCCAGGCCCAGGCTTCCAGGATTTTAACTCATTATTGCCATAAAATAAAAGGAACGTGGTTTTTACCATTAGTTTTCCCTTTGAATCAAGGTGCTCAGAGCTCTGGGGGGCAAGGAGGGTTTTTCCCTGAATTCATCAGAGTGCTGAATCTTTACAGGGCAAGAGGAGAATATTCTTCATCCTGTGTAACTTGGGGAAAAGTGGAGAAAATACTGCTTTCGAGGATTTTTCTTTTTTCATTTGAGATTTTTCTGTAAGTCAGGCCAAACCCAAGAGATTATTTTGAACGTTTAATTTTGGGAAATACCCTCAGACATTCTCTGCGGAGAGAGACGCTGATTTAAAGTTAATCTGATGTCAGATGATTGCTCTGTAAGAGCACAGTTATTTTATTTTAGTGATACAAGGTAAAAATCTTACAGAAAATTTAATCTAGAAGCCACGATTAGCTTAATTAGCTCCAGGGAAACTCTGTATTTTTCCATATATGCCTTAGAAACATAGTATATCACTGGAAAGTATACATAAAAGTCCCCATAAAGGTTAGGAAATGGAATCAAAGTGTTTCATAGCTCACACGATGGCTGTGCTTTCATAGACCAAACTTCAAACAATGTTAAATTAGGTTTGGCCAAGCAAAATACACAACATTTTCATGTTTTGAAGGAGAGCTGAAGCTCAGTGACACCGATCCGCAATACGCAGTCCCTGCGTGGGCGGGTGTTGGGACTTAGAGCCCGTAAGGAAGGGGCTGAAGGATGCAGAGCGAAACCAGGCAGAAGTGCAGCGAGTGCCGTCCGGTGAGTCTGGGCCGTCCCCGCGTCGCCTTCATCTCTCGGCATTTGGGGGACTGGCGTCTAAGAAAAGAAAAAAAATAATTTGGATAGATATTAAAAAGAGAAGAGACATGAAATAAGGGACAGAGCCTGGCACACCGTGGGACATAGAATCATAGACTGGTTTGGGTGGGAAGGGACCTCCCAGCTCACCCAGTCCCACCCCTGCCATGGGCAGGGACACCCTCCACCAGCCCAGGTTGCCCAAAGCCCCATCCAACCTGGCCTTGAACACTGCCAGGGAGCCAGGGGCAGCCACAGCTTCTCTGGGCACCCTGTGCCAGGGCCTCAGCACCCTCACAGGGAAGGATTTCTTCCTAACATCTAATCTAAATCTCCCCTCTTTTAGCTTACCCCATTCCCCCTTGTCCTGTCACTACACTCCCTGATAAACAGCCCCTCCCCATCTTTCCTCAGTCTTCCTCCGACTGAGCGGCAGCCCCATGCCCACCGAGCTCAGATGCTTTGGCTGGAGTCTGGCATCTGCCCACGAAGTGGGGAAACTGGTTGTAGTACATGAGAAACCAGTAACGTGCAGAATGGCAGGTCTTACGTGCTGGAAATTGGGGAACAAGGTATAGCATGAGCAGGAAACTGTAAGCCACTGGATCTTGGAAAGCATCCTCTGTTAAGGGGAGACAGAAGAAATGATACCAAGACCAGGAGGTACCAACTTAGCGCATCCTTTTCTTGGAAAGGCACCCATTGTGTGAACACAATGTGAGTCCTGCAAAGCCTTTCCAGGTCTCTGAAGCAAGGTCTTCAAAGACTGAGAGCTCTTCTTTGCTTCAGCGGGTTGCAATGACGCCCACCGAGGTCTTAGCATCTTCCCAGAGTCCTTGGAGGTAAACTGGGCCTATGCTCCTTGTGTCAGAAACTAGAGACCTTTCCAAAAACCCATCTCAGGGTTGCAGTCAGCCAACGGGGCTCTTGACGCTTGAGGTTCTGCGCTCAAGCACACCCCAAGCCCTCGGGCTGGCTCACCCCTCGGCCGCGGGCTGTGGGTACCCTGCAGCAGCAGCGGGGGAGGCGATGGGCACGCCTGCACCCCGAGGTGAGGGTCCCAGTGAACGTCCCCAGGTTTGGAGTGCGATGGCTAGAAATAACTCCTATGGCCAACGGGGCAAATTCAGAATGCATTTTGGGGGAATATCTGGTGCTTCGGTGTTTGGGCGCTGACAGTTTTCAAGGACAACAAGCTCCTACTTGCAAAGTCTTTTTGCACTCTCAGGCTATTGTCACATTCCGAGCTCGCGGAGACCCTGTGTTCAAGAAGACAATTTTTAAGTCTGAAACCAAAGCTAGCAATTTCCTTTCAAAACATTATGATCCCGGGAGTACCATGGTTGTTACACCTGCAGCTGTGACAGGAGACAGGAGCAGAGTGAACAATAAATGGACACGTGATGAAGGCTTTATTCATTTCAAACTATCAAAATGCCCAAACCCTCAAGATTAGTAAGAATTAAGTGCAGCCTGAAGTGGAGCCCATAAAGTAGAGTAACGTGGATGCTTTACTCCAAATGATGTTTCTCCCAGCCTGGATGGCTTTTAAAAAGATCGTAGTGACTTCTGAAGCGGCTGTAGTACCAGATAATATTTGTCAAACAGCAAACAGCACACTCCATTAAATGCACGATATCTGCCTTTTTACGGCACGGGCTCTCCAGGAGGCTTTCTGCGGAGCCACAGGAAGGGTCTGTGCAGTGTCAGGGGCATGTTTGCTCTCAGACATCCGTGGGTGGTTTCCATCACGCCGTTCCACCTTTCTCCCTGCCCTTCGCGAGAGCCGTTCCTCAGCTCGGTGCCTGCACCCTCCTGGGGCGCACGGAGCCAACGGATGCGGCCGGTGCCCCGTGCTGCGGCCCCGAGCCCACGGAGCATCAAGGTGGGATGCAGGACATCGCTGGGCACCGGACCCTTAACTGGGGATTTCTAAGGCGCTGATCTCTCTCTTGAGGCATTCCAGTGGAAACCAACTGGTTTTTCCTGAGCCTTCCTCTGCTCCTTTCCCCCCTTTTCCCTTATCCCTCCAGTCTCTTGTGCCGGTGACAATTATCCAGACGTCCGTATTGCTGTAACCACAATCAAGAGCGTTATTTTGGCAGCTAACCTCCCTGTTCATCCCCACCTGAGTGGCTCAGGACCCTGCAGCGCTGTGTTTGGCTTGCAGGGAGCTGTGATGGAGTAAGCGATGCCTCTGGCTGCCTGGGCAGTGGATGCTGGAGCTGCTCTCTCATGCCAGGCATCACCCAGAGGATTCCTTGTAGCTGAAGGCGTGAAGCTTAGGCAGGTTTACCGCAGTGGAAATGCTTCTGCTGCAGGCCTTCCCCTGCACCACGGCGAGCAAAATTAATTCTGAGCCTTTCACTGTATACGCGCAGCCCTCGTTAATAAAATAGAAAGAGTAAAAGCGGGGAAAACGGGATTCGGAGAAACATTCGGGGAATGACTCACACCCTGAGAAGCTTCTTGTTCACCCTTCCCTGCTGTGCACCCCAAGGATGGATTAAAAATTGCTGCATTGGCCGTTGCATTGCTAGTAGCAGTCCGCAGCGCGCTGCCTGGCGTGTGGTGCCTCGCGTTTGGAGGAGGCGAGCGATGCTGTAATCTTCAGTCACCTTCACAAGTACAGCGGTTATGCCGTTACCGTCACCTGCCTCAGCGTGGACATTGATCCAAGCAATAAGGTTGGTGTTTTACTCTCAATTTACACCCTAGGAGTGGACCTGTGGCACCGACTGACGAATAGGAGGTGGGGTAGCTGGTGTAGGAAAAATAATCTCCGGGCTTTCTCAAGCTGTCTTGCAGCTGCGGCTCTGCAAATCCTGGCCTTAGGACCTGCAGAAGGTCTGCGGGGTTGGAAGTGGCAGGGTGCACCGCTGCGCCCGCGGTTACTGCTGGCGTTGGATGCTCTCTGCTTTATGGAGAGGATTAGGAAGCCACAAGAGGAACTTTAACATGCCCACTGCTTACTTGTGTTGCCACCATGAGTGTAGTTAATTTGCAAATAGAGTGACAAATCTAAGTGTGTGTATCTTCAGGATACCCTATAATTAGAACTGGTCTTTTTTTTTGCTTCTGGAAAGGTTTTTGCTGTCTGGCTCAGATGGAAGCGATCCCAGTTTGTTTTTGTTTCTCTTGAATTAGAGCGTGGCTGCTCTTTCCAGGATTTCCCAGGCAAAAATACGCGCATGGGGACCTGCCCAACATGCACGGTGGTTCCTCTAGGACATGTCGAGCCCAATGCACGTGCACTTCACAGGCAGCCTGTGCATGCTCCACATCTTTAACGATTTTGGGTGCATTTGGCTCTTTGCACCTCTGCAGAGGCCATGGCGGGGATTTGCCCGTGCGCAAGGACCGATTTCCTGGCGCTTCCAGCTGCAAGGCAGATCCCGAGCGGAGTGTGGGAAGAGGGGGTACGCGTGGGAAAGCGGTAAAAGCGTAATGTGCAAAGCTGAGCAGAGAGTTCAGACTGGACACAAGTGCGGTTTTGCTTCTCAGGCCTGCCTAAAGCGGGGGGGTCAGTGCAACACATTTCTCTGGCAGCAGTCGTCCTCCCCCCAGCGCGGGGGCCTGACACCACGGCTGCCTTGGCCGCTGCCCTGGGAAGGGGTTGGAAAGGCCTTGGTGGAAACCCGGAGGAGGTTCCCGAGCTGGCGATGGGGCAGCAGGACACGTGGGACCACCGCTGCTGTGCCAGCCCATCCGTGTTGCATACGTTTGGCCCCCCCCCGCCCCCCGCCATGGGGTTTCCATGGAAACCAGAGCCCTGATTTCCTGCACGCTGATGTGCTGGAAGGCCAAAAGCAGACACGGGTGGGAGGGAGGAAGCAGCATATGGAGGGCACTGTACCATCCCTGAGCGCAGAGGACAGGAGGGCAGGGGCAGGGGTTGGTACCCTGAACTCGCTCACCGTCTTCCTGAAGCCCAGAGCGTGGTGGGGAGCAAGGGCCAGCCCTGGCAGAGGGCACCGGGGAGGGGGGGTAACGTCCATCCGTGCGGGTGTCCGTAACGGTCTGTGCTCCTGCAGGGGCCGGGGCTGCTTAGCCCAGCGTGAGCTTGCCAGGATGCAGCATCATGATGGAGCTTCGCACCAGCCCAGGTTGCTTGAAAATGAGTTGGATTTAATTAATTAGCCTGAGAGGAGCTGCAGCAGTAGTGCTCTTGGTGTTTGGTCTGTAGGCTCTTGCCTGCGTTCGTCACCTCTGTGCGCATCGTGGCTTCCCCGGCGAGGTGCTGCGGGGGTGCGGGTGCCACAGCAGGACCCCACGAGGGCGGATCGGCGCAGGGGCGAGACGCAGCCCGGGGCAGAGGTGACACCCCTGGACAGACACACGTGCAGGAAGGGGAATGCCACAGGCACATCTGGCTCAGAGCTGGTGCAAAGCGCGAGGCTTGGCCCCAGGTATTTTGTCGTGCTCTGAGCTGGATCCTCCTTGGGCTGCAGGCGTGCGCGTCTCTCGTGCCCTGCGGGTGCGTGACATCGCCCTGCCGCTGCTGCATCTGCACCCTCGGGCTGGCGTGCCCACGTCCCCGCTGTCACACGCCGCCTTCGAACCTGCGGGCCGGGTTGCGGCTGCGGCAGCGATGAGTGCTGGAGCTGCTAGCAGACTGGAAATGTCTTTTGTCAAAGCTTGAGATGCCTCCAACCTCCTTTAATTAAAGACAATTACTGCTTTCAGCCCCTCTTCACAGCTCAGCTGGGTTGTTTGCAAACACACAGCTGCGGGAGTCTTTGTGCCCCTCTCCGAGTCCCGCTTCCCTGGAGACGCACAGAGGTTGCTTTATTATCAGCATTACGGCTAGCGAGCAGCTGAGGAGGAGGAGGGGGTGTCCCAGGCTCCCGGGGCGTTTCGAGGTGCAGCGCTGACTCCGCAAGGCAGCCTTGGAGCAACCCTGCCCGCCCGTGCCCAGCCTTGCCTGCAAAACTTTCGGCACGGGAAAGCAGCACGTGGTGCTGCGCCGCGCGGGGAGAGCGGCTGCTGGAGGCGTGAGGAGAAACGAAGAGGGGGTGAACGGCAATGGAGGTGTTTGGGCTGCAGGGAAGGTGGCTCTCGTCCCGGCTGCAGAGACGGGACTGAGCAGATACGGGCTGCGAGCTCTGAATATGTCCTTTTAAATAGGGCTCTGCTGAGTTAGCCGTGACCCCGCATGCTCATGTAAAGAGGCTGCTTTGCCTCGCTACAGAAGCTGCACTGGGCAGGCCAAATCTGTGCTTTTTCGACCGAACCATGCTCAGAAAAAAAAAAAGAATCTGAAACTCCTGTAACCAATGAGCCCCCTTTCTGTGCTTGAATAACTCAGAGGCAGCCAAATGGAGCTTAACCAAACTTTCCAAAACAGTCAGGGCTGGCGCGAGAACAAGCAGCATCCACTGCAGCCCTCTGGGATGCTGTTTCCAAAAATACGAGCCCCGGCGCAGCGGCGGTGCGTGAAGCTGTCTCGCAGCCCTGGCTCTCGCGTGGATCCAGCCTTGCTCTGCAGCGCCGTGTCCAACCCCAGATGCTGAGGCCAAGGCCGTGGCTTCTCCGTTTTCAGGTGCTAATGGTCTCCCTGGGGAGGAGTCGGGACGGGAGAGCCGAGCAGGCAGGCCATGGACTGCCTTGGAAACCTTTGGTTGTTAAATCTGCCGCGGAGGCCTGAATGGTAAGTGCTCAGCCTCCAGGCTCAGGGGAGCCAAGATCCTTTTTGAGCTACTAACAGCCTGACACTGCTCTGTCTTCTCCGATTCATTTTGCAGCTCCGATTCCCTGGTGAGCACTAATCACTGGGCTGAGCATGAAGGGAAACATACCCCTCAAATGGGAAGCCCAGAAGCTCTTTCCCCTTAAACAGCCTCTCTGTGGACATCTTTGATCTGTTTTGGGGTGGTTTCTTATTCCGCAGAAGGCTCTTGGAGGCCAGCAGAAGAGTTGGAGCAGCCTCCTAGAGCAGGTTTAAATGCTCGCACAGGCACGGTGCTGTGCAGATGGCAGATGGGCAGGATCGGTCGGACACCCACTGCAAGGGCAAAGACTGGGGCTTCAGAGACCCTGTTGCTGCAGCATTCACGTCTGAGGGATGCTGGGCTCCGGGGATATAGTCCACGGTCCTTAGTGCAACGTCACGCTGCAGGTCCTGCTGGTGACGGGAGATGGTGACTGTCCTCAGCCCATCAACTGGGGCACTCTGCTCAGTAGAGCAAGGTACCTTCGTCTGGCGGCCCCTCCAGCTTCTGTTCCAGCTGTAGGCATTGTTACCTTGGCTCACCAAAAGGTGGGAATTTGGGGCTGGAGCGTGCTTTAGAAATGGACATCCTCCAGGTGATGTGCCCTGGGAAACTCTGGGCTGCAGCTCTTGGTAGCAGGAGGTCCCATGGCTGCTGACCAGTTGGTGCAGGCAGACCCAGAAACTCATCCAGGAGGTGTGTGAGAGTTTCCCACGTGTTGAGCACGACTGTGTGTGTGTGACGGAGAAAAAACAACCTTTCCAGAAAAAACCCTGGTCCTTATCGGTTTGCAAATGTCTGTACTGGTCAGACAGTACGAGGAATAAGGGATGAATAAAAAAAAAGGGATGAGTGCTGATTCCTCCCGTCTTCTGGCGTGCTGTTCGTATTTTTGGTGGCAGTAAGTTATGCAATTTAATTAGGCACCATGTTAAAAAATATGTCCTTGCCTACTGTAAGAAATTGCAAGAAATCTATTCCCATGCATGTCTCTTATATTCCTGATGGCTTTATATATCTCCCTGAGTGGTCTTTTCAAATGGAAGGTCCAGAGGTGATTGGCTCTCCATATGGAAACTGCTCTGTATCCCAAATCGGTTTTATCATCCCCCTCATGACCTTGTCTAAGGGTGACCACCACTGCAAACACTGTTCACGTGGCTCCATGCAATGGCTTAATAACATTCCTGTTTTGCACTGGGTTCCTTTCTTAATAATTCCTTACATTTTCTCATTTTTTTTGATGATGGATGAGCTTTGAACTGATGTTTTCAGAGAATTATCTCTAGTGCTGCCGAGATCTCCTCCCTGCATGTTAATAGCTAATTTAGTGCCCATCATTGTGTTTGTATAATTAGGGCTCTTTTTCCCCAAGTGCATTAGTTTCCTTTTGTCACCACTGAATTTCATTTGCCGTGTTATTGCCCAGTCACTCAGCACCCTGAGATCTTGCTGGCACTCTTTGGCTTTAGCTCTGGTAAACCCAGCTAATTTGGGGATGTCAGGAGGCTATGCCGTGTCACTCGTCACCCCCTCTGCCAGCCTGCAGGTGGGTGCTCAGTGTGGCTCCTCGTTCCGGCACCAGGATGATCGACATCCTCAGCGTCTGCATGAATATGCATGTTCATGGGGATGTTATTCATGCGTTATACAGCGGCTGGTCACCCTTGGTGGCCTGAACTCTGGATGCCACTAGGAAAGACGTCACGTTGCTGGGATTTTCTGTCTGCAGGGTGCTTTTTTGGATATGCCAAGCTCTGTTCCAGATCTCAGTGCAGTTTCTTCAACCACTGTTACATTAGCAGAACCACCTTATGTCTTGCCTCAGGAGGGTCTTTCCCAGCGCTGAGCAGCCGGCAGAGGAGGATTGCACCACGTGCTGTGCGGAACGATGGAGGGATGTGGCTTTGGCTAGCTGGGTTGCTCAGCCCTTGGCTGGAGCTTGGCACAAGAAGATCTCAGTGAGGTGGATGGAAACCAGTGAAGGAGAACCTGAGAAGGGATCTGAGCACAGCTACAGCTCGGCATGGGGCAATTAAAAGGAGATGGAGCCGAGCCTCCATCAGTGGTGCCAGAGCGTATAGGAAGGGACAGCAACCACAAGCTGCAGCTTGAGAAGCTCAGGATGGGCATTGGAAAAGCTGTTCCCAAGAGAGGTTGAGTTCTCAGTTCCCGGGAGAGGTTGAGCATCACCATCCTCAGGGGTTTCCAAGGCTTGGCTGCACACAGCTGTGGCTGCCCTGATTTAGGGCTGGGCATAGCCAGACTGTGAGGAAGACCCCAGAGGTCTCTTCCCACCAGCCCTGTTGGGATGTCATGAAAAATCCTGTGCCAGCACCATGGAGCCAGCTTGACCCGAGCACCACCTCTGCACTGGAGATGGATAGAGAAACCTTGGTTTGGTGCTGAAGCCAGCTTGGGGTCTAAATACGTTCCTCAGGTGGTAGCGTGGCATGGGGGGACAGGAGACCCCACCACGGGTCAGCAGCGCTCAGAGCCAAAGCTGCTGTTGCTGCATCTAGCAGGGAGTTGAAAACTTCTGCTGAGAAAACCTGTGAAACCGTGAGCGGCGAGGAGGTGTGGGAAGGCGCGCTAAGCTGCATCTCGTATGAAGAAGTTAAATGCAAAATTTGCATGTCCTGCAGACTGAGATCAGAAAAATGCCTGGAGGGTGCTGCAGGAAACACAAATGTGGTCCCAAGAGCCGTGGAAAATGCCCTTCCACAGGGGACTGAAAGAGCTCAATACGCTGAGCTTCTCAAAAAGAAGTTTAAGAGGTGAGATGATTACCAAGAGGAAACACCAGCCTCTAAAGGGCTTTTTAATCTGGCAAAGAAAGGGATAACAAGAAACAGTAGGGTTAAACTGAAGCTAGACAAATTAAAAAAATCAGGCCTGTGTTTCAAAGTGATTAACCACTAGAGCCAGATAATGAGATAAGAGGGACTTCGCCACGTTTTGGAGTATGTAAAACAAGATGGTTCGTTGCTGGGCGTGGGGCTTTAGCCGAGGGCTCAGCAGAGGGCACCTGGATGCAGCATGGGACCCCGGGGTCCAGAGACCCCCAATCTGTGCAAGGCTGCGGAGGGACGAGCCAGCCCGGGGGGGCTGAGAAGACCCCGCAGTGCTTGTGGGAGCGGTGGGCAGCGTCAGCGCGGCAGCTGGACCCTGGTCCCCGCAGGCAGCACCCACCGAGGGGACAGTCGTGCAGGAGTTGCCAGCAGCCCTTCCTGTGCCTCCCGTCCCGTGCCGGCATCGTGGGCATTGGACACCAGAGCCGTGGCCACTGGGCTACCCAGGTGGAGACACCGGTAGTCAAGGGGGTGTGCAGCTTGTGCAGTGGCTG
>VXBL01009336.1:452497-537562 GCA_013400195.1 Aramus guarauna
CCGGCAGCTCTGCAGTTCCTCCCTCGAGTGTCAGCAGACTCCCGTTGCCCTGCCTCCCGGGTTGCAGAAGAGCCCGCGGGACAGCAAGTCTCGGGCACCCCTCCTTTGGACGAGCTGTCTGTAACGGGTTGTCCCCAGACAAGCCCACAGCATCCGCTGGAGCGCCCTNCACTCCCTCCCAGCTGACCCTGCCGCCCCTGGACCAATTTTCCGTGTCCCGCATCCCGCACCTGGGGCCAGCATGACGAACCTGGCTGCTTGCCTCCTGGATGAGGTGAGGGCAGAGGCCGAAGGCTCCCGCTGAGTCCCAGGTGCCTCCTCGCGTGCCTGCTTGCCTTGCACGCCCGCCGGGGAGGTGAAAAGCGGGGCCTTGCACACCAGGTTGCTGCAGCGGCGGCGGCTCAGCATCCTCCCCAGGAGCTCCAGGCACCGCGCGGGGGTGCAGACCTTCGCTCCGGCTGGCCGCCCACCCTGCTGCAGGGGAGAGCCGCTCCTTTGGGCTGATTCGCTTTCATTGCTTTAATCTGCTGAAAGCGAGAGGCAGTTGGTCCCTGCGGGGGGGACGTGGAGGCAGCGGGGAGCCCGCTGCCTGCTGCTCTCTGCTGCGTCCCCTTTGCATGGACAGATTTACCCCCTTCTCCTCCCACCCCTTCTCCACTCCAGATGGAAGGGCGTGCGAAGGATCACGCTGTTCCTGTGCTGTCCCCTCATTGATCGTCCCCATGCAGGTGCACATGACCATACATATACTCTTAGCCTAAACACATTTACATACAGGTATGGCCACCCTGAGCTTTTTTACCTCTGACAAAGAAATGTGGCAGCAAATGGGTAGAATTCCTCCATCGCTGCATCAATTATTTCAACCTTCCTACCAAAAAGCGCACTTTCTTGCCCAGCTGCATTTGTCCAGCTCCAGCAAATGGGTCTGTGGTCAGCAGGGGTGATGCCCTCAAGGCAGCGTGTCTCGCAGGGCATGGTCTGTGCCTGCACACAGCTCCTGTGCCCCCGCCGTGCAGGAACCCGCGCCAGGGCCGGCGGTTTCTGTGCTTTTAACTCTGTCCTCAACTGGAGACAGATGTAGTCTTCACCCTGATACAAAACACTGATAGACCAAGTGTGCTCCATCTTGAAGGATGACAGCTCCTCCCTACATCTGTTTCCAACTGCAAGTAAAAATCATCTTTCTTATACGTTTCTTTGCCTTTTGTGCTCTGCCCTTACCCCCCTGCGTGGCCCAGGGACACCAGGAGTCGAGGGGCAGAGCTGGGATGCAAAAGCCAAAATCCCAGCCCTGAGCTCTGACCGCTCCACCTGCTTGCCTCCGTTCTGCATCAGTGCTTTTTATTTCTTGGTGCACTCCAGCTTTTTTTGCCCAAGGAGAAAAGGATCATGCAAATGATTTGCCCCAAGGGATTTCTGGAAGCTGTTTAAGCCAGCAAGCGCTGCCTTCTCCCCAGCTGTGCCGTGCAACTCAGTATGCTCATGAATTTCCCCTCCCCTAAGTGCAGGAAGGGGCTGACAGATGTTAACACACGATCGGTGTCTCAGGAGAGAGAAATTAAAGCCACACTGGACCCTTCGAAGACACACATTAGTGTCAGAAATTTCTAATCAATCAGCTCAGAGCCTCCTGGGGTCAGAAGACTCTTTGAAACTCAAATGGGGAATGGCTCCTAATGGGTTTTATTTTGATTGCTATAAATTGATTAGCGTTAAGATAAACAAGTTTTGTTTCCTTCTGAAAGCTCTAAATATGCTCTGGGGGAGGAGAAGCAGTGGAGTCTGATTGCTTCCCATTAGGACGTCCTCACTTAGCTCCCACCCCATCACCAGTTTGCACCAGACGCGAGACATCCTTTTTCTCCAGAGCTGGCTCAAGGCGATGGGTGCATCATGCAAAGAGGCTTTTGCGGTGCTGGAGCAGGGTACAGGTTAGAGGAGAAGGTGTGAGCACCCTTGCTGGTTTTCCAGGGTGGGATGTCCAGGGCTTGCAGGTGGGCTGTGTGTGAGCCGGGGCAGGCATTGACTGAGGATCGAGCTGGGGTCCGTGCACGGTACCAGTGGCTCAGGGCACGGTCCAGCGTGGGACAGCCTGAGAGCCACAGATGGGGTCCCTACAGCTCCGTCTGTGCTCCCTACAGCCCCGTTCCTGCTCCCTACAGCCCCATCCCTGCTCCCTACAGCCCCGTTCCTGCTCCCTACAGCCCCATCCCTGCTCCCTACAGCCCCGTTCCTGCTCCCTACAGCCCCATCCCTGCTCCCTACAGCCCCGCGTGTGTCCTCAGCAGAGCCCCTCTGTGCTCCCTACACCCCTGAGTGTGCTCCCGACAACTTGTGTTTCCTCCCTACTGCTTGTGTTTGCTCTGTACAGTCCGTGTGTGCTCCCTGCAGCCACATGCGTGCACTGTGCGTCTGTGTGTGCTCCCTACACCCTACGGGCACTACTGCAGCCGTCTGTTCTTGCTGTGCCCGTGTGTGCTCCCGACAGCCTGCACGTGGTCCCAGCGGCGTGTGGTGTGTACAGCCCCATGTGCGATCCGTACAGCTGGTGTGTGCTCCTACAGCCCACGTGTGCTCTCTGCAACCCGCTGTAGCCGCTGTGTGCTCCCTTACCGTCTGTGTTTGCTCACCGTAGCCCATGTGTGCTCCCTACACCCCTGTTCTCGCTGTAGCCCCTGCGTGTGCTCATACAGCCATGTGTGTATTCCCTACAGCCTGCGTGTGCTCGTACAGCCCTGCGTGTGCTTTGTACAGCTGGTGTGTGCTCCCTACAGCTCTGAGCGTGCTCCCTGCAGCCCCTGTGCGTGTACTCTGCACAGCCACGCGTGTGCTCCCTACAGCCTGCCTGTGTGTTCCCTGCAACGCCGTGTGTGCTGCCTACACCCCGTGTGTGCTGCCTACACCCCGTGTGTGGCCCATGTAGCTGGTCTGTACTCCCTACAGCCGGTGTGTGCTCCTTACAGACCGTGTGTGCTCCCCACAGCCAAATGGGTGTGCTGTACAGCGGGGTGTGCTCCGTACAGCCCCCCGGGTCCTCCTGCAGCCCTGTGTGCTCTCTCTACAGCCTGCCCGTGCTCCCTAGAGCACCGTGTGTGCTGCCTACAGCCCCGTGCATGGTCCCTACAGCCTGTGTGCTCCTCCCCTTTTCCAACCTAAATGATCTACAGCCCTCTGTCTAATGATGGCAGCCCTTTGTGCAGTCCCTACAGTCTGTGTGTGGGGAGCTCCGCACAGCTCCGTGTGTGCTCCCTACAGTCTCTGTGTGCTCCCTACAGCCCGTTTCTCTCAGTACAGTTCGTCTGTGCTCCCTACAGCCCCTGCGTGCTCTCTGCAGCACCATCTGTACGCCCTGATGTCCCTGTGTGAGATCCCTACAGCCCGTGTGTGCTCCCTGCAACCTGTGTGTGTGCGTGCGCCGTGTAACCCTGTGTGTGCTCCATACAGTCGCTGTGTGAGCTTCCTACAGACGTCGTGTGCTCCCTGCAACCCTTCTGTGTGCTCCCTACAACCTTTGTTCATGCTCCACGTAGCTCCTCGTGTGCTCCGTACAACCCTGTGTCTGCTTCCACCACCCTCGTTTCCCTCCCTGCAGCCTGTGTGTCCAAGTGGTGGACTTGGCAGCGTGAAGTTGAGGGTTGGACTTCATGATCTTCAAGGTCTTTTCCAACCTAAATGATTCCGTGATTCTAGAATTCTATCTCCTAGTACCTTTTCAAGGCCGAGGATGAGGGGAAATGAGGACGGTCCATCTTGTGGAAGCCAGTGGGTGCCAGTTTTAGGGTGGGTGCTGGGTACCCATCGACTCCCTGAGAGTGGCACGGGCATGGTGTCCGGCAATGAGGGACAGAGCAGATGCTCACAGGTGGTGCTGGCATGTCATGCTGTTCACGATGGCATGGTCTTGCTGCTGGGTGGGGATGGGGATGGGCTGTCCGTGGCTGTAGTGGTTCCGGGTGGTGACAGCATATTGCTGTCAGTGGTGGCCATGTCTCTGTGCTGGGCGGTGGTGAGGATCTCGCTGTTGGTGGTGACGGTGTCTCTGCCGGGAGGTGACGGGAGGCTGGGTGTGCCCTCGGAGGAGGTGACCGAGTGGTGCTGTGTGTTCTGCTGTGCGTGAAGCCCGGGAGATAGGCAGTTCATATTTCTGTACTGAACAGGGAGCTGACATTAATGAACAGCTAATTAACATCGCAGGGCTTGATGGTTGCAGTGTCAGCGTCCCTAATTAGTCTCGCACTAATCTGCTTTAATTAACTGTCCCTGTCGCGGTTTTAATTTAATTTTCAGCTCTAGACCAGAGAGAGCAGTCCTGTGTGCATCTGGGTTCCAGTACCACGGCACTGTCTGTACTGGGATGGACTGGCAGGGCAGTGGTGGCCAGCACCGGGGAGAAGCAAGGTGCTGTGCGCCGTCAGCCTGTGCTTTGCAGGGATGAGTAACCACCCCTGCACGACCCCAGCCCTGCGGGTCCCCGGGCACGTTCCAGCTCTGAGACAGGCTGTGTGGGCTGGGCAGGGGACCACAGACGAGCTGAGGGTCGTGCCACTAGCTGCCCTCATGCTGTTTCATACTGCTGCTTTGCCACCATCAACCGTGTTTTATGGCGTACGGAGCTGCCATCCCTCCCCTGTTCTGGTGCAGGGGGACCGTGCGGGGTTGTCCGTGATGTCTGTGCCTGCGCCGGTTTACCCTTCACTGCATGGAGGAGTCCGTAACCAGGAATGTGCTGCGTTGTGTGAGATCTCCTTGAGACAGGGACACAAGAAGCTGGTCACAGCTCCTTGCTTGGCCAACAGGTTTGGAGGGTCCATGGCCCTCATGCTGCTGGGTACCTCTTCATTTGGCTTCAGGTGTTTCCATACCAGGAGCTCTGGGTGCAGAGCAACCACTGAGCACTTTCCTCCTCATCACTCCTTTGGTACCTCCTTCCCGCAGGGGCCATCCCTTGCACCTTGCGTTAGACTGGGCAGAGACCCGAGAGCTGGGCAGCAGGGCCAGCAGCTGGGGACCAGCATGGGGGGAGAGCGGGCTCCATGTCCTGCTGTGATGAGTGTGAGGGTTGCTGAGGTCCTTGTGTGGGAGGATGGGCAGAGAACAAGCTGGGGAGACACTTAATGATGGTTTCCCATGGGAGCAGATGAAATCACAGGAACAAAAGCAGCGGGGAGAGAGCGGAGGAGGAGAAGTCACCAGGCAGGAAGAGCTTCAGCATCCTAGACATGCTGTGAGCAGCTTGTATTTAGTCCCGTCAGAGCTGCCGTTTGCACAAGAGGATCTATTGCTCCTTGTCCTGCCAAGCAGAGCTCTGCCTTGCCGGCCGACTGCGTGTCCTTGCCCCCGACATTGCCTTTCCGTGGAAAACCAGGGTCTGTGTTGCAGCCGGAGCCAAAAGGAGCAAGAGAGGAGAAGACATAGACCTCACCTTGAGGAGCATGGCAGCTCGAATTTTGCTCATGCAGCCCTAATAATAAGGCAACTCCTTGTTAGCATCCCAACGCTGCAGCGTGTGCCCTGCCAGGATGAGGGATGCAGACGTGTCGGGGTGGGAAGTTTGGGGTTTTGCGCTCCATTAGTGAGGACTGCAGCAGGAGCGTGCTGGGACACGCACCCCGTGCTCCCGCCCGGCTCCGCTTTCCCCTCTCTGCTCCAGTACAGCATCCTTCCTCAGGCAGGGCACAAATCTTCTCAAACATGACCATCTCCCCGCGGGACCTTTTCGGGGGGCTGTGGTAATCTGTAAGAGCAAGTGGGGCCTTTAAAGTGGGAGCTCACGCTTGGCAGCGTCCCAGGGAGCGGCGCAGTCCTGGGCCTGGCTTACCCATCTGGATGAGCGGGGCTTTGCCATCTGTCCTGCTCCCAGCCCTGCCTGGAACTGCTCCAGGCGCCTCGTGCTTTGACGAAAACCCTTCTCTGACCGCAGCCCTGGCTCTGAATAACCCAGCTGCTTCCCACCTAGGTAAGCGCGGTTGCTTTCCCCGTCTCCTCTGCAGGTGGAGGAGATCCGTGTGTCAGCTGCAGCCACGCTGTGGGCTTCAGGAATAGCCAATGTTGATGAAAATGTAGTGAAAGTCCCTGGAGAAGGACTTTTGGGACCCTTTGCAGCCAAATGACCTCGGCGCTTGGGCAGTCTGTGGATTAAGAAGCCCAAATCTGTATTTTTATATGGCTGCTGAGGGACCAGGAAATCGGTGGTTGGACACACGCACAGTTCTCACATCACTTCCAAGTCCAACCCAACGTGTTGGGTACTTTCTGCCTCCTTCACCTGAGGATCCATCTGATCCATTGCTGCAGCTTCATGCTGGGCTCTCACGCTCAGCCCATTCTCTGCAGCAACCTCTCTGTGTTCAGCCTGTTTTCTCCAGCGCGGCACATGGTGCTGAGGACCACTTTGTGCAGAACGGGGCTGGGAGGATGGTCAACCTCACCGGCACACCGAGTGTCTCTGATCCCACTGACCAGTAAACCAAGCCTCCCCCAAATGAAACCCTACAACACAAAGAAAATCTGTCAGGGGACCTTATATGACGTCACTTGTTCCACTGTTTGCGCCTGGCTGTGGTGCCATCATCCTGGCCGAGAGAGCTAAGCATCTCTTACCCTTGAGAATCATGCGCTGTGGTGCTATCAGTGTGTCTGGTCCCATGAAACGGTCTCGCTACAGCTGATTTCATGAACACCAGCACTCGCATCAGTTTTCTTTGGCTGACGCTTAAAGCTCTTGCGAACAAGTTATCTAATCCTGCCCGGTGCTGGGAGCCAACCGCTGATACTCTTCCTGCTTTCGGAGGGAATGGAAAATTTTAAGGAAGTGTGGGTTATGAAACAATCCTTCTCTGTGCATAGGCTGTATTGTTATATGTCCTGGCTGGGTCACAATGGACAGTTTTGCCATATTTCGGGATCAGGCGCGTATCTTTGCTGTGCCTTCACTTCTCTTCCATTCTCGATTTCCATCCTGGTGCTGTTAATCTTATGGACCCTGTTTTTTCCACTGCCCAGTTTAGCTGCTCTTATCAACCGCTTGTGTTTTGCGCTTACTAATTTAAAGCCTCTGCTGACAGTTTGTGACTTTTTAAGATGCGTTTTTACTCCTTCACTATAATTTCTTGGCCAGAATTAATTTTTACTGCGAAATAGGAACTGCATTTTCCTGGGGGGGGGGACAAGACCAACTTTTTTTTGAGGCAATTTTGTTTGGTATTTATTCATGGTGTTTTATTTGTACTTTCTGCCCTTGGTGGCTTTGCTGGCATCTCTGGGAACCTGCTCAGTGCTCATGCTGCATGCCCGGTGCTGGCAGCAAGCCCTCGAGCACGGTGGGAGAGCCCCGGCAATCTGGGAAGCTGGGGAAGGCCCCTGATTTATTGACAGTTACTTTGAAATGCACAGAGGCAGGAACTCAGTTCAACTTTCACGCAGCTGAAACCAGCCAGCATCCTCCCAACCTCGTGTTTGAGCAACCTCACGTTTTTTCGGTCTCAGGTTGCTTGCGACGCCTTTCCATGGCGTCTCTACTTTCCAGCTGGAGTATGAAAATCTGGGAGTATGGAAGCATGAAATCTGGTGGAAGAAAGCTTTCAGGTGTGGAAGGTGTATTTTGATGGATGAAGGCAGAACCCGCCCAAATAAGGGGAATTAGAAGCTGTTGGAAATTGCCTCTTCCCATCTGTGTTTTCTGACAGTGCGTGTTGGCTCTCAGGTCTTGCCATACAACACTGCTCCTGATGGATGCAGACAGATAATTATCGCTGCTGCTTCTCCCTCAGCGGAGCATCCTTTCGGAGAAAGTTATCAGTGAAATGAGAAACAGAGGACCTAGGGTTCAACCTTCTCCTTCTGATGTTGATCCCTCGCGACCCTCGATACCGCACAAACACCACTACTGAATTGACGCGTTGAGCGTAGAGGGAATGGCGATGGTGGAAATTGCTCCTGGGTATTTATTCAGCCACAAATTGCAAAAGTCATTACAGTTGTGCAAAATAAGGATGCTTTATAAGAGATTTCCTCCAAAATAATGTATAAAATCCCTACTTTAACTCTCCTTACATGCATGTCCCTGGCACATGGTGATCTTGGCATGGCCACACTGCTGTTTCTTAGCGTGCAGGATGGTCGGACCTGCTGTTTGGAAAGAGCTGGGGGTTTTGGTAGCTTTCTGTACTCACACTTCATTGTACAGCCCCTCATCGTATTCCCTGCTCTCTGTCAAAAATACGTGTGTTGATTACAGAGCTGTGACTTCCTTCCTTGGACTTCTGTGCTCTCTGCCCAGGCTCCAAGTGCCTGGCTCGTGTCAGTAGAAAGGTTGAACATGCCTGGGGTGAAGCCGTAGCAGAGTCAGGTTAAGATCTTACTGTCCCGTGGACTGGTGATGCCATGGGACAGGTTGACCTCAGATGGGGCTGTGAACATGCAGCGGTCTGGATGTCCAAATCAGGTCCTGGGCATCGAGGGACCCTGAATGCGGGGGCAATGCCAGCATGGGATGACCGTACCACGCAGCCATCCACGTTTTCCAAAAAAGTCTATCAAATATGGGAAAGATGAGCTCTTCTAGAGAGGTTTCATTTGCCTTTTCTCTTTCTTCCTGCTTCCCTCTCTCCTGCTGTCTGCTCAGCGATAGCCCATGTGTGCACAGCGACCTGTTACTGCAGAGGCCAGCGTGCTCCAAGTCCTGTCTGTCCTGGGGTGGGGGGGCAATGGCACGTGGTTGTGTCCTGCAAACGCCAGGAACACACACACATGAGAGCTCGAGGGCTGGGGAGGGTGAGGAGGGGGTCACTCAAATGCTTTATTGCTGTCATTTCCAAAATTTCTAGCACTCAGGTCAGCATGCTTAAAAAACCCTCTCCCCATTGCAAGTCCTTCCGATTGCAATACTTCGTGCATTTCCGTTCATCAGCCCTGCTTAGTAAGCTGAGTGCTCCCAAATAACGCTGCAGACAGACAGACCACATAAACGAGGATGGGTGCAGCGACAGACACCAGTGCTCTAGCTGTGCCCTCTCTAGGGTGGGAGACGTGGCTCATGGTGAGCCTTGCTGTCCCAACACTCCTTCTCCAACCTTGGCTTAAACCTGATGTTGCCCCTGCAGGGATGGACTTCTCAGAGGTACATCCTCCTCTGGAGCAGGGAGTTTCAAAGGAGCCCCAATTGATTTTGGCAGATCACCTGGCTGGAGGCACAGCGATTTTGGTTTCTTCTTGCAGTTCCCTTTGCAAGCTCAAAAGCCAGCAGTTTGAAGTCCATCACGGTGGCTTGTTGCCACATGAAGCTGCTTCAGCTCAGGGTGTTGGGGAAGCCTCGAAGACGTTTGAGGGCCAGAAGTGTGCCTGTTCGGATGTGAGTGAATCGGAGGTGGCAGGGGACAGATGGACTTCCGAAATGGAGCTGGAGTCGCAGGCTGGCACCATGGTCGGTGAGATGCCTGTGGTGAGGGCACCGAGGGACTCTGCTTTGGGGAACTGTCGCTTTTATGTATGATTGATTTAGCGAAGTCCGTGAATTTAAGCAAAGTGAAAAAGTGAGTTTTTTCCCAGGGCTGCTCCTACAAACAACTGCTTGACCTTGGTGCTCCTGGTGTAAGTGGCTTTTTTTTGCCTTCAGGCCAACATTGCACCTGTGTAACCCTGTTCACTGTACTTGTACCCCTGCAGCTGGGAAGCAGTGGTCCATCACGCAGGGAGCAGGCTGGGCATCCAGAAGCTTGAGAAGTAGAAGGTCTGTTGGCTATGGGCAGCTAGATTGACCAGAATGTGTGTCAGTCCCTTGGGAAAGGTTTTGACTGTCTCCTTCCAATACTTGACCTCCCTCGTGGTGAAAAACGTTCTCCTTGTGTCGTGCCAGATTTTCCCCTGTGCCACCTTGAGCCTTGTCCTACCTCTGAGGGCCTGGCTCCATCTTTCTTACATCCTCTCATGGGTCGCGGAGGGCAGCAGTAAGATCTCTCCTTTGCCTTCTCTTCTCCAGGCTCAGATCTCAGCCTCTCCTTGCCCACCATGAGCTCCAGCCCTCAGCCATCCCAGTGGCCTCTCCTGGAATCGCCCCAGGATCTTCCTTGCACTGGGGAGCCACGAACTGGAACAGTGCTCCACGCAGATCTCACAAGTGCCAGCGCACTTGTGAGCTTGTTTTGGAGGAAGGCTGGTTCTCCTTGGGTTTTGTCCTTCATAAGTATGTAAGCAGACTTCAGGGCATTTTGGAAAGTGGAGGTGGACAGTGTGCAACCACCCTGGGCGGTGTGTGACCTCCCTTCCCATGCAGTGCTGCCTGCCTACAGCTTCTCTTCTCACCGCAGGCCAGGAAGGAAAGTTACTGTGCAACTACACCCCCGGTGATTTAAACCACCATAACTAACCATTTTTAATCAGCCTTTATGCCAGCTCCACTCAGCACCTAGCGCTGACAAAGAACAATGTTGTCATCTGGAAAGCGGCTGCTGGCACTTAACCAGCTGGCGTGTTTTAAACTTGTCTAAACTGGGTGCTAAGCGGCGTTAAAATGTAATGATTAAACGTGCCCACTCCAAGTTTTCCCGGCCACCCCCACCTCCACCTGGAAAAGCTGCTTGTGCCCTGGAAAGGCTCCCTGGGACCTGCACCTAGAGGGGGTATGCGGGGTGTCTGCTGGAGATGGGGAGGAGAGCACGGGTGGGAGGGCACCGGTCCTCACGCTGTGGGAAGTCGGGGCAGAGCAATTTGGGAATAGTGCCCATCAAGACTTGTGCATGCTGGCTGTAGGGCTCGGAGCTCCTGGGTCAGGTAGGGATGTCCTTCAGAGACCCCATCTCAGACTCTGTGCCCCTGACCCTGAAACCTGCTCCTCCAACATCTGGGATAAGGGAGCTGGGTAGAGACAGGCGATTCGCAGATGAAAACATGGAGCCGTCACGGACGCAGCCGGAGTCCCTGGAGGTGGAGGCACAAGTCCACTCGGGGGCCTGATCCTGGCTCTGCTCACACCTGGAGACGTGCGGACATCGGATGGTCCTTGGCCGCTCTGGTCCTCTGACTCCGGTCTCCGTGGACGTGCACGGATGTCCCCAGCAGCCCCGCGGTGCTGGAGGACTGACTCCGGATTTGCACCGGGACCACGAGAGCTGGGGAGACCACTTGAAGGCTCTTGTCCAGGGAGAGCTCCCTTTTCACTTCCATGTTTCCTTTAGGATTAAAGCCATTCTCCTCGGGCTCAAAACATGGAATGTTTGTCGAGTTTATGAGGGCTTTTAGAGAGTACATCCTATCCCTTCTTTTATAGGGCTGAGATAAGATTATCTTTGTTTTAACACCAATTAAAGCAGGAAGGGTTTATAGGATTAGGGGTTTTCCATCAGTGCAACTTTGATGTCACCACTTGCTTGGTTTGCTTCTTTCCCTGCGTTTAAAGGTTGGGAACCATTCCCGTAATGGTTAACATACCACGCTCCGGAGGCAGAGCTCTCCCAGGCAGAAGCTTTGGGAAACATTTAAACAAGACCAAACAAAGTAACAAAATGTGAAAGTCCTAAATTCTTCTGGAGACCACTTGGAGAAAGCTGGCTCACCGTTTAAACAACCGCTTTTGCGGTATGAAGCGCTGCAGTGCTTACATCTATTGAAAAAGGACATGCTGCTTGCCTGAAAAGCATTTTTTAGAATATCAAAATAAAATAAATTACTGTAATGTAAGGAATCTAAAGCAGAAACAACAAAACCCTGCAGTGTTTCAGTCAGAGGCTGGAAAACACATCAGTCCATCCTCTGCACCAGAAGAACACGAGATGCTGAATAAGGAGGGCGAGACATTTGGTGCATCTGCCCGCGCGTCACTCCACAGAAATAACCTCATGGCTCGGCACCTCGGCTGGCGTAGCTGGCATCGCTCCGCGCCAGTCGCCCCAGGGCTGTTTTCCAGCACCTGAAGCTCTAGGTCCTTACGTGTGTGCCAAGCCGCCGTGACAAGGTTTTGGGGTTGAAACTGTGCAGGTGCTGGCAGCATCCTTGTCACCCCGTGTGCTGGGACCGGGGTTGCTCCTGGGCTGGCAGCCCCAACATCCCCAGGGTGGTGGATGTCACGCTCCAGGAGAGCACCGCCGGCTGCTGAGCTTGGTCTTGGGGCTACATCCAGGACGTCTGCAGGAGCGAGGAGGTCCAAAGCATCTGCTGCCACCAGAGCTTTGCTCCTCACCTGTAAACTTGCCGTCCGGTTTTGGGACCCAGGGACTCTGGAAGAAGTGAGCTGTGAACGATGCCTTTGGGGCTGCAGTCACTTGTGGTCTACAGCAGCGTGATGGACATACAGCTCCGTGTCTGCTGTGGACAGGGAAGTCCTCTCCCCTCGGGTGTCGCTGAACGGCTCTGCCAGGAGAAATGCTGGATTATGGTCCTCTCCGACCGTGCTCTGAGGATGCTGGCAGCCCCCCAGCCCCCCATGCTCAGGCAGGGACAGAAGTCTTTCCATTTCTCTTTAAGAGTCCCTGTGAGGGCTGGGGGAGGCTGAACCAGGCTGACCGGGCAGGTTAGACATTCCAGGCGTTTCTCCCTGACAGCCCAATCCCATCACGGCTGATGGATGTGCTGCCCAGAGCCGGTCGGCGGGGGGGCTGCAGGTGTGCGTGCCCACAGGTGCGGCGGTCTCAGCAGATGCTTGAACTTCTGAGGGGTGCTAGTGGGGGGGTGACCTCGCGAACCCCATGACAGCCGCAGGAGGGATTTGCTGGCCAGCCCCCGGTGTGGAGCCTCTCCCAGGCGAGGGCTCAGCCCCGCTGCTGGTGCGTGGGCACCGGGAGAGAGCTGCGAGGGTTTGGGCGAGGGTGCTCGCTGCCTAAGGTGGTCCCGGCTAGCAGGCTGGGGATGCTCCTGTAGGAGAGCAGGGGACCGTAGCTGCCAGGCTTTGGCCCAGGCTGTGCCGCAGAGTCGGTGTGTGATGACCGCTGTCATTTTGTCCCGTGGTGGAATCCCCGGCCCATGCAGTTTTCCAGGTCTTTGGAGCTTCTTTGGGCTGGGCTGAGGACAGCCTGGCTAGATGGGCAGGGACTATTTGGCCATTGCAGGACTTTCCAGCGTGCTCTTTTGGGGACCTCCCAAAACAGGGCATCGCTCTGCCCTGCCCCGTCCTCTGCAAACCTCTGTCACACCCCAGTACTGTCACAGCCCCACGCTGACCCAGTGCTGCCCCTCCGCACCTGCCCATGGACCAAGCGCAAGGGTGGGTGATGGTAAGAGCAAGACGTAACCTCCGTAAGCAGCCGGTGGTGAGATGCAGACAGGCAGGGTGCAGCGTGGAAAGTCTTGCCAGGGATTGTGATGAAAGAGCCCTGGGCTGAGGCTGGGAGGCGGATGAGGTGGCTTGGGGGACACCTCTGGGGAGCACCGCTGTAGGGGATGTGGGTTTTAGAGTCCTGGCACCTCCAGCTGTGGGGAGATGATGTGACCCGGTTGATCTCCTCGAGTTGCTGGTGATGTGCAGGATGCTGGTCCGGTCAATGGCGTGGGGACCTGTCTACAAGCCACTAGCAACGGGACGATGCTTTTGCAGGTCTGTGCCGTCTGCTTCTACTTCTGTCCTGTGGAGAATGACGGGGTGAAACAGGAACATTTGCATTGTGACTTCTTCCTTTATTGACAACTCTTTAATCCACATCACAGAAGTCGGCTGAGCACCACGTTCCCCTTCAGTTAATCTCATTTAACCCTGTTTTCCCTTCTGTATTTCCATCCTCTGCTCTCCAAATGCTGTCAGAGTTGTTGGCAGTGACAGCACCTGGCAATGGGATTAATTGCTTATCTCAAGTATGAGGTAACAGTGTAGGCTGCTAATTAAATTTATCAGGAGGGAAACTGGAGGACCTGTGTGGCCCCAGGAAGGATGAGTGCAGAGAGCTGGCACCTAGAGGTCCAAGGTCCTCTCTCTTTCAGAGCTAGCAGACAACTCCAATGCCAAGTCTGAGGGGCTTGGGTGTTACCCTGCACCGCAGCCCTGCAAGGCAGGATTGGGTCCTCTTCCCTCCAGCACTACAATGTCCAGGGTGGAGAGGCCATGCCAGAAGCACAGGCAGATCCAAAGGCAACGGGCAGCATTGCTCCTTTGGGTTGTCCGGAGGCCAGCCTTTTGCTAAGGTGATAAACACCATCATGTGAGGGTCTGGGGACCGGAACAGGCAGACAATGGGCAACTTTTGCAGGTGA
Source organism: Aramus guarauna (assembly GCA_013400195.1). NCBI lineage: Eukaryota > Metazoa > Chordata > Aves > Gruiformes > Aramidae > Aramus > Aramus guarauna. The sequence continues at coordinate 466,673 of VXBL01009336.1, forward strand.
AACAAAGCGAGACCCATTTGTGTGCAGAACTAAAAGCAAGGGTCGAGGCGCAAGGGACAGAATGGGGAAGAATATGGGAAAAGTGGCAATGTCATTACAACAGCCACCTCATCTTGCAAGAAGAAGGGCACAGTTGATGAAAGGAAAAGGGGGTAAACCCAGAGCTGGTTGTACATAATAGTCTTCTGCACAGGGCAACATCGTAAATACCCACACCCCCCACCAACAGCAGAGACCTAGAAGTGCTGGTGGAGGAGGTGCTGGGGTCTGGGGTCCAGCCTCCCACTTGCAGCGGGGTTGCCACCAGTGTTAGCTCAAGGCAGCCGTAGTGTTTGGCTGAATCTCCCCCAAGGAAGGAGATCCACCTCCTCTCTGTGACCTGTCCCAGGGCTGCACCATCCTTTGGAGAAGGAGCTTTTCCTAATGTCCAGTCTGAACTTGTGATCCTTGTCTCTGGTTACAGAGTCTGCCACCCTGAGAAGTGTTTGGTCTTTTTTGCATCTGCCCCCAAATAGCTGCAGCTGCAGTTTGATCCCCCCCTTACTCTACTTAACCCATCCTGGCTCTTTCCGCCTCTCCTCGTATGCCCTATCCCCCAGGGCTGGCCATCTTGGGGACCCTCCACTGGACCCTCCATATTGTCCTTGAACTGGGCAACCCCAAACTAGCTGTGGCAGCATCCTGCGTGCCTGTCAGGGGAAAACACCTCCTTCAGTGTGCTGGCTACGCTCCTCCTGGCATGGCCCAGGACATGGTTTTCCTTATTCTCCATAAGAGCAAATCATTGACACCCGCTCAGTGCGGGGACAATCCCGTTGTGCATGGCCAAGGGAGCCAGATGCTCGCGTAGGGTTTGCGAGGTGACTAGGATGCCGGTGGGAGTGGGGAGGGCCGTGGGAGAGGGCTCCCAGAAGCACAGGGGATGGCGAGAGGCAGGATGCAGCCAAGGAGCCCAGCTCTGGCATCCCGCAGCACCAGGGATGCTGATAGCGTGGGGCTGCAGAGCCGCCTGCCCACCCCCTGCCTCTGGCCCCGGAGGGAGGAGAGAGGCAGCTGGGAGATAAGGCTGGGGATTTCAGACTCTTGGCGGCAGATCCTCACTGACAGAGCCGGGGCTGCCGGTGTTCCGTCAGCCGTTAAAAATGCCTCGCTCGAGTGGAAGGAGCCTTGCTGCCAGGAGAAACAAAGCCAGGCACAGGGAGCTGAGGAGGACCCGTCCTCAGAGCCGCTAGCATGGATTGAAGGTGCTATTTTGGAAACTTCTATTGCAAGAGAGAGCTGTTTGCTCTGAGCTGTTTGCAGAAGCGGTCTGGGGTGGGCTCGGAAGGCCGGGGCAGTTTTTGGGACAGAGGAACGTGTTTGGAGGCTGCTTAGCCCACACTGGATTAATTAAAAAATTGGTTAGAGAGAGGCAGTGGGACACGGGGCCAGCAAACAGGGAACTGCTCTGCAGCCCCTCCTGCGCCTTTGGCCAGAGGCTTTTCCTTCGGGCTGAGCCACGGGATGCCCCGGGGAAGGAGGGCTGCTAGCGTGGTCCTCCTGCAGGGGAGGGCAGGACCTCTCACGGGTCCTTCTCCGTGCTGTTCCCTTCCCAAAACATGTGCCTTCCCAGGCACCACCACCTTTCTGCGCCCTGGGAACGGGTGGATGGGAAACAAGGACGCTCGGTGCTGCTCAGGCATTCCCAGTCTTGTTTGAGAGAGCTGCAGCCAGTACTCTTAGCAAACCCGCTGCTGTCTCCAAGCCATACCCCAGCGAGGCAGCCATCCATGCCTACGTGCAGCAGCGCGGCAATTAAAGGCCCATATGTTCCACGTGAACCCTTATTAGCATCCTCCGATTGGTGCTGGGGATGAGGAAACCCACCACGTGGGAAGCTGCAAACCGCCCCCACTTCAGTGATGGTCACGGTAATCGCCCTCCTGGGATGAAGGATGCTCTGATAAAGTAGAAATTTCTGTGCTCCCACTGTTTCGATTCCCTCTTTCCAAGCGGGAGTTTCTAGGGATGCTCTGCCCCTGCCCTCGGTACCAGCCAGAGGGGAAGCAGCGTGTCCCAAAGCTGCTGTCACCAGCCGGGGCAGAAAACTGGGATGTCCTCGTGTCTTCCAGCAAGTGGTGAGAATGTCCATGCTGTTCAACCAGGAGGGGGTTTAAACCCTCTGTGAAGGTTTCGGTTTTGATTTGCTGTTTACCCTGGAAACAAGATATTGGGTGGATTCCAAATTAAAAGCTGTTTTCTCACCCAGAGGGAGACCTGGAGGGAACAAAATGGTTTTGAACACAATGTTCGTTTATTTTACTTCTGGAGGTTGTCATTACTTGAGGAAAAAAAAAATAAGAAAGGGCTTTGCATCAAATTTCAGTGATTTTCCTGTCTTTCAGCATGATTTCAGAACGTTTGTCTTCAGAGAAGTTCTGATTTTCCAGGATTATTTTATCCCATGTCGGTGTGTGTGACCTCCTGGGGAGGACGATAGTTGCCAAAACGTCTGGCAGTGGCATCCCAGCTTGGTATTTTTGGTGAACAGTCATTCAGCCCCAATTTTTGCCCCACGCTAAGAGCAGCACATGCAGAAGTATTAACTGCAGCTGTTGGCCTGTGCCAGGCCAAACCTGGGGAATGTTTTTTGCCTCTCGGGGCTGGTAAACCTCAGCAGGCAATTTTCTCAGGTATCTCTATTTTGATGCAGAAGAAGCCTTATAGCAAAGTTGTTATTTTTAAAACAAGCCTCAGGAAGGTGAAAGAGGCCCGTGCCTTAAAACATCTTTGATCCCCATATTTCACCCTGGATGTCAGACTAGAGCAATTTTGTGTGTTGGCCTTACTGTGTTTCAAAAATTGGTATTAGTCCAGGGACCCTGTTATCGTTTCAGCTACGGATCCACCATCACTCCTCTGTAATGGAGAACGAAGGCAGCCGTCACCTCTCCCCACAGCTTAACACCCTCTGAGATGGGTTTGTACCGAGGGACATGACGGGAGTAGGGTCTGAAACGGAGTCAAACGCGTGGGGGGACGGGACAGCGAGGGTGGAAAGATGCAGGAACAGGAGGAGAAGCCAGTTTTTCAACAGGTCCTTTGGCTGTAGGAGGCAGGAGGGACTTTGCAAGCAGGAAAGCTGGTGGTATTTTTCTGTAGAGCTTTTCTCATTGGAAACGCAAGATAGTTTTGAAGGAAGGGAGATGAAAACTGAAAAAAAACCCACCTTTTTTTTTTTTAAGAAAAAAATAGATACGCCTTAGTAATAGCTCTTGCTTACAGCAACCTCGAGCGTATGTTTTTCCCAGGCTGTTTTTCTGATCTGCCTCATTCCTGAAAGCCTTGGCAGTGAACTGAAGTAGAAGTTTGTTTAACTCGTTCCAGTGCAGAAACCACCTGCCACCCCCCAGGCTCTTTGTGCTGCACAAGGAATTAACAGCGGCGGAAAGTCGCAAGCGAGAGTAATCACCGAGAGCCATGCCGGTAAATGCTTATAGCCCAGCTTTTGCTTTGGCATTGATGATCCCTGACTTGGAAAGGACTTTCTGGTGTTTAAAGCTTTGCAGTGATATTTTTAGCCACCTGTGCTGTATCTGTTAATACCGTATTTCACACTGGGCCTTCACCACCCATCTGCTGTTGGACCACGCACCCTCCGTGCCACCTTCGCCCACCCTGCCTGGCTGAACGCGCATTTTTTTGAGCGACTGTTGCTAATGGAGCATCTTCTTCATCCGTGAGTGGGCTAGAGATCTGAGCCCCCGCGGAGGTAGACCCAGGACACGCTGCTGCCGGTCGTGGCAGAAGTGGCACTTTGCTGGTGATACTGAGTAGTGAAGGCAAGGACGGGCTGTGGAGGGTTGCAAAGGGACCGTGTGAGATGGCATGACCGGGGAATGAGAAGGCAATTGGAATTCAATAAGCCTGAGGTGATGCAAATGGAAGAAAACAACCCCAACTTCATGTACAGATGCACAGAGATAGGCTCTGAGTTGGCCTGATGTCCTCAGGAATAAGACCCTGGGGCTGTAATAGGTAGTCCAGTTGGTACGTTGGTGGTTAAAAAAATAGTTTGGACATTGCTAATTATGGGAAAAGAGTAGAGAATAAAATAGTGAATGTTGTTGCGCAACTTGCTTGGGGCATGAGAGAGGTTTGGGCAACCCTCAGGGTCTGGGAGAAGGTGGATGGCGACGAAGCGTTCATTGCCAAGGCAAGTGTGAGATTGCATCGAATGAAATGGCAGCTGGCAGCTTCAAAGAAGAGGGCAGCAGTTTCTTCGTGCAGCGTGCGATTACCCAGCGGAGCTCTGTGCTGCACGATAAAATGGGTGCAAAACATTTGCATGCAATAAAAAAAATGACTGGGTAACTTAGTGGAAGAAACATCCCACGAGGGATGTTAAACGCAGAGAGCCCTCTTAGAAAGTCCCTGAGCTGTGACTTGTCGGAGGGTGGGAAGGTGCCGTGGGCGATGCGTGTGCCTGGCTCGTGCCCTGCTCCTTGGGTGGCCCCTCTTGAAGGGAGGATTCTGGTGAGCGTGGTCTGACCTGGTACAGCCGCTCGCATCTTCTTCATGACAGTGGCTAAAAATCCCCGTTCCCTGAGTGTTATGGGATGGGGGGAGAGATGGCTGCACGGGGACCCCATCTCTACAGGCAACACGAGCAGCAGCTCCTGTCCCCTCGGAGCCTTCAAACCAGCTGCTCCTTCTCCACTTTGTTTACTTCAAATTGTCAAGTTTTGGCTTTGGACTCTGCAAAGCCCCGAAGGGTGTTTTCTGGCAGCGCTGCCAGGCCCCGGGCGTCCCCGCCAGCCCCCGTCCTCACCACTTACCTGCTCTTGGTTCTCCTCCAGGCTGCCCATCGGGGACGTTCAAGGCCAGCCAAGGGGATGAAGGATGCGTCCACTGCCCGATTAACAGCCGGACGACTTCGGAAGGTGCCACTAACTGCGTGTGCCGAAACGGATATTACCGGGCAGATGCCGATCCTGTCGACATGCCGTGCACCAGTATGTGGGCGCTGGGCAACTGGGGAGGGACTGCGTGCAGCTGGGAAAGGAGACACGCATCGATCGAAGCACTGAGGGATGCTTAACAAAGGCATCTGTCTCAGTGGGATTTCGGGGGAAGCCAGGGGCTCAGAGCACCTCACCCTCGCAGGGGTGGGTCTGTCTTACCCTGGGCCAGTCTGCGCCTGCAAGCATTGCACGGGCAAAGAGGACAGAAATTTGGGTTGCTCTGTGCTGCTCTAGGCAGTGGGATGACTTCCCTCTGGGGCTGTACCCGGACGAGAAGACCTGCGTGTTTGGCACGCAGCAAGATTGGTGCAAAGGCCAGGAATCAGAAACGCTACAAAAAATAACTGGTGAATTTTGCCAGGGATGCCACGTAATCGAGTGAGCCTGGGTTAAGAGGACAGGTTTTGTTCCCGCTCCTGCCTTTGGCTGTCCAGCTTGCTCCGCACATCCCTGACACCAAGGGAAGCACCGGCTCAGTTGTGCTGGCTAAAAAGTCCTGTCTGGGGATGGGGAAACGATGGGGCGCAGCTGGTCCTTGCAGAGCTGGAAGGACTTCATTTGGGGTCTCCAGCTCTGCTGGTCTGGGGGTTTGCTCCACTGCACCTGGCTCTTACACCTCTCTATCTGTTCCCTTTACAGCCATCCCATCTGCCCCCCAGGCCGTCATCTCCAGCGTAAACGAGACCTCTCTGATGCTGGAGTGGACCCCGCCACGGGACTCGGGGGGCCGGGAGGACCTGGTGTACAACATCATCTGCAAGAGCTGCGGCTCCGGCCGCGGGGCGTGCACGCGCTGCGGGGACAACGTGCAGTTCGCTCCCCGCCAGCTGGGCCTGACGGAGCCCCGCATCTACATCAGCGACCTGCTGGCCCACACGCAGTACACCTTTGAGATCCAGGCGGTGAACGGCGTCACCGACCAGAGCCCCTTCTCCCCGCAGTTTGCTTCAGTGAACATCACCACCAACCAGGCTGGTAAGATGCAGAGCTGGGTCTCCCAGCAGACCTCTCCAGGAGGGGGAGGAGGTGGGCAGAGGTCTCCTGGTCAGGAGGTGCTGGGTGAAACCCTGCGGGGTGAGCAGGGCTTGAAGGGGAGAAGAGGTGAGGTGAGATGTGGCATGGCGTCACTTGCTCCGTAACGCTGGTGATAACCAAAGCGCGTGGGCCTGGCAATGCCTGGATGAATCCTGAGCCTCAGGTGTGAAAAATATCCCTTCAGTGAAAAACTGGAGTGTGCCCCAAGGCAGAGCTGCCCTCCCCATCACTGCAGCAGAACGCTCATGTCACGGTCACCTCGTGTCTCAGCATCCCTCTCCGGCGCTGGGTGCGTGACTGTTTCTGAGGTTGTTGCCTCGGAGCATCAGTTGGATGCGCCGTCGGTGTGTTGCAGACACAGCAGCAGCGCTCACCGCTGCTGGCAGCCTTGCTGCAGCCCTGCTACTGCTCCTGGGTGCTGAGGAGGGAAGGTAAGATCAGCGCCAGCATTTTGACACAAGCTGCGATCTCTGCTCTGACTGCAGAGGAAGCCAGGACAGGCTGTGAAAGCAAAGGAAAGCTGCACAGAAGAGGGGCTAGGAGATGGATATATGGGATACCACCTGGAAATATTCTCCAGGTCCTGTGCCACTGCGGAGTCACCTTGGTGAAGAAGACCAAGCAGCAGAGCTGGAAGGACTTCATTTGGGGTCTCCAGCTCTGTGCCGGTCTGGGGGGTTTGCTCTGCTCCCCCTGTGCAGGGTGGTTTTGCTGGGGGAAGGGATGTCAGCGTTCCTGGTAGTGCTGCTCCTGGGACGTTCACTAGCAGCCCCCAGGCAGCAGCGGTGCTGGTGGCAGGACGTCCCGCAGAGCTGCTGGTCAGGGGCTGCTCTCCCCGGCCCACCTGGAAGCATCTGGAGCTGGAGCTCAGGCTGGGCCTGGGGTTTTGCTTAATTCTGATTGCACAGTGGAAGGATGCCAGTAAGGTACAAGCATGTGTGGGAGCGAGAAAGTTTCTGTGGTCCCTCAGAGCACTGCAGCAAATATGTGGGGTTGTGCGAACATGTCCTGGGCTGCCCTGGATGCTACCTGACCTTCAAGACTGTGTTTGCCAGCCGTGGATGATTGCATTTCCACTGAATTGCCTGGAGACCATGGTGTGTGCTGGCTGCAGGGGCCAGGAGTGTTTGCTCTGGGGTGGAGTAGCAGTGGTGCAGGTGGGCATCGCTTGGTTGGGCACGTGGAGCACCAAGACAGAGTTAACCTGCAGAAATGTCGTGGTCGGACATGAACCAGCAGACTGACCTCTGATCTTAAGTTAGCTCAGGAGCTGCGGGGTCACAGTGTTTTCTATACTGGCTCAGCAGCCCTGAAGGCAGATTTAACATAGCGTTGAACCGTGTTTGACTGCGAGCAGGAGCACGTCCGCACGTGATGAGGAGAGAGGAACTGGCTTGGGATGATGACCTGTTGCAGCTTCCTTTACAGAGAGGGCTGATGGAGTCAGGGGGGGTGTGATGGTACCTGGGGCTATGAAGGGGCTCTGCACACCCCCAGCATTGTCCTGCGCTGTGGATGAGTTATTTAATGCTTGGATTTTGCACTTTGCTGTTATATGGTGTGCTGGTTACCTTCAGGAACTGCCTGTGGCTACTTCCACCTTAGCAAAACCAGAAAGCTGAGTTGCAGGCGAATCCTTTTCAGTCCCCTGGATCCTCCTCCTTGTATTTTCCTTGTCTGACACTCCTTTATTATCAGGGCTCACACTTCTCAGCCTGTGTGATGTCTCTCTTAATGTATCTATTCATTAGCACTAAACAGTAACTGTCTGCTTGCTAATTCCTCTGTAATTAGAGGCTCTGAATTCTTCTACTTACACTCTGCACCGCCTGGCAGCCTTGATGTAGATCATTAGCAGTTGGTAACAGAAGCTGCAGGCACAAAGGCAGAGCTGGGACAGGAGAATGGAGGGTGTCCGAGGGAGAGGAGAGTGTGCAGAGGGAGGCGAGGGACGAGGCGGGGAAACGGGCGACTGCAGCCCCCCTCTGCCAGCTGGGGCTCCATCTTAGGCAGAGCAGAGGACCGAGTACGTGATGGGGTCGTGCTCCTGCCGCGGCTGGATGATGGCCTCCCTGCAAAGCGCCCACTGCGCCGGCCTTGGGGACCTCCCAGCCCCGAAGAATCAAGGCAGAATCGCCCTGGTTCACCCCGGGATAAGCGGACCACTGCTGGGGGACAGGCACACCACCTGCACGTGTTGTTTTCGGGACTGAGGAGGGATGCCACATCACCCACAGCACCTTTGACCTTCAGGTGTCGTAAATTCTTCAGCATCCCAAGAAAAAGCTGCTGTGAGAGAGTAAAAAAAACGATCCCCAGAGAGCAGCCGGAGTGTGGCCGGAGGAGTGGCACTGGGGGGTGAGGGTACGGTGACCATCATCCCGAAAGGGAAACTTGAGATCGAAGAATGTGACACAGCATTCACCTTCTTGTTCTCCCAGAGGTGGGGCTGGGGTTCTCTGCTGTACCCCTCTCCAACGAGGTCTGGATTTCACCAACATTGGCCTTTACATCAAGATAACTGATTTTGCTGTTGTCTTGTGGTAGTAGGACATTTCTCCTCGTGTAGACACAGGCGGCGGGGTGGGCTTCTCTCAAAGACCAAGCTGAATCACCCTTTCTTGCTATGAGGTGGCTTTCCAGAATGTAGATCTCCCCATAGCTCTTTGTGGACACTTCTGTATTCTTCATCGTAATTTTTTGAACTAGTTACTGTACGCAGTAGCAGATAAACTATTTCCCCTGCTAGTCTTGCTGTTGCCTTTGCACATCCAAGTGTAAATTGCTACCTCAGTCATCCGTGCGGGCAGCTCTTACCTCCCTGGTGGCTTCTGTCTTGGTCCCTTCAGATGCTGCTTCCCTGGATGCAGTCTCCAAACAAGACCTGCATTTTGGTTTCCAGACCCAGGCACAACCTTATAATCGCTTTCATGGGCTCAGCCATCAAGCCATGATCATTGCTCTGCAGAGAAGCTGTCATTCCCAACACTGCCATTTTGGACGCTTAATGAATGGTGTGCCAGCAATGTTTTTATATCATCTCCCAGATTTCTAAAAATTTTAAGGAGAGGTGCTGCCTCCACTGTGCTGGACACAGCGTGAGTCCCTATTGAGCGCTAGTCCTGTTTAAAACTAATTTCATGTGTTGCCGATGATGCTGATTATAAGCCCAGTGTCTCTCACACTTTAAGTGTGTGCAATCTGCTGAACTCCTGAGTTCAGGAAAAAAATCAAGACATTGACAAGAGCTACTTCGCAAAGTCGTGCTGCCATGCCTGATTTGGGCCATAGGATCCCATCAGGGTTTGTGAAAGGGACACTGATTTGTGGAGGGTCTCTGATTCACCCTCCCATTTGCAGCAGAACTATGACCAAGAGTAGATCTGCTGTGGCTTTTTCTAGCTGAGTCGTGGAAAACTCCACCTCTCTGCTGACCTGTCCCAAGACAACATCACCCTCCTAGGAAGGATAATTTCCAGCCTGATTTGTGGCTTGTGCCCCTTGTTGCATCACCTACCGCAGATGGGAAGAGTGAGTCTCCACCCTCTTTTAAAGGAGCTCCAAGCAGTGGTAGCTGCAGTTAAAGTCACCCTTAATAAGCCCTGTGCCCCAGGCTGCCTTGGTCACCCTTGCAGTCCAGGATCCTCTGCAGTTCCTCCTGGACCCATGGCCACTGATGTTGACTGTTCCGCATTGATGTTGGCCTTAGACTACCCAGGTTGACGCTGACCTTAGACTACCCAGATTCATCCTTTGCGTTTCACTGTGACGTTGTCATCTTTTCAGTCCCACCAACAAAGCGATCAGCGATCCAGACACCACGGTGCAGAGAGGAGCTGCGAGGGACAGGCCACCTCTCTTCTTAGGAGAAGGTTGGTCGAAAGAGAGCATGTGAGAAGGCCAGCACCAGCCCATGCTCCGAGGTGGTTTGCTGGACCTTTCTCTTGCAGTGAGTGTCCTAAAAAGCCCGAATGTGTTTAACTGCCGGATAGGCCGGTTTTGCTAGAACAGGAGGTGTGATGATTCCCTTTTCAAAATATAGAAAATTAGAAAGGGCCAGGACCAGAAGAATAGGAATAAAAAGAACTTGGAATAAACATCCCCTTCCCATGACCTTCTTGCTCCCTGGTCGGTCTTCAACCAACTTGAATTTACTCCTTCCAGCAAACTCTGCATGACCCCCGCTGCCTTCCTAGGAAATACCTTCTGTCACCTCTGAGCCCAGGTTGTGTTTTCCCTCTGCTCTTCTCAGCAGGCTTCTTCTTGACCCCATGCAGGCTTCTTCAGCTCCATGCTGTGCTTCTCCCAACACTCTCCACTTGCCTGCCTGTCGCACCCTGCAGCTGAGTGGCACCTCTCCCCAAAGCTCAGCAGCTCTCCAAGGAGGGAGATCCAGGACTTACCATCTGACACAGCCAGTCCTGTGTGAGGGGACTGTGATGTGGCCAGAGAAAACAAGCCCATCATGCAGATACCGGGTGCCACCAAAAGCCTTTTCTCAGCCATGCCAGAACAAAAGATGTGTGCCAAGAGGGTGGTTGAGAGCCATGCCAGCATCCCAAGAGGGAAGGCGCAGGAGGGAAGCCAGGGGTCAAGGAGCTGAGCGTGGCCCAGCGCTTAGATAATGACACTTGACTAATTGAGAGCCATGCCAGGCATCAACCCTCTTGCTGGTGACAACACACAGCCCCTGCGTGCTAATTTGTGGCCATTCTTTGGGGAGGATCGGGGAGGGTGGGAATCCTGTGCTGCGAGGATTTGCAGGCTCCATCCGTGCCGCGCGCAGGCTGAGTGCCCTGGGGAAGTCGCCAAGGGACAGGGCTCCGTGGGCAGGGATGACAAATAGCACATGGGAAGGGCACCCCTCAATAACAGACTGCTGCTTCTGCGATCTGTCAAGGGAGGAGAAAGCCCTGGGCTCCATCCAGCGACAAATTCAAGACCTCCCAGTGATTTGGGGAAGGAGAACATTCAGATTTTTGGGAACACGTCCCTTTTGTGAGCGACTCTTGTGTCACGTGGGATAAGAAGGAAGGATTAGCTCTGATGTCAGAGGCTCTTGGCTGCAAACAGAGCCAAAAAAAGCCATAAACAGCTACTACAGTGTGATTACCAGCTAGCGTGTGATGGGATACTGATACACTTCCCTGATAAACCCATCAGGAGCAGCATCCGCAGTCGCGGAGTTTGCTGGCACAAAGTCTCCCTCCCTATGGATCCAGAGGACTTGTTATGATTATTTGCATTATTATTCTGGGTGGCATTTCTCAGCAGCATGTCACGACATGGGTTGTTTGGCTGGGGAGATGTGGAACTCAATGCCTGTGCACCAGGTTCACAGCAAACATCATTAGAGTTTGAATTTCTGCTTTGTGGTGGCTGTCACAGCCCAGGTACTTGCACCCCAGCTGGGCAATGTCTTTTGGACAGGGCTGTCCTGACAAGACTCAGAGGTGCCTGTGAGCTCCAGGGCAGCCGAATGTCTCAGTGGTCCAAAGCAAGAATGTTGGCCATGGCTCTGCTCTGCTGAGAGTGTCCTGTGGCTGCACGAGTCCTGTCCGGTCCTTATGCAAAGGCTGGGGAGTTCAGCTGTGAGTGATGAAGCCCAGGTGAGACAGATCCTGTGAAGTGCAAAGCACCGAAGGGAGGGTTTTTCTTTCACCTTCAACCAAAAAAAATAATCCCTTGCAGCCTTGGTCCGTGGGCTTTACTGCCAAATGCCACAGGGAGCGTGGAGGGGTCAGGCGAGGAGAGAGAGGAGTGAGCCGGGGCAGCAGGCAAGGTGCAGATGTAAGGTTGGTAGGGACTAGCACTTCTCCCCAGCCCTCCAGGTTGCTGTTTGCTTGCACATTAGTTATGCTGCAGGCTAGAGAGAACTGTATTGCCTGGGGCACGTGCACTCCTGGTTTTACCTTCTCACTTTCAGTTTGCATCAGAAGATCTGGCTCGCTTCCTCCTTCAGAGGGATGCACAGCAGTGGCCTGTGCTCCTCCGGACACAAGCAGGGAGTCATGGCATCTCCTGTTCACTCTCGTGCTGCTCTCTGCCGGACCCTGAGCTGGCTGCAGTCAGAAATTACTTGTCTGTGAAGCAACATGGGAAAGTGTATGCAGAACTTACCTCAAAGAGCTGGAATGAGCTTTCCAGATCTTAAAAGCTATGAATCTCTATTTCTTGTTCCCTTCCAGTATAAAAGTGTGAAGTTTAAAAGTGTAAAAGCATCCCATCATCGTGGATCTCTCATCCAACCTCCCACCTATGCGACTGCTGCCAGCACTATGTCAGGGCAGCCGTGGTTTGGGCAGACAATTATTGGCAATCCCCAAAGGCAGAGATCTCCTCACATTTCCAGTGACTTGTCCCAGAGCTGCACCCCCTCCCCGCTGAGGGAACTTTTCCCGATGTCCCACCTGAACCTCCCAAGCCATGATTTATGGCCATTGCTCTTTGTTACACTAAGTTTCAAAGGTTCAAGCCAAGAGATGGTTTAGATCAGCCTGCATATCAGTTATCCTCTCATTCAGTCCTGTCTGTGGCTAAAGCATCTTTCAGAAAGGCAACCAGTGTTGACTTGAGACATGAAGAGACAGAGGGCCCATCAAATCCTTGCACACGAGTCTGTGTACCTTGTTCTTGCTTTTTTTCCAACGAGATCACTGATTTTCTAAGGAAAAGCAGTAGACTCTGCCTGTCAAGATACCAGTACAACATTTGTTTTGGAAAACTACTAGTAAAGCTGGAAGTCTGTCCTGGAACTGCCTAAATGGGAGACCACTGCCACCCGAATGGGGAAGCGTGAGGCTGAACTGAGGTGACTGAGTTCCATGGGAAGTAGTCTCGTACTTCTTGATATTTCAAACTCTGATAGGGTATTTCGTGTGCAGAAAACTGGCAGAAACATTGTTGGGATAGAGGAGGACTCCGATACCTCCAGGAAGACACCGAGAGGTGGAATAACAGAGTCAGGGTGAAATTCAACAATGGAAGGCAGCTGAGGAGCTGGTGGCAGACCATGAGAGGGACAACTCTCCAATACAAAACTTTGTGGAAGAAAAACATGTGCACAACTGTGCTGTATCAAGAAAAGTATGTTAACCAGCTGCAGCAAAGTCCCCCCACCCTTGCACAAAGCTTGGGTGGAGCTTTGCACGGTCATCACGTGCACATCTGGTTGCTCACATCGAAGAGAGCTGAACTGTGATGGTAGATGGTAGAGATGAAGGCTGATGAGATGAGCAGAACACAGGAGAGCCCACGTTACAGAGAGGAGACCAAAAAGACACTGTGTTCAGCCTTGCTGAAGGGGATTTATTTGCTGCCTGTAATGACGTGCTGGGCTGGAGGGGCACCAGAAAGGGAGAAGAGTTATTAAAGCAGAAGGACAAGAGCAGATGGCATGGAGTGGCTGGTGATAGCATTTAGGTGGAAAAGCAGAAATTTTCTGAGCTGTGGAGCCATGTCCCACGTGGGGGAGCCAGGGCAAAGCCTGTTTGCCCGTATGACAGAGCAAGCCAGGAGTGTGTCTGCTTACTGTAGGACTATTCCTGAGGTCCCTTAAATCCCAGTTTTCTTCTTTTGGGGATTTCACTGGAGGTGTTTCTGTGAGAATTTGGCCTGCTCCCAGGCTCCAAAACCTCCTGAAACCTTGACATCCCCATGGCTGCTTCTCCTCTGCAGCATTAACAGCCAGACCGTACCTTCCACACGGACCCACATAACCATCTGTAGTATCCCACGTAGCCATCATGGCTCTGCAGCCCTTCTCTCCCTTCTCTTTCCTTCATCCCCAGCTCCCACCTTCACCCTGGCTGCCTGGTACACAGGGCTGTTGCCACCAAAACCTCCTGTGGCTTGACATTCGCTTGCCCCCCTCCTCTCACTCGGTGGCCCAGCCTGTTGCCTTCGCCGCATCCCCCCCGCTTGCAGCAGCCGGCGGTGAGTGCCGAGGAGGGACCCCGCCATGCCCGAGTCCCTTCTTCTCTGCCCACTGGAGACCATCCGCAGCCAGGGCTCCCAGATGGTAGGAGCTTTGCCAGCTGCTGGCTCTTCAGGACTCCTCTTCCCGCTCCTGCGGTGGGCAGTTGGGGGGATGTTGGCAGAGCAGGGCATGGGCTGCACTGCTCGAGCTTTCCTAGCAGATGCTCTTCTCTGCCTGCAACCACCTCTGCGGGCTCCTCCACCTGCTGACTCCCAGGCTTCCCTGTTGCATAAATTACTCCGTGAGTTTGAGGATCATTTTTCCCACACCTGCCTGGGGCTTCAGAAACCTGTTCCAAAGCATCTGGAGCTGACTTTGGGCAGAAAACAAAAGCCCATCCATGATGGATGGGGTGGAAAGTCCCTTCTGGTGAACCAGCACCTCCCCCTCTCCCCGCAACGTGCCGCCGTCCCCGCTGCATGCGAGTGCTGGGAGCTGACGGAGCGGCTCAGGAGCTCACCTTTTGCTTATGCGTTCAGGAGGGGTGATTTATCTTTACTGCTGCACTTGGCAAACACAGCCCGCAGTGCTAATTGCCTTGCTTGCGCACGAGGCGCTGAGTGCCGGCGCTCGGGCAGGTGGAGATGCTGGAGGCAGGTAGGCAAGGCTGCAAACACACGGGGGGGCCAGTTTCAGGGTCAGAGTGCTTGAGCAGCTGAGCACACACTGGGGGGTGACGCTGCTCAGTGGGGCGTTTATGTGGACTGTAATAGATGGTTGTAGCAAATCGGGTTAATGCAGCCGGCTGGCCGGTTGTCCCTTGGTCCATCTCGGAGTCCCTGTGATTTAGTGGTCCTCTCTGTCTGTGTGTAAGAAGATAAGTCCCTGTCTGACTCGGTTCAGGCAGGAAGATCCTCGCTGTGCCTGTCTCATCCAGCCCGGTCCATGTTCATCACGTGTGCAGGAGGCTGATGCATCGGGAGGGCTGGGGAGGAGACACTCTTTCCAAGAAAAAACACTGCTATTTCCAAAATTTCCCCCCACACAGAGGGAGGGCAGCCTGATGGAGGCTACCATGAAAGAGAGCAAGGGAACAAGTTCAGTCTCAAATTAGCAAGACTCAGTGGGTCCAAGGGGATGCCCTGCAGCAGGCGTCATTCTTCCAAGAAAAACTTCACTGGTCTAAGTTTTCTGTGTTTGAAATTTCAAAATCAGTGTGTTCCTAAGAACAGTTTTGGTTGCAGTTAGTTAGCACGTCATGGTGAAGTATTATTTTATTGAAAATGTGGGGGACAAGTTTGGAGGGACGGAGGGCTGGCTCCTGCCAGCGTTCCTGCTTTCTGCCAGCCTTTTGCTGATGACATCGCCTTGATCTGGAGCAGATGAGGTTTCCCCATGGAGAGGGGGCCAGGAGGTGGGGACAGCCTGGGCGCCGAGTGACCCCACACCCCCTCCAGCGGGCTGCGTGACGGGATGCCGGGATCCTCTGGAGCACCTCCTCTCAGTGCTGAGAACAAAGTCCTGCCCTCCTCCGCGGGCAGGATGGCAGCACACAAACGATGGCTGCAAACTCAATTAAACAAAGAGCATAAAGACAGCCAAAAGCTTCCGTCTGCCCGGGCCAAGCCGTTGGGCTTGTGGCATTAGGAACTGCTTTAAAGGCTGTAATCTACACCAAAGCCTTCCCTGATTGAAATGGGTCCGGAGCCAGGACCAGCTTTGGACTCTACTGCCGTGTTTTTAAGATTTTCCAGCGTTTGTAGTTACAAACTCAAGGGGCTGGAGGCTGGTCCTGCTGGGAAATTTTCCAGACACTCGACACACACAAACAACGTGGGTACCAGCCTGATGGGGCCACCTTGCCAGGAGCCTCGGAAACAAACCACTCACAGGCTGTGAAATACCAGTCTTCTAGAGCTCTACTGAGTCCAGCGAACGTCCCAGCCCGGTGGCTTTTGGTGCTTTGAGGGCAATTGCTTTTTATTAATGAGCCCTCATGCTGTCATCCCTGTGCCGTTGCTTCTGCTGGAGGCAATTGATTTCAAAAGTGTGTGGCTCCTGAACATGCCATCACAGGGGAGGACACCAAGAAAGAAATTGGGTGGACAAACATTTTAATAGTTGAAGCAGTAGTGAGCAGGAGAGAGCCAGGAGGGGCTTCTAGAGGTCTCCAGCCCAACCTCCCATGCAGAGCAGGGTCACCAGGGTTGCCGCTGAGGGCAGGTCAGGAAAAGCTTCCCTTCCTCTCTTCTTCATCCAGGTATTCCATACTGTGCTGCTTTTAGGGCTCACGTTGGAGGAAGGCATCCCAAATTCAAATCTATTCTCCAGGAAGGCTCATGGAGGGGTCATGAAAGCCTGCGATGCTTAAACAGCAGGAAAGAGCTTTACCTGGAGAAGCGAAAAGTGGAGAAGGTTTTAACCAAAGAAGTCAACCTTCAGTTAGATACCCAGATGCATTTGGACTCCGAGGATTAACTTTACTAAGAGCACAAAGAACTGGGGCCTTGAGGTCAGTGATGGGACCTGGACTGGGGACAGCTGGACCACTGTGCAGTGACAGTCACCTGCTGGGGACCGTGTGGGACTGGGGTGCCTTGGGGCTGGAAGGGAGGGCTGGTTTGGATAAAGCATCCCTTGGGTGAGATACTGGTGCAAGACATCCAGGTCTGTGGGCAAGAGCAGAGTGAGTTGTCCTGGCTTTCTGCTCTGGCCATGCCTATGAAGCAGAAGTCAACCTAAGCCCCGTGTGCCTATTGCACCTGCCTGCAGCCTTGCACGGAGGCCCTGTGTGCTCCTGCCATTGCAAGCATTGGGTTTTGGGTGCTGCTGGAGTCTGGATCCCAGCCCAGATGTCTCCGGGCCCTGTGGCTTCAAGGTTGGGGAAGGCGTGCTCCACGAATGATCACAGCATTGTCCTCACTGCTGCATGGCATCACCCTTTAGTCTCGCCGGAGCGAGCTGCTGGTGTTGTGTGGGGCTTGAAGTGCAGAAGGAGCTCTGGGACCTCCTGGGAGCCCTGTGCTGAGGAATGCCCTGCTCTGGTCCCACGGGGGATCCCATTCCCCACGTAGTTCCCACATGTTGGAGCTACCTGGGTCACCCACTGAGGCCGAATCCATGGGTAGATGCACTGGGAGAGAAGCTTGGCCACTTACCCCAAGGTTGTCCAAGTCTCTCGATCTGCCGTGTTTGCAGGGCAGTTGCAGAAGTTCAGGCATCCTCTGCCAGATGCTCTGTCAGCAGCTTTCTCCCCCACATCTCCCCATTTACTGCCCTGTCCCGTGGCCTCTGGACTAGCTGGTGCCTTGCAGCATCACGGTGCATTTCCCTGCCACTCTGTCTTCAGCCGGGGGTCACACAGTTAATCCTGACCCCGGATCACAGCCGCTTCTGCACGCGGGTAATTGAAAATGCCAGAATTCCCTGCTGACCCTCCTATAATAAAAGCAGTTCCCGGTCCAGTAACATGACACGCCAGGGACCGAGATCTGTCAGGAGGGCTCCGAGGAGATGCTGGAAAACTCCCAGCTGTTCACCTCTTTTTTTTTTTTTCCCCTGGGTAATTTCAAAGTGTTGCTGGGGAGAGGCCACGGGCCGGGCTGGCTTTGCTCGCTCTCTGTTGTGAGTGTTTTCCAGAGCAAATGTTGACTCTGTCTGACATGACATGGGTTAGTGGTATTACAGTGATCAGAGATAGGGGCTTTGCTGCCGGTAACCGGACTCTTCCAGCTAAGCCGGCAGAGGAATGGAGACGCTTTGATTGTACCGGGCTCTCAATAGCACTGACCCGCTCGCAGGCAAGGAGCGAAAGGCTGAGCCTCACAGGGCTGGCAGGTGAGGGAGGCAGGGGGCTAGCTGCGAAGTGGGGGGCAGACTGATAGCATTTCAAAGGGGTACCAAGGTCACAAAAGAGAAGCTGGTGTCCCTCGGCAGGCGGTCCAGAGGCTGGAGCCGCACAGTCCTACCAGACATCCCCATCAAAGGGACAGGGAGCGAAACGCAAGATGCTGCCCGGGGAGTCCAAGACCCTGGGCTGCTCCTGTAGCGTTGCTCTGGCTGGTGGCGGTGGCTTGTCTGATTTTATTCCCTTCGCAGCAGCAGTCCAGGTTCCCAGCCTGCACAGCGTGACCTTCCAGGGCTTCGCTGTGGCTCTAGAGACTGTAAGTGGCCCTGAAGTGCTGTGGACGTTATCTGGTGTGTAGCTGGAGGTGGGCTTGTTTCACAGCATCGCATCACTGGGAGTCAGACCGACTAAAAACCGGCAGCAGCAGCAGCCCCTGGCAGTTGTGGTGGCCCAAGAGTCAGGAGCTGAGACAGAAAGTTGACCTCTGCTCTCAAAGCCTATTAGAAATAGGGTACCTGTAGCATCCCTTTGGGATGGGGAGAACCAGCATGCACGAGGGACCGGACTCGTCGCAGGTGACAGGTTACGTTGCTCAGTGTCGGTGAGGAAGATGCCTGCTTGTTCTCCTGTTAAGTGAGTCCCGATACACTCTCATGTCTTATATTCTTGGTCTCTGTGCACTGAAAAGGTGGAGGTGGAATAGGAGGGAGGTCACCTTAGGATATTGAAAAATCAGGGCTGGGAGGAAGGTAACAGCTCCCAGATGGAAGCTCTTGCTCTCTGAATAAAAGAGGAAGGTGCCCCAGCAGCTGTCCTGAGGACAGATTGAGGAAACCTGGTGTTGTGGAGATAGGCTGCAGAGGGAGGCACATGAGCTTCCTAAGGACGCGTCTAAACAGTACGGCTCAGAGACGTAAAGCCAAGGAGGAAAATGGACCTATTTATTTCCCATTCACCCAATACAATCCTTCATTGTTTGATGCCCCCCTGCTGCTTTTTGTCAGTTTTATCGTAATGAATTGCCCCTAAGCTTTACACAGCAGTTTCACCAATTACACTGATTTCGGATGCATCCAGGATCTCTCACCTCGCTTCCCAGCAGGACACGGGGGAGTTATAGGAAACGCAGAAGCAGGCTGGGACCCGAGGCGTTGGGTCCGACCCTGCGTCAGAGGGAGGTGCGGGGAGCGAAGGAAGCAGCGGTTGCCCCCTCCCTTCCCTGAGCCGGGGGCATAGTTTAAAAAAACAGTGAAGGGAGATGGAAGGTGCACAACGGGGAGGGAGCAGCAGCTCTGCACAAGCTGTCGGAGGCCCGGGCTGAGTCAGAGAAATGTCGTGTTGGGCACACTCAGGGGAATATCAAACCTGAGCGAGGAGGTGGATGCTGTCTCTGTAGTTAAGAGAGACAGTTGCTGGCTACCGAGATCAGTTTTGAGGTTTGTATCTGAAAAGGAAGTTCGCACGAAATTGGAAAAGGTTCAGAAGAGAGTCCTCAGATTGATATATGGGCTGATAAATCTGTGCAGTGCTCAAGATACTCAGTCTACTTAGATAATGGAAAATAAGATGAAAAGAAAATATTTTCATGATCTCTCAGTTCTTCCACAAGAAAAATTCTGTTTCTAGACTCATCTTTAATTTAGCTAGCAAAACCAGAAAAGTTCCAGCAGTTGGAAGCTGGAGTCCATAAATTTCAACCTGAAAATAATATGTGCATTTTAGAACGGAGCAAGTAACCATGAGGAAAACCTCCTAAGAGGCACGGTGGGCTCATCATAATTTGCAGTCCTCAAAGAAAACTGGATGTCTGTCTATAACATATGCACAGGGTCAACCACAAGTGTTTCAGCTATATTTAACTCACTGCCTGGGTTCTGTTGCCAGTCTCATGCAGATGCTCAGACCTGGTTGCTACAGTAGCTTTTCCCAGTTTTTTGCAAAATAGACATATTCTTGCGCTGTCTCATCAAGCTGCCCCGAGTTTTGCAGTTGGCATGACCTTCTTTCAGGTATTGCTGTGATTAGAAAGTGTCTATTTCTGCTGGAAAACTCAGATTTCTTCCCTTCTTGTCTTCTTCTCTTTCCTTCTCTCCTTAATATTTTTTTATCATTTTCAGCAGGGAAGCCAAAAAGAAGTAACTTTGGTATGGAAGTAAAAAACTGGCTATATCAAGCCTCAGGCTTAGCAAAGCTACCAGCCTGCCCCTTTGTCCTACCCGAGATGAAGCAAATCTTTAGTTAAAGAATCCAAAGGCTCTTGTGGAGGGATCAGCAATGGTTAAGCTGCTTCTACTGTGATGGATCTGTGCCACCTGGGGTTTCAGTTTCTCTTAGCAGAGACTGCTGAAGTAGCCCTTGAGGCTGGTGGGCAGGAGCTCTCTGGTTCCTTGCCCACAGAGGTATCAGCCCAACATGTCACAGCATCCTCTCGCAGCAGCAGCCTGGGTCTGTGAAGAGAGATTCACAGCCACAAGTAGGTTAAAATAGGATCCCTTTCCTGAACAAATCATCATTTCTTAATTACCTGGAAGTATATGCTGAGCTATGAGAAGCTGCCGCCTCTTATCGTCGGGAGTAGCTGCTCTGCCACCCGCCCGGCCGCGCGCCTGGTGCAGAGCTGCGAGGGAGGCTCTGCCCCGCTCACCGTCCTCGGGGTCTGGCACGGAGACGTTTCCTGGTTCACACGTCCGTCAGCAGTACCTGCAGGTTGGGAAGCAGGGCCAAAGCACCGTCACGGGCTCCAGATGCTGTTCTGTAAGACAGGGAGGCTCTGATGGTGTGCCTGTCGGGGATCGTTGGCAAAAGCCGGGGTGACTTTGGTTTCGTAAGCAGGGCCCGGACCAAAAGTTTTGGTCTTGTCTCTTCTTGTGGTTTTGTTTTTTTTCTTTTGAAGGCATGCTTTTTAAAATGCTGAATGTGCCTCAGCTCGAATGACTGGGAGGCAGGACATGGTGGGGCTCATTTAGAGCAATGTGGCAGAGAAAGATTGTGCTTTATGACCAAAAATTGTCATTTTATTTCTGGAGCTAATAAAAAGAACCTAAAGGGTACTAATACAGACAGGCTAATAACTAGGGAAGCTCTGTCCCTGGAGGTTTAAAGATTTGGCTAAGAAAGCTCCACCTTCCCTGACCTGGTGTTGGGATCCTCATGCAGCAGACAAGTTGGACCAGAGACTCCGGGGGTCCCATCCCACCAGCACTTGTGGGATTTGGTGCTATTGGGAACTGAAGGGTACAGTGGGAGCAGAGGGATCAATCAGCAGGCGACCGTCTCCCCATCAGCCTTCACGGCTCCGCTCTGTGCTTGGTGTGGAGGCATCTGAGCCTCTTGGTTCATCCCTTTCTCCAGCGTGATCTCTAGAATAGAATAGACTATTTCAGTTGGAAGGGACCTACATCTAGTGCAACTCCTTCAGCTGGAGATGAATAAGGCACCTAAGCTGATGACCTAGGCCAGAAACACTGACCTGGGAGAGGCCGGAGCACCCATCGTGCCTGGGTTATGTCTGTCTCACTGGTAGACTTAGTCCACAACGTGGCTCTGGTACAAAGCACAGACAGAAGAGGACAGATGCCTTTCCTTGCCTGTTACCCTTTTGCTAGATGAGAGCATTCATTCATGATATCTATCAGACCCACCGTGACACTGGCAAGACCAGCCTTGGGGTACATGAAGCATTGTCCTCTGTGCTGTTGAAGCTGATGCACTGCTTTTGGGTTAAATACCCAACATCTGAAAAGCCTTGTGGCTCTGCTGCTTCTCTTACCAAACCCCATTGTCACTTTATGGTTCTGCCCCAGCAGATGTTTGAGTTTTCCTGGGAGACAGTCAAGCAGGACATAGGATCCCAGTCTTTCCATGAAGTCTCCTAAATACGCTGTGTGGTGAGATTTGAAACCTTCTTGCCTGGACATGTCCACCTCCTGGCATTGAGCCAGCATGGTTTGTGAGGACACTGCTGTTTTAGCTGTCATTACAGCCTTGGCAAAACTCAGTGTGTCCTTTGGGGAGGTTATGGGTATGCGGCTCTGCTGGCAAGACCAGAGGATGGGGTGCACCTTGAGCCCCATCCTTTCCATGTGTATCCAGTAGCTGAGCTCAGGCAGGTTCTTGCACCCTGTGTGGGCTGTGGAAAAGCTGGACAAGAAAAGCTGTCGACACCCCCAGCAATTTATCCTGCAGAGCTACCCCCAAGCCAGGGAAGTCTGCTCAGCTCCTGCTGGATTAAGGTAAACTGCCAAAGCCCCAAGTCCCAGCCTAGACAAGGGTCTGGCTGTGATCAGTGTTGTGTAGCCCTGTGGAGGCTTGGGGTGATGACCGGGGAAGCATCCCTTGCATCCCTCCCGTGCCTCTGCCCCAGAGAGGGCATCACGTGAGAGATGTCGGCTGCCTCCCCTCCCCATGCGCTGCAGATTTTGTTGCAGCAGGGGACAGGTCATCTGCCTTTTTACATCAGTGGATTTTCATTAAGCTTGTTTTACACTCCAGTGGTGGTTTTGGCTTGGTTTATTTCTCCAGCAATTTGGAGAAGCCACAGGGCTCCACTAAGAGGAATCCAAAGAATCTGAGGCCATCCCCGATACAGAGGATGTAGCAAAGAGCCTTTCAAGGGCTCAAATGATTCTTTTTGCCTCCACGTGACGTGGGGCTCAAGGGTTTCAGTCATGAAAAGTAAGTTTCTGTCCACTGTGGAAATCAAGCTTTGTTAAGTTTTTGCATCGTTAATGCACATGTGCACCTGGAGATAGCATCAAGGTAAATCTACCTCTGCTTACACACAGGGGCGACATCTCAAAGTGATGGTGGGTCTGAGAGCTGGGATGGTCTGAATCTGATCTCCTTTATGTGCCGCAGAGCACATCCCTTTTCCCTCATGCACAGTAATTCAAACACCTTCCAAGAGTAAGGGACAACCGGGTGAGCCAACAGCTGATGGAGTGTCTTTGGCGCTGGCCAGTTTGTGCCCTTGGGCAATTCTCACCAATTTAGTGACCATTTCCAAACTGGAAATGAAAAAAAAAAAAAAAAAACCCAAAAAAACACCCTCATTTTTCCAACCTGGAAGTGGTCCCTAAAGCTCTGTTTCTTTTGTCACAAGGGAACAAAGAGGAGTCATGGTTCATGGAACAAGGTGACCAATCCCACAGGGCCAAGTTAAATGCTGCCGGTGGATCTTTGGTGTTAGCAGCCCAGCTGTACTCTGGCTGGTCCTGGAAAGGGCTTGGCACAAAGCAGGCTGGAAGAACAAAGACCCTTTTTTTTTTTTTTTTTTTTTTATTTTGGTCCTTTTTGCAGTTTGTTAAATCTTTGCTTTGAAATAGTCAGAAGCTCATGAAGGAAACCTATGTATAGTTTGTTCAGAAACAACAGTTCAGGAAAGTCAGCTTAGATGTTTTGAGACTTTTACCATCTTTGCTCAGCTGAGTTAATCACATGTCAGAAAGTGCACATCTCTCACAGCCTTTTCTGTTGAGTTCGTCACCTCACCACGTCCCGTGGCAGAAAAGCTCTTTCTGCGTCGTAGTTCAGACTGGTCACAAAGTGCTTGATGCTTCTGTCAGAGCTGGAGCACATCTTGTGATGAGAGTATCACCAGGTAGCATTCTATCCCAGATTGGATGCTCTTTATGTTCACTTTAACTATTTTTGTCTCCTCCTTTTTTTAGCTATTATATTACACATATGAAATACTGCTGGGGGACCAAGCTCCTAAGCACAGTCTCTGCCTCTGAAAGTGCTCAGTAAAATTAGGTAAGACAGGCATGGAATGAAAACAAGACCAGGTAGAAAATGGCAATGCAGAGGGATAATGTGGATTTGTACAAGGTCTCCCAAGTGGACTTAGGGACAGAGCAGAGAACTGTAACCAGGACCTTCCAGCCTTGGAAGTGAAGAGTCAGAAACTCATGGGTCTTCACTAGCTTTGCAGCTGACTGTGAAGGAACCGTTTGTTCCAGGGAATGAGAGCTGGCAGATACCAGCTGCCTCAGCGTTTGTGTCACTATCCGGCTAGAAGCTTTTTGCTCTGAAAGTCGCTCAGGTCTGACTGACTCCATGAAACTGGTTGCAAACTCAGACACCCAGTTCCAGCCCATCCCTGATTCACAAAGTTGGGAGCCTCTCTGTGCACAAGCTGTTGCCCTCACCTGTGCTGAAGATGTGTGATGAGGACCATGTTTTGTAGCATTGCAGCATGCTATGCTCCGTTAGCAAGAGCACAGGCAAAAACTGAGGAGAGTGATTGTACTCATCTGCTCAGCACTCATGAGGCCACATCTCGGTACTGTGTCCGCTTCGGGGCTCCCCAGTGCTCCAGAAACATCAGCAACCTGGAGCAGGTCCAGCAGAAGGATCAGTAGGATGGGCATGGGGCTGGAGAACAAGACATTTGAGCATAGCTGAGAGTTAGGTTTGGCCAGCTTGGAGAGGAGGAGGCTGAGGGGCACCTAGCTACAATCTTCCTCTTCAGAAGGGAGTTTGAAGAGAAGATGGAGCCAGACTCTTCCCAGAGGCACACGGGGAGAGGACAGTAGTAATGGCCACAAGGTGCAATGAGGGACGTTCCAATGGGATGCGAGGAAAAGCTTCTTCCCCACAAGAATGAGGTAGCTGGGGACTGGCGCTCCAAGAGCCTGTGGGATCCCCATCCCTGAACATATTCAGAGCTCAACTGGAGGTGGTCCTGTGCAAAGTGATCTGACTTTGAAATTACTCAGCAAGCTAGTTGGATTAGAAACCTCCAGAGGTCACTTCTGACCTAAAGCTTTCTGTGATTTTATTATTGTGCTTTTCCCTGATGTCTGTGATAACAAGAGCAGTTACTGAGAAGACGCAATGGTGGAGGTTCCTGCCCATCCAGAGACACTCCTTTGCCCCAAGTGTAGGAAAAGCGCTGAAGCTGCTGTAGTCATTCATCTCACCTGCCTCCTCCCCAACATGCAGCGTATGTATCTCATTAGGTTTCATTAGATGAGCCCCACCTCATCCATTTGGTTCATTTTCTGGGCCAGACGAGGGCAGGTTCACCAAGTACACAGCTGCCTGGGCCATGGCTGGTCACAAATGAGTCACACAGGCATGGAAGTGGGAGAAGAGCATCCCAGGGACCTCAGTCCTACCTGGAGGGACCTGGAGCTGAGGAGCTTCTCCAGCTGCGAGGTCAGCCATCGAACCTGTGTCTAAATCATGGGATGTTCTACATCCCAGTTTTGTGGTGGGATTGGTCTGGGTATATGCAGTCCCTGTCCTGGAATAGCCTGTATGAGTGTGGGATTGGTTCCCAGAGCATGTGCAGCTCAGATGTGCCAGAGAGACCACGGGCTGCGTACTCACCTTGCTCCAGTCCCGATCCCTGCTGCAGGACCATCTGTAGCTTGGTCGCATCTTCCTTCCAAGGCCTTTCTCCACAAAGGGAGAAATGCTTGTCTTGGAAATTGCAGATGTGCTATGAAATCCATGTCAACAAGGAAGCAGTGAGCTCTGGCAACTCCAGAAGTGTTACCTGTGTTTTATCGTAACACCAGCATGAGAAACTAATCCCAGGAGTTTGTAAATATGGGTCCTGAAGCAGTGGGGCTGGGACATTAAGGCAGGAGGGAAGCAGTGATGTATGCTACAGAGCAAGGGAGGGTCTGGGATGATACAGAGAGCATCAGCCTGGTGGGCAGCGAGGCTTGGCTTAACCAGAAACGGGTGGGGGGATTGGCATTTGGGAGGAGGTGAGGCTTTGGTCTCAGGATCTGTTAGAATTATAGAATGGTTTGGGTCTGAAGGAACTTTTAAAGATCATCTAGTCTTGCCACGTACAGGGACATCTTTCACTAGATCAGGTTGCTCAAAGCCCAGTCCAACCTGACCTTGAACACTTCCAATGATGGAAGTTATTTGCCCTCGTTCAGTTTTACTAAGTGCCAAAACCAGAGATCGCCAATGCTTTGCTGAGGCTGACCTGCATCGCGCCTTGCTTCAGGGGTGGGGAAACCCAGGGAGATGAAGGGAAATGGTGCAGCAGTATGGTGACAGGTTTTGCTTTACCCATACCTGGCCCCTACTCCCCGTGGCATGCAGGCGTTGAACATCCTGGGAGCTACGGTGCTCTGAATCCAGGAAACCCGTAGTGAAGTGAAGAGGCAAAGATGGTGGATCAGAAGAATGGCTTTTGTCGGTATACTTTGAGCGGAGTTGCTCAGCTGTAATTCATTAGTGATGTGCAAGAACATGCTGCAGCCACTCTGGTCCAAGTAGTGCAGTCGTACCACTGCCGTGTCTGCAGTCCTCAGCTGGCACGGTTTCTGTCGCGGCTCGTGATGCCAAGGGAAACCAGACTGGAGATGGGTGAAAGGTGCTTTGCTTTGTGTGCCGCTCCTCCAAGCTGTTTCTCAGAGCTGTCAAATGAGTTGTTCTTCCATGAAATATTGAAAGGGTTGGACTTGGTAAAAGCCCTTCTGAGTGCAAGCCTCTCTGCATCCATTTGTAACCAGGCCTGGCATGCAAGTGATGGGGAAGCTTTCTCGCTACCACTTTACAGTCCTCTCCCACCCCTGAGGCTTCCCCTCTGCCCTGAAGCTGCTGAAGCAGTGAGTCTGCGCTGGCAGGCGTGCCAGGGCTAACGCTGTGCTGCAGTTAGCACTCTCCACGGCTGGGCCGGCGCCGGGTGAGGTCTGGGATGGCCTCTGGACTGACGTCCATGGAGGTTGTGTTGGCAGCAGGCTGGGTGCAGGGTGGGCGAGGACACGTGCTCAGCTTACCGCTCTCAGGCGCGGTGAAGAGGAGGCAGCGCGGGCATCAGTGTGTGTTGGACCCTCCAGCAAGGGTGGGGCTGTAGGCTGATACCTGCAACGCTCTGGCATCTCTGCTATCAATACCTGAGCCAACCAGATTAAAAACAGCCGGGGCTGCTTGCTCGCCTGCCACGGTCCACAGCAAGCAGGATCAGAGCTGGTCAGAGTTTCCCAGGGAGGTGGCAGCTCTGCCCTGTGGTCCCTGCCTCGTGGACTTGTTAGCACAGGTCCCTGGAGGACAGTTTTCCCACGGCATGGCACCAGCCAAGACTGCGCTGTTCCTACCTGGCCATATGTCAAGCCACGTAGGCAACGCAGGGCAGTGCAAGGGGTGGACACTGCCTGGGTTGTCTGAGGAGCTGCTGGAAGGTCCCATTGTGCTCAGTGGGACAAGTGGCGTCTGTGGGTGTGCTATTTCCAGGGCACTCTGATGAGGCGGGCGACTCACCATTGTCAGCATGTCAGGTCAGGTTTGCGTTGCGTGCTCAGGCTGCTGTATGCACCTCCCCTGATTGGCATGTGCAACTTGCAGACCCAGCACACCAAGGCAGAGAGGAGCTGCCTGCTTCCTGTGTCTGCCTGTGCCTTACAAAGCTTCTCTATGCAAGTGTCAAAGTACAAAACCCGCTACCTCCCCATGGCAAGCAGGGAGGATTGCATGTTGCTGGGCTGGTAGTGCTTTTTCCAGGGCAATAAGGCTGTGTTCACTCCAACCCAGGGCTCGTTTTGCCTGGGAATGATCTGTTTTCCTGCCCAAGACGCTGCCCTACATGGCTTCTAATTACAAACTCTTGTAATTGGAAATGTTTTGTTCTCCCCTAACTGCTCTCAAAACAGCAAAAGCCGGGATGTCCTGAGCCCTGGACAGCCCTGCCACTGCTGGCCGCAAATTCAGTAGCTCCAAATAGCAATAATACACCTGCCTGCCTTCAGGCGGGGGATGCGGGTCCTGCTCCTGCAGGCATCTGACTGAGGCCTCTCTCTCACTCTCTCTTCCAGCTCCTTCAGCTGTGTCCATCATGCACCAGGTCAGCCGCACCGTGGACAGCATTACCCTCTCATGGTCTCAGCCTGACCAACCCAACGGAGTCATCTTGGATTATGAGCTGCAGTATTATGAGAAGGTACGGCGGGACCTTGGCAGGGTTTAGCCACAGGTTTTTGGGAGAGGAGGTGGTGCAAAGCTTTGCTTAAAGGTGTAACATTGGCTACGGCAGTTTATTGATCAATAGGTTACTTCTCTTGCTGCGGTTGGCCACGTGGGTGGCAGTGGCTGTCAACCCTTTGGAGCCCAATGGTGGTTCCAGTGACCCTCCATAGACACTGCAAGCATGGAAAATCTGCTGGTCTTTCAGGAGGAGCTTCTCCTCTCTTCACCTCTCCAGCACCTGCAGCAGATGTACTCATTGCAGGGAGAGCTAGGTGGCCAGGGTTCAGGCTCTAATTTTTCTCTTTCCCCTACTGGGGCATTAGTGGGGGATGGGGATGGTTGGGATGTCACAAAGCATCTAGTCCCAGGCTGGACCACACTAGCTGAGTGGCCGGTCTTTGAGATTTTGTGTAATGCTGTCCATCAGTGCATTTACACTGAAGGTGAGTTTGGCATCTGTGTGCAGCAGCCTGAACCCCTTCACCTGGGTGTAGTACCAGGTAGAAGCTGTCCCAGACTCCCATGGAGGGTACATATTGCACTATGGAGTTGGCGGAGGCTGATGGGAAGGGGTCCTGCAGCTCTGGCTCTTTCATCCCTGAGGAATGTACCCCTTCCACCTCCTCTCTGCCCAGGCAAGCAGAGGGACTGCAAGCCAGGGCTGTGCCAGAGTGTCCATCCCACAGAGCTGCAGTTACGTGGATGCTGAGATACCTGAAGACCATGTTGATGTTGGTCCCAGGACCTGCCAAGCTCTGCCTGGCTGGTGAACTTCATCCATACCACCCGGGGGAGGTGGGGAGCAGGAGGTTTCTCCTTCCAGGAATCTGCTCCTTTACACAAGAGCTTATAAACTATACATTAAAATTTGCAAACTAACTAATTAAAAAGCTTTATGATTAAATGGAACTGAAAATATTTTTCCCAGCAGTTGCCGGAAGAAATTATTAATCCCCCCCCACTGCCTGCCTGTGACCTATTTTCTCATCACCAAGAGCCAGAGGGAGAATGGGGAGGGGGGAGCTTCTTTGTAAGCTGTTAAATAGGTCCTGACCTATATTGCATAAATCACAGCCATTTGTCTGACCCTTGGAAATGATCCCAGAATACGTGGCAAGATGGATGAGTAGGTAACAAGACAGATCTGGAAAGCAAGAGGGATCCTTTCCCCAGGGACCCTTGAAGTAGAGACAGAAGATCTCAGGGAGTTCATCCTCCTCCTCTTACTTTCTCTTAATCTCTCCCTCTCTTTCTGTCTTCCCCCACCGCTCTGTTTTCTGGAGGAGGCTGTAAATAGAGGGAATTTTTGTCTAAAGGGGAAGCTGCTGTTTGTGTCTGGTCTTCACAAGGTAAGCATCTGCTTGCCCCATCATCAGAGCTCAGGGCACAGCATGTCCCTGATCATGGGGACAATGGCCCAAACCATGCTCAGGCAATGCTTTTGATGGCAGTGGGCTCTCAGACCACTAGCTCTGGCAGAGAGAACAAGCAGCCCCACATCCTGGTGCTGAGGCGCTCTCTGTCCTGGTGTTTGAAACTCTTGGTATATTTTTTTTTTTGCTGGTGCTTTGGTTGAAGAAGAAAGGCAAGTCTTAATCTCCTCCTCAACCAAGATGTATGTCATTCTCAGAAAAAGCTTATAAAATAGTTAGGGTTGGAAGTGACATTTAAAGTTCATCTAGTCCAACGCCCTGCAATGAACAGGGACATGTTCAACTAGATCAGGTTGCTCAGAGCCTTGTCCAACCTGACCTTGAATGTTTCCAGGGATGGGGCATCCACAACCTCTCTGGGAAACCTGTTCCAGTGTTTCACCACCTTCATTGTAAAAAAATTTCTTCCTTAAATCTCATCTGAATCTATCCTCCTTTAATTTAAAACCATTAACCCTTGTCCTGTCACTCCATGCCCTTGTAAACAGTCCCTCTTCATCTTTCTTCTAAGCCCCTTTAGGTACTGGAAGGTGCTATAAGGTCTCCCCCAGACTCTTCTCTACTCCAGGCTGAACAACCCCAACTCTCTCAGTCTGTCTTCACAGGAGAAGTGCTACAGGCCTCTGATCAGCTTTGTGGCCTCCTCTGGACTTGTTCCAGCAGGTCTATGTCTTTCTTGTACTGATGGCTCCAGAGCTGGATGCAGTACTGCAGGGGGGTCCTATAAGAGTGGAATAGAAGGTGAGAATCATTTGAACCTCTTGGTATATTTTTTTGTTGGTGCTTTGGTTGAAGGAGAAAGGCACATCTTTATCTCACAGAATCACAGACGGGTCGGGGTTGGAAGGGACCTCTGGAGATCATCTCGTCCAACCCCCTGCTAGAGCAGGATCACCCAGAGCAGGTTGCACAGGATGGCACCCAGGCGGGTCTTGAATCTCTCCAGAGAAGGAGACTCCACAACCTCTCTGGGCAGCCTGTCCCAGTGCTCAGTCACCCTCAGAGGGAAGACGTTTTTCCCCATAACTGAGATGGAATTTCCTGTGTTCCAGTTTGTGCCCATTGCCCTTTGTCCTGTCACTGGGCACCACTGAGAAGAGTCTGGCCCCTTCCTCTGGACACCCACCCTTTAGATATTGATAAGTGTTGATCAGATCCCCTCTCAGGCTTCTCTTCTCCAGACTAACCAGCCCCAGCTCTCTCAGCCTTTCCTCATACCAGAGATGCTCCAGGCCCCTCATCATCCTCGCAGCCCTCCGCTGGACTCTCCCCAGTAGTTCCCTGTCTGTCTTGAACTGGGGAGTCCAACCAAGAACTCTGTCATTCTTGGAAAGGAATCATGGGTCAAAGCTTAGTCTCACAGCAAGCAAATCTCAGAGGCTTTGAAAACAGGTTAAAAAAGAAGTGGAATAACCAAGAGCTAGCGGCAGGGCCTGGTGAATGGCAGTGGATTTGTCTCTCCCCAGAATCTTCTCTGTGTGTGCGTGTTAGCCTTTGCTCCAAAGTCCCATTTGCACACTCAAGGTCTGATTCATCAGTAGTCAAGCCACGGTCTTCAAATGCTTCGGCTGGTCAGTCAAGAGCCCTCGGCACTTTCAGCAATGCAACGACACTCTATGCTCCTCTGCCTGCTCGGCAGAGCTGAATCTCATGTTCGTCTGGCCATTGCAGTGCTGCGTTTGGCAACTGAAAGCCATTTACTTGATCCCTGGGAACAGTCCCAAAATGCACAGCTTTGGGTATGCCGTGCTCTTCCCCTGCTTCCCATCAATACCGCAATTTGGATGGGGTGTGTGACACATCCCAGGTGTGTTCTCACTCGACTGCCAGTCTGTACAGAGGTGATTTTCTTCCAAAATGTTTCATTGCAAACTGTCCCACGTGCTTCTGAATGCTCAGAAAATATCTCTGGAGCTAGTTAAGTTGTTTCTAGTGGAATTTTTTTTTTCCCCAGTAGAAAATTATATTTTATTAGCATGAAAACAATTCAAATGTAAGAATAGCAGCATATGCATCTTGTATAAAAAGTGTTTTGGCTCTTCATTGCGAATTGATTCACTTCTATATAAAGACATAAATTAAATTAAAAGAATTGGAATGAGTGTTTTTAGCGTTAACAGAAAAGAGCTGTTCACGATACCTGAAACAAAGGTATATTTTTGTTTCCATTTCACAGATTATTTATAACATTGCTATTATTAGATGCTATTAAAAATGCCTGTACAGAGGAAGCACGATGGTTTTCTTTCACATGTAGTTAGAGCAAATCGGTGCAGATCGTTACACAAACACTGGATGACGTGTCTGTTCTCTGTGGTTCTCTCCTTCACGTGTTTCTTTACTTCCAAGAGGCACCTGGCAATGTTTGTCTTATTAAAAAAGTGAGTGTTGTCTTCATTTAGAAAGGGCGTAGTAGTTTTTGTCCGACGCTGCCAAATTCATCCGGGAGTGTGGGAACTGGAGACCCACTGCAGTGTCAAGCACTGCTAAGATTAATTAGCTCTCCTTGTTATGCAAAATTATTGGGCTTAGGGTATGCTGTAAGTTACGCATTTTGTAATTGTTAAAAGACATTCAGCCCATCCCTTGTGCCCAGTCTGGTCACCAATGCAAATGTTTCAGGAGGCCCAGGAACCCTTTGATGTCTCCAGCCAATGCTGAGGAAAGGGCATGGGTTGGCTGGGGGGGGCTGAAGGTGGGGGAGAGGCGACCTGTGGCAGCTGATGGTGGAGGTGGAGGTGGGAGTAGAGCTGGCTGTAGCCTTCGTGGTGCCCAGGAGCTTCTGACAGGAGCCCAGCATCCCCAGAACTGGACATCACCAGGGGTCGTACCGAGGACGACTGGAAGCACTGCTCCTGGGCTGGCTCAGAGGACTTCCCTGGTCTCCAGCCTGTAGTGTTGGACACCGGCATCCCTGAGCCTGGGGCCAAAGCTGCACTCTGGTGTTTCCCACCTGCCAGGATGGAGCAAGAGCTGGGATGCCTCTCCTCCCCCATGCTGCCCAAACCCTTGGAGGTGGCTCTGTCTGGGGAAAACAGTGAGATCAAGAAGATTAAGGGGAAACCTTGCCAGGGAGCCCTGTGATAGCTTTCCTGCAGTGCCAGTCCTTGCCTGGGGTCAACACTGATTCTGCCTGGGGCTCAGTTTTCTTGAGAGGCATCCAGACACGCTTACCACAACACACTTGATCAGGCACCTGCCTGGGATGGCAAATGCTCTTGAGATGTCTCCACGAGTGGTGCTCCCCATGAGAGTCTGGGAGCTCTGGACCCCACAGATCCAAGCCCAGAGTGGCCGGCAGGACGCTGTTACCACGTCTGAGCATCCCTCCTAACATACCGCATCCCACGGGGGCTGGAATTCAGATGTGTGTGATGATTTGGCACACAGCCTTGGACTAGCTTTGTACGTGTGGCTCTGTTTGCTTCAGGAACCACAGCAGATTGCCGCTGTGCAGACGCACAGAGGAGCTGTCTGCCAAATTAAGTCGGTTGACATTTTTCTTTGGCTTTTTTTTTTTTTTTGGCTGATAAAACATGACTTTTTAGAAACAATTTTTGCAAATCCTTTGAGCATTTCACAGCCTATCCGTGTGTCTAGAAACTCTTTCTTTGTTGATCAGACTTTTGTTTCAGCTTAAATTTGGCTCAGGGGAAGGGGAACCAGATAAGGGCTCAAAATCAAGACTATGAGAAGATAAGAAGTGTGTTATTTTGAATTAGGATTTCCAAACGCAAACCAAAATCAGCAGTGAAAAAGAAAAAAACAACCACCAAACCCCTGCAAAAAACAAGCTGGGAGAAACAGCAAAGGGATCTGGACTTTAAACCACCTGGGATGCCCTGGACCTACTGGAGAAGCCCGGAGGGGTGAAAGGGGAGAAATGTTTGAAATGAACTGCTGGAGAGGTGATGGCTGAGCAATATGCCGAGAGGAAAGAGTAGGTCTGATAAGGGAGGGTGGAGAGGTGTAAATGCTCTTTCCTGGTGGTCTGGGATTAAAGGAGAGCACCGGCAGGAGCACACCTTTCTGAGACAAAATGACATCAGTTTCCCAGGATATAAACCGACTTGTAAGCATGCCATTGCATTCAGTTTAAAGTCCTCCAGGACCTGGGGTGAGGTTCCCTCAAACAGTTGGACAAATGGTTTTAAAACAGCTGTGGTGTTTGTGCCATCCAAGGGCCTGGGAGCATTCATCCAAGCCCTTGAGCACTAACACCGTAAACATTTCCTGACCTATTTCTCTCCTAGCCTGCCTGGGAAAGGTCCAAGGGAGTGCTGAGGCCTGATCAGACAAATGAGGCGATCAGTGTTCTGTGTGCTCATCTTTTCTTGATCTTTCTTGTCTGTGTATCTGTACTTGAGCTTTTCATTGTCATTAGCCTAATTCCCAAACGCCCCAGTGATACCCAGGCACCTTCAGCGCCAGGTCCAGATGGATAAAACTGATGTATTTTTTAGAAGAGCAAACTGTTCCTGAATGCTGTTAGTAGTGGAGGTCTCCCAGGCGTTTGCAGAGCTGCTCTGCATTACCCTGAAGAATGATGTGCCATCAGCATTTCCAAGCCTCTGAGTTTGCACACTTGGAGAAACACATTCCTGCCAGACCACTCTTACCAGCCGTCCACACCAGAGCACTGCTCAATCAAAAGCTTAATACAAGAAGAAATTAACTCCATGAAAGTTGTCTTTCAGCTGCTTTGCAGCTGCAAGGCAAATAGTCAGGTCATGAGTATAATCCATCTTGCAAATGCCAGTGCACTTGCAATTCTGCTCTGGCATGATGACTAATTGACAAAGCACCAAGCTCTCCCAGGAACATGAGGAGAACATTGGTTCAACATGGTCTGCTGTATGGAGCCCCGTAGTGAATGACTGTTCTTTGTGGGCCTTTCGTGTTGCTGGTACCACGGCTTCTGGCTGTGCAGAGGATCATTTCAGTGAAGGCACCAGCGCTGTTCTCAGAAGTGGATGAACATGAAAGCAAAGTCACCAGATGGCTAGCAATGTGAAGAGTGGAAAAGAAAGGAGACCAGCTGCCCCCAGAGGCAATCCACCATTTATTGGTGGGCGAGACAACCTCTGACTCATCCTGTGCTCCAGCAGCTGAGGAGGCTGAGGACACAGCACCCTCTCGGCAAAGAGTGCGCAAAGCTGAGTGGAGACTCTCCGTTGACTCCTGCTTCACTGCTGCCTGCAGGCAGCCAAAGCAGCACAAGAGAGCAACGTCCTGCACAACTTGCACCATTGTCTGGGGTAACCTTGGTTCGTCACAAGATGGGACCTTCTGCCTGATTGCCCCTTCAATACCCTCTGTCCTTCAGGAGTCCGCTGCAGAAGAAGTTGGTGAGTTGTGGATTCTTTGCTCTTCACTGGAAGTTTCACTCTGATCTCATATTAGCATGGGACAAGAAGAAATCCCTCCATGCCCCCCCGGGGAAGTTTCACAGCTGAGACAAAAGGCCAGTCCCTTCATCACACCCTCAGTCCCACTTGATGGGATTGTACAAAGTATGTGTCTGACTTCTTTCTGCCAGTCCCTGCCTGCTTCTCATGAAGTTATCTCACCTCGCTGGTGAGTCTGTGCAAGGTGGGAGTTCTGGAGCTTGCTGAGCCCTTTGCAGTGACTTGAAGTTAGCACAGATCTCAGGGACTTGCTTGTAAACTTGCCAGCTCAGATTTTGAGCTGTCAGCTGCTGATCTGTTCCAACCAGTGATCCTGCCAAGGCGGCCTGACCTGCCATCTCAGAGGTATTATCAGAAAGGATGAACACTTTCAACGTAACTACAGAAATTTGATTCAAAAATTGGTGCCTGTGCCTCTTTTTATAGGGGCTCATACTCACAGCTTGGCTTCTCTATGATTATTCTGTTTTCCAGAAACATCCTGCTGTTTGCATATATCGCTGCTTTGCACTGACTTTCAGGACTTCATGGCTGCCAGGCACCTGGCCACCTTGCCCTGATCATAGGAAGCACCACATTCAGTACCGTCTTTCATCCTCCACTATTGACCTGTTTCTCCATGTCCCTGGGTGGGGACAGGGACTGTCTCTTCTCTTGTACCATGACTGG
Source organism: Aramus guarauna (assembly GCA_013400195.1). Lineage (NCBI taxonomy): Eukaryota > Metazoa > Chordata > Aves > Gruiformes > Aramidae > Aramus > Aramus guarauna. The sequence continues at coordinate 501,919 of VXBL01009336.1, forward strand.
CACAAGGAGATCCTGGACCATCCACTCGTGCTTTTGGATGCTCAGCTAGGGGCATAATTACCAAGGGCAGCGATGGATGCATCACCTACACAAGCACGATACCATCTGTACTGTTATGATATGGATGCTCAAGGCCTCAGCTAGAAAAATTGCAGACAAGGGACAGGACAAAAATTTGGAAGTAGTCTCACTGTCACTTTTAAATATGCTCTTTGGTTCCCCAGATTTGAAAACCTAGCCATGGTCCCTGGTGAAGCAGACCCTGGGCAGGGGTTGGTAGCAGTACTTCTCCTGAGGCCCGAAGTCCTGTGTTCAGGTGGGCTTTACCTCTGGCATAGGCAAAGGGAGATGGGGAAGAGCAAATGGAGAGGGTGCTGAGGCTGGATCAGGCACAGGAGGAGGAGGTGAGGAAGGAGGACAGTGCTAAGGGAAAATGGGCACAGAAGAGGGAAGCAGTTCCCATCCCCATTGAGCTCAAGACTTGGAGAAGCAGCCTGAGGTTTCTAGCTAACATCAGAGACTTTCCTGAGAGGTGGTGGAGCCAGGGATGTTTATACTCCCATTCCTGCTTGTGTGTCTCCCTGCTGGGAGGCAGGCTCAGAGGAATGACATGTCTCCCCACGGTGGTCTCTCCCCCCATGCTGCCCTGGTTTCCTGTGCTTCCTCCTCCTAGAAATGCAGTGCCTGATACTGGACATAGTTTTCTGATGACAGATTTGTATTTTCTTGGCAGGATCTGAGCGAGTTAAATTCAACAACAGTGAAGAGCCCCACCAACACTGTGGCAGTGCAAAACCTCAAAGCTGGCACCATCTACGTCTTCCAGGTGCGGGCACGTACTGTGGCCGGGTATGGCCGGTATAGTGGCAAGATGTATTTCCAGACCATGACTGAAGGTGAGTGTGGCATCAGCTGCTTCTGCATAAAGGTGACACCGGGTCTAGAGAGACTTGAACAAGATGGAGATGCACTGGCAGCAGTGCTGGTCCCCTTGCTGTTAGTCCCTTCAAGGGTGCATTGACAAGCCACATGTATTTATTCAACCTGGCAAGACCTGGAGAGAGGTGTGGGCACTTGTGGTCCATGAGGGAATCACGTAATCTTGGCCAATTTCTGCCAAGCTTTTCTGGTATGGCGATGTGTCTACTCAGTTGGATTTAGAGGACATGAAATTTATGGTTTTCACGTACACAGCTGTTGATGACAAATGCAGACCTGGGTCTTTATTGTCTAAATTTGTGCTGCTAAATAGAACAGGCCAAGCCAGTTTTCTGGCCCTGAGGCCAAGGAGCAAGGCACAGCATGCATCCATGGGACTAAACTTTCTCACCCAAAAGGGATAGTTCCATCCAGTCTTTCTAGTGGGTACATGCTTTGTCATAGCCAACCTGAGCCATGCCTCGGACAGTCCTAGTTGTTCTGGACCAAAACCATGTAGGAAGCCCATTAGCAATAGCCGTGCAAATGTGGGCAGTGTTCGGGGCCGCGCTCTGACCTTGATGGACTTGTTGGTGTAGACCTGTCCTGTGCCACAGTAACCCATTCCCTCTTCCTTGCCTGCCAGCCGAGTACCAGACCAGTGTCCAGGAGAAGCTGCCGCTCATCATCGGCTCCTCCGCGGCCGGGCTGGTGTTCCTCATTGCTGTAGTCGTCATCATTATTGTGTGCAACAGGTAGGTCAGTCTGAGCTCACGACCCAGGGCTGTGCAAGGGGGTGGCAGCTGGAGGCAGAGGGTGGCAGGGACAGGGGAGGGACGGATGGGGATGGGAAGGTGACAAGGGAAAGAGATGCCCCTGAAGTGTGTCTCTTGGCCCTGATGGACCCGTGCTGGTGCTCAGGACTCCCTTTCTTTCCAGAAGACGGGGCTTTGAGCGTGCTGACTCTGAGTACACCGACAAGCTGCAGCACTATACCAGTGGCCACAGTACGTACCGCGGCCCCCCACCAGGCCTGGGGGTCCGCTCTCTTTTCGGTTTGTGTTCCTGTTCACTCATTCCTTGTGGTGTGTGGGGAGGGCTCAGGCCACCTAGCTGGGCAGGCGTGTGCATGTACAGGCAGGAGGACCTCTGTGCTGTCTAGATCCCCCACCAGTCCCCTATGATCCAGATCCCTGCCCTGCCTCGCAGAGTCCATGCTCTCCAGACCTCCTGCTGTCCAGTGCCAGCCGTGCCGTGAACACCCGTGTGTGCCCTAAAAACCCCTGCGACATCCAACACGCATCCCTCCATGTGCCCCTGAAGCCTCACCTTCTTCTGCCACCACACTGTGTCTTGCTACTCCAGCTCCTGAGCTTTGCCCAGCTTGTGGGTGGCAGTGAGACCCCTTCCCCCACCCACCACGTCCTGCAGAGCGCTGCCTTTCTGCAGGAACCCACATACCTTGTGGTGCCTTTGCCCATCCCAGTGCTCCCAGAATCATAGTAGATACGAGATATCTCTATACATACAGGTATATAATACAATACATAACGTGCTGTGTCTTGCAGCCTCCCTCTTCCGACCTCCCTGTGTGTTGCAAGACACTCCCTCACATCCAGCATTCCTGCTCAGACCTCCTGTGCACCCTGCCTCACCCCAGCGCATCCTCCTTCCCCTCATTAACCCCTGGCTGCATGCCCTCTGAGATGCCTTTCTCCTCCCTCACCAGAGACCTGTTGCTATCATCCTGCTTTGTGCAAATCTCAGTTGTTATTTACCTCGTCTTATACTTGCAGCTTCAGGGTTTCTATCCTTTTTATACCTTGTTCCTGTGCAGACCTGAGCCTTGTTCAGAAAATGGAAAACAGCGGTAGTGTTTCAGCACAGGACTCGCTATTGCTTCTGCATTTACCTGGGAAACATTTCCCAAAGCGCAGGCCACAGAACTGCAGCTCTGTGCCAGAGCAGCAGCGTGCTGGCTGCATTGCGATAACCTCCCAGGAAAAATGACGCTCTTCGAGAAAGATTATGTAAATGCAGCTCTCAGTTGTTTGTCAGTCCGTGCTGCATGTGTAAACATACGTTCACACTTCCTCCCGGGGTCTGGTGCATAACATGACAGCATCAGGCTGGGATGGCATTCATAGCTGTGCCTGCACAACTGTTGGAACAGGCTTGATGCCACCGGACGCAGATGAACTGATGAGGGGCCTGGGGTGCCTTTTAGCCACATCGTCGCTCCAGACGCCAGTCCAAGGCACAGTCCCTGCCCAGCTCCCCCGCAGTGATCGCTGGGGAGAGGCTACAGACTACGCTTAGCAAATTGCCAAGGCACGGGGAGCCTGTCAGCCCTGTAAGCGTTGCAGCACCTCCCCTGAATCCTACCAGTGTACTAATGTGGAACTGGGAGTCCTGCCTCTGGTTTTGTCTTGGGCTCCCTATCTAATGGGCTGGGAGCTCTGCTCTCCAAATACCCCCAATTTTGGGGCAAGGCAGAGGCCAGCAAAAGGAGTATAGAAAGGGGAGAACTGCAGGAGTGCAGGTAAGAGCTGCCCCAGGATGTACGTAGCGTGTGATGGGGCATCAGCAATCCAACCTCACCAGGCCCCATGGCCTTTCACATAAGCATATCACTGTGTCTTCTGGTCTGCCTAGCAGGAAGAGCTTGGCTTTTGCAACGTCCTCAGTGTCTCCTACAGCTTGTCTTGACCATGTTGAGGCTACCAAGAGGGAACCCAGTGCAGGCAGGGTTACCTGTCAGGGGGCAGACTGGAGTGTCTGTCCTGCTTGCACTGCCTCCGGAAGGGTCACAGCCCCCCCGTGGAGAAGTCAGTCTGGCTTGGTGGCTGCATCAGTAGAGCTGCCTCCCCTGTAGATCTCCATGTAGAGAACCAAGAGCAGCATGTGCCTCAGTTTACACCCCAAGCAGACCTTCACCATCTCCTGTCTTGAGTGCTGAGCCCAGGTCTCCTCCTCCACGTTCCCATGCCTCTGATACGTGCTGAGGTGGAAGCAGCATGCCGAGAAGGCCGTGGGGCAGAGCTGCAGTCTCTACAAATGGTCCTCTTGCAGAGTTGCAGCATGCTGAGCTTGGTGTGACATCAGTGTGCCTATGCACCATCTCCTGAGAACGAATGCTTCTCTTGCTTTTCCTCTGGATCTGCTAAAGCCGAATCCTGCTGCAGAGGATGTGTGGTTCTCTGTGGTCACAGTGTGCAGTCCTACCTAACGATGTAGCCCTCCACTGCCCCAACAATGTCTTGTGGGCCAATATTCATTAGAATCTACTTTCAATAGTCCTGTACAAATGTGGCTCTGCATGTTCTTTCTCAAACTGCTTTGCTGTGTCTGCTTCATGCCCCTGATTATGCGATTTGCTGAGGTTGAAAAGACCCTCACACAATGGGTTTATCTTTTCCTCAGTGTCAGCCGTCAGTCGTTCCATTTGCATCTGTCTGTCTGACTCTCTCCTTCACCTTTATGCAGTGACTCCAGGGATGAAGATTTATATCGATCCGTTCACCTACGAGGATCCCAATGAGGCTGTCAGGGAATTTGCAAAAGAAATTGATATCTCTTGTGTCAAAATCGAGCAGGTGATCGGGGCAGGTAGGTGCATTGTGAATGTCTGCCTGGCCCTCAGCTGCAGTTTCCTTTGTGGTTTCAGGCTTTGGTGAGGATTTAGCCTGACGTGTACTGGGAAGACTAGTGTCAGGAAGGTCTCACACTTGGCCCCAGCCTGGACTAGCAGGAGCAAGGTGGTCCACTGCTGGAGGAGCAAGTACATCCAGTGCTGGAGACAAGGACTTCCCATGTGCATCTAGTGTCCAGTGATGAGTCCAATGATGAGTCCACCTGAAGGGAGGTCTTTGGTGTGGAGTGAGGGAGGAAGCACAGAGCAGATGGTGGGTGGTTGGCTTAGGGGCGCACAGGGCGGGCATGGCTGGAGCCCGTGGGAACAGGGTCCCTTGGGGAGAAAGGCAGAGGTTGGAGGCTGACAATCCCTACCTGTTTCCCCCTGTTCACAGGAGAGTTTGGTGAGGTGTGCAGTGGGCATCTCAAGCTTCCTGGCAAAAGGGAGATCTTTGTGGCCATCAAGACCCTGAAGTCTGGTTATACGGAGAAGCAGAGACGGGACTTCTTGAGTGAAGCCAGCATCATGGGGCAGTTCGACCACCCCAACGTCATCCATCTGGAGGGAGTGGTGACCAAGAGTTCACCAGTCATGATCATTACTGAGTTCATGGAGAATGGCTCACTGGACTCCTTCTTGCGGGTATGAGATCCCAGGAGCATGCAGCCCCAGAAAGTGTGTTGGGCCAGAGGAGGACTGGAGGGAAGGTTCCTTTCCCTGTGCAGCACAGCAGTGCCCTCCATTGCCCAGCATCCCCGGCCACTGCGGCAGCTGCTGCGTTGTCCAGAGGTCTGTGTCTCGAGAACAGAGGTGGCACCAAGGCTGTCATCTGTCACGTGTGTGTGCAATCATGCTAGTGAAAGGCTGTGCCTGCATGTATGTGTGCCCACAGATGCATTTATGAACTCTGCCTCTGTGGACATGGAGGGACAGTCTGAGGTAGCTTTAACACAGCAGGACTTCACCTCCAGCTGCTCTGCCTATTTGTAGGTATGAGTTTGAAATGGATGATTCACTTTGTTGAAGGAAGATAACCTGCTTAATAGTAAAATATTGCCCCTCCTGAACCCTTCTGTGCAAGGTGTGGCAGATCTACCACCTTTGGATGACAGCAGCCATGGTAGTGATGCCCACAGGGTGTGTGAGGGTGACTTCCAGCCCCTGTGAGCTCTCCACTTCCACTCTTTTGCTTTGAGAGGGAACTTACGTACTTGGGGCATAGCTGTGTCTTGACATGCAGCATAGAAAGAGGCTACTGACTGTTTGCCTGACCATGGCGGGCTGTGAATTTGCTCCTCTCATGTGGACTCTTTCCTTCTTTTCCCCTAAGCAAAACGACGGGCAGTTCACAGTGATCCAGCTGGTGGGCATGTTGCGGGGCATCGCAGCAGGCATGAAGTACCTGGCCGATATGAACTATGTGCACCGGGACCTGGCTGCCCGCAACATCCTGGTGAACAGCAACCTGGTCTGCAAAGTGTCTGACTTCGGCCTCTCGCGTTTTCTCGAGGACGACACCTCTGATCCCACCTACACCAGTGCACTGGTAAAGCTGCTCTTCCAGAGCGGGAGGGCTGGGTGGTGAAGGAAGGAGTCAGGGAGAGAGAAGGAAAGGGGGAGATACCCCCCTTGACATGGGGAGCGCTTTTTCAGGGTGCCAACAATGGAAATAAAGTGCCAGATGGGAAAGACCAATGAAAGGAACCAAGATTTTCTCTTGCAAAATCCTATCCAATTGTCCAGTGGCTGTTGATGAGCCCTACAGTCATTCTTGTGTATAACTGAGCCTGCTTCTAAACATGTCTGCAAACATACTCGTGTCCCTGATAAAGCCCTTAGCTGGGATGATGCGTTACACCCACCCAGCTGGGGGTCCTCCGAGATGCTGCCCTGACAGATTTGTTGCCAGTGCAGCAAGTCTCGGGGTGTTTTACCATCACTGTCCAATTGTGCTGCCCTGCTCTCTGGGAGCCCATGATCCTTTTTCACGTCATGTAGCGGGCTCAGCCCCAGAATGACAGACTGAAGTGTGGATGTGCGCTGGGTGAAGCCCTGCAGCATTAGATACTGATCTCCCAGAGAGTCTGTCTGAATTAGGCAGAGAAACATTCCCAGAAATGGCTTCGTGATCTCGTAACAGCTTCCCAGGAACACCACGGTGCCAGTGACATAAGTGCTACCGAGGACTCATGGTCTGTCTCAGGCTGCAGAACACGCACTGGGACTAAAGGATAATTGGAAGACTTTGTTGCAGCCAGGAGTTCTCACAGATACCGTTGTTTGCAAAGGCAGACCTCATCGCCCTACACTGATGCTACAGGATCAATGCCTACGGACAATGCCTATGACAGGACTTCTTGGAAATAAGTGTTGATAAAGCTGGGCCATGATCTGTAGGAAATCATCTCTCCCAGATTGTTTGAAGCTGCCAGTGATGTCTGGCATAACTCTTAGTGAACAGTAGTTGGATACCTAACAACACCTAAAACTGTGCACTTTTATTCTAATCTGAATTTGTGTAGCTTCAGACATCAACCATTCAATCTTGTACAATCATTCTCTGGCTTTTAGAAACACTAGCAACAGGTATTTTTCACCACATGATCCTTACACCCAATTAACTTTCTTTTTGTTAAGTGCACAGGAGCTTCTGGTGTTTAATACTGTTTTCTGTTCCTGTTATTGTTCCTGTGGGTTTTCTCTCTGTCATCTTTAATTTATTCTTCTTGAACTGTGGGCACTGTAGCGGGACATGTATTATCTATACCCATAGAATATATGCACCCGCTATAATGGAGTACCACAAGTAATAGTATCTTCGTCTTCAAAATGCACCATCCTCAAATGTCCCAAGATGCATGAATGTTTTTAATTATACTTATCCCAGAGGCCTTGTGTCCATGGTTGGACAACAGCCACAAGCTATGGCTTGGGAGATTCATGATGGACCTTCAGAAAATCTCCTTCTCCAACAGGGTGGTGAAGCTCTGGGTCAGATCACCAGAGAGGTGGGAGGTCTCACTGAAGTGAGTTCCCATAAGGATCCTCCAAATATACTCAGCCTGTAATTTCTGCTTTAGGACTTCTTTTTTACCTAATTTTTTTAAATTCACTGCTTGTCAGGAGCTCTGTTAAGAGTATGCCTGGTGGAGTGGACATCATGTTTGGTGCAGAATGCTTGGTCTCCCCCTCTTTTGGAAAACAAAATATTTTGTCTGAGGTTTGTGGCTGTGAGAAGATTAAGGAGCATTAACTTTTTTTTCATTATCCTAGCAGATATAGGATCTGAGTCCTATTAAGTCCTAGGAAACCTTTAATAAGACATGGTAGTTATTCAGTGACAAAATATAATGTTCCTTAATCTTCTCACAACCACAAAATGCAGACTTTGCTTATTTTCCAGCACAGGGGAAGATTTTCCCTTCAGAAAATCCCTTGAGTTGTGAAAGGCTCAAGTCCAAAGACCCTGGTGGAAGATCAGGAGGCTGCAAGGGCTTAAGCAGAGCGTTGTGATCCCTGTGGCCCCATGCTGTGTACGCCACTCTTGTGCAGTTCTGTGCATAACTCCTCTATGGGAGTGGAGAGTCCTGATTTCTCCAGAGCTGCTGTTGCCCGGCAGGATCACAGAGACCCCAGTGCCCACCCAGTCCATCTCATTTCCTACCAGTAACCAAGCATGCCATGCTGAAGAGGATGTTCACTCCACCTGTCTCCAGAAACAGGCAGGATCAAACACTGCTGGACCATGTATATAGCAACAAAGAGACTGACACACGAGGACTTCAGCTCGAGAGGATGACATATCACTGACTTCAAAGAGTCTACAGAGGCAGAAAGCTGAAGAGGATGGTGTTCTAATTCCTGTTATTCTGCTCTGGAGATAGCTAGGTGACAGCAGAAGGATGGAGGGAGATTCAAAGGGGATCAGTTTCAATTTTTCTACATTCATAGCCATTCATTTTTCTACAAAAGACACTATTAGCACAATGGGCATTTTATCGTGCTGAAGATTGCTGTAGCAGTAGGCAGGTGGAAGGAGCTGGGCTTGTTTAACATGATGAAGAGGAGGCTGAGGGGTCATCTGTAAGTGACCTGCAGTATGTGAAAGGCAGTTACAAAGAAGAGACAGCCAAACTCTTTGCAGTGGTACCAGATGATACAATAAGGGGCAATAGACAAAACCATGCCTTGGGAGGGTCAAGGTGAATACCAGGAAAAGCTTCTTCCACAAGAGGGTGGTGCAGCCCTGGGACAGGTCACCAAACTGGGGGGGATCATCATCCTTGAAGGTTTTCCAGACTTGTCTGGACAAGCCACAACGACCCTGATGTTAGGGATTGTCCTGCAGTCCCTTCCTTCCAGGATTTTACCAGCATATTGGAGACAAATATTTTGGATACTCATCCTTTTCAGTTACTCTTGCTCTTTCTGTTATCGTCCTCTCTGTTTTTTTCCTGCAGGGTGGGAAGATCCCAATACGGTGGACAGCACCTGAGGCAATTCAGTACCGAAAATTCACATCGGCCAGTGATGTGTGGAGCTATGGAATAGTCATGTGGGAGGTGATGTCGTATGGCGAGCGGCCTTACTGGGATATGACCAATCAAGATGTGAGTTGTTAAGAAACAAGGAGCAGAAACACTGGAATTGGGAGCATTGCAAGGCCAAAGCATGGCTACAGCTAGACCCAGCCTGTGGCATGTCTGGAGCCTTCTCTGTCATAGATGTGTCCAAGGTCAACACCTTTGGAAGAAGTAATGGGGATAACTTTAGCTTTTGTTCTGCTCCCATTGTGCCGCTGTGGCAGAGGTTAGGGACTGTACAACACCCACTGCAGTAGGACAGGGCTAATGTGAGCACCCTCAGGGGTGGTAGACAGATGCCCAGAAGGAAAGGGAGCAGGCGGGTTGAAAAGAAAATGCTGACACTGACCTGAGAGCTCCTGGAGCAGCAGGCAGATCTTCATCTGCAGGAGACCACAGGCATTTGGTGAAAGTTTGTTATAGAGTCATAGAATGGTTTGGGTTGGAAGGGACCATCTAGTCTAACCCCCTGCTGTGGTCAAGGACATATTCCACTAGATGGTCATTAAGTCTCCCATGGCAAATTTGGATTGTGGTGTGTAAGAACCCAAGCAACTTGTATGCAGCTAGAAGCCAAAACCACAAGGTATTTCAGAACATGCTTAATTTTAAATACTTCACAACTCTTGTCTAATTCAGGTGGAACTGTTAGGTGCACTCCTTGCTCCCTGGGACCCAGGCAGTTTCCGTAAGCCCTTGCCTCCACGCAAGGATGACCGTGGCTGTAGTCCACACCTTTCACCATAGCAATGCCATTCTTCCTGTTTCTATTGACCTGGGTGGTCAAAGTCCAACCATCAACCCAACACCACCATGTCTACTAAACCATGTCCTGAAGTGCCATGTCTTGAAGTGCCATGTCTACATGTTTTTTGAACACCTCCAGGGATAGTGACTCCACCACCTCTCTGGGCAGCGTGTTCCAATGCCTGACCACTCTTTTGGTGAAGAAATTTTTCCTAATACCCAATCTAAGCCTCCCCTGACACAATTTGAGGCCATTTCCTCTTGTCCTATCGCTAGTTACTTGGGAGAAGAGACCAACACCCACCTCACTACAACCTCCTTTCAGGTAGTTGTAGAAAGTGATAAGGTCTCCCCTCAGCCTCCTCTTCTCCAGACTAAACAACCCCAGTTCCCTCAGCCGCTCCTCGTCAGACTTGTTCTCCAGACCCTTCACCACTTCATTGCCCTTGCCTGGACACGCTCCAGCAGCTCAATGTCCTTCTTGCACTGAGGGGCTCAAAACTGAACACTGTACTCAAGGTGCAGCCTCACCAGTGCTGAGTACAGGGGGACAACCACATTCCTACTGCCAGCCACACTATTCCTGTTCATGCAGTCTTCACCTCGTGAACCCTCAGGATCTAACACCAAGGTCCTGGGTAGACCCTTGGCATGCAGAAGGCTTGTCCTCCTCCTCTGCTGCAAGCCTGGGTCTTGCAATCCTGCATGTTACAGCATCTGCCTGGCTTCCAGCTTGTTTCAGAGCCACCTCTGGGCAGTCCATTGGAAGCCTTCAGACTGCCACCTCCATCTCCATCATCCTGTAGGCTCCAGAAAAAAACTGTCTTACAGGGAGAGAGTGAGAGCCAAGCTCCCACCTGACTCCCGCAACTCCTCCTGCCCCGATGGCAAATCAGACATTTTTCAAGTCAATATAACTCCATCCATCCCATGTCAGGTTTCTCCAGAGTGGGACAATTTGCTCCCTAGTGCCTGATGTGGAATTTATTCAAGTGAGTCCCCACACCTGGAGCAGCACCTTTGGCTGTTCGTGGCCTTGCCCCAGCTCCTGGCATACCAGAAGAGTCTTTGCATCAATTGTTTGAGCCAAAGGGAAGGGAGCTAGGGACATGCCCTTCTCAGAAAGGATAATTCCTTTCCATTAAGGCTTCATTATCGCCTGCAGTTTCAAGCATTTCCTGCAGCCAGGTGTCACTGTCCTTCTCCCTGCCTCAGCATCCCTCTGTACACATAGTCTTCTGCCGTCTCCCTCCCTTGTCCTCCTCCCCTGGACTTCTTCCCTCACTGGTTTCTCCTGCCACAACCCCTGTGCTGCAGCAGCACAGATCCAGCTGGCAGGGATGGTGGAGCCCATGCTCATCCCCAGCCTCTTCTTCCCCTTCCGCCGCAGGACATCATGCCCCAGAAGCTGTCACCACTTTATTGCAGCTGGTCGTCCCTGCGAATGAGCACATGGTGGATATTTGCTGCAGATTAGCCTCCTGACCCCGGGGTGTGAGTGCCTGGGGAGGCTGGCGGGGGGAGAGGAGACGAGGAGGGCAGCTGGTGCCCCCTCGCTGGATGCGTCTGCTGCTGGCAAGGCAGGTGGCTTGTCAGGAAACCATTTGGTCCATGCCAGAGACAAGTGCTTGATGCTTGTGTGATGACCCTCCCCAGCCCTGCTCCCCCTGTGCTTCCCCTCCCCTCTGTCTCGGGTAGATCTGCCATCCAGAGAGCGAGGAGAGGGGACAGCTTGCACCTCTTGGGACAATCCCTGAACGGGAGCCAAGAGCTGCACAAAGCACACCACCCATCAAGTTGGGCCTTCACGGGCCCGGTGGGGCACCGTCGTGTCCAGCCAGGGGGGCAAGAGGGGAGGGAGGACTCCTTCCACCTGGTGCACTTTGGCAGCGGCGGTGCCAGCCCCATCTGTCTCGGGTCAGTCTGCCCAGCACCTTGGCCACACGATTCAGTGTCTGGAGCACCCTCACACTCCATTCTCTGCCTGAAGCCACAGTCCTTTAAACCCTGCCAGATACCCCACCTCACACCCTGCACTGCTTGCCATGGATCTGCCACCTACCCTCCCTTGCAGCAGCCTTCTACTGCCACAGCACCTCCGGTGTCTCCTCTCTACCAACCCTCCCTGCTACTCTCCCAATCCCAACCGCAGTATCCTTGATTTTCTTTATGCAGCCTTCCTCAGAAGTGTATTCACCGTGCTGTGGTATGGGTATGGCTAGTCCTTCCTTGGGAGGGTGGTACAGCCCTGGGCTAGCCCACCAGACAGATTTCTGCCCTTGGAAGTATGCAGGACACAGCTGGACAAAGCCATGCAGCCTTGATCACATGGTGAGAATAGCCAGAGACATCGAGGTCCTTCCACTGGATCCCTGAGGGAGGTTCTGTCAATCTCCCTCCCCTTTTTTATCATCTCTGTGGAGACTTGGTCATTTCAAAATGCTGCTCCTGATTTCAGTTACTGCAGTATCCTCAGTTCTGGTTTTGATCCTCACTTCTGGTTTTCACTGCCATGCACAAGCCTGTTTCTAGTGTCCAAGGTTCCTTCTGCTCGCCTTTCATTGCCTGTGCTGTGTGTATGACCATAGGACGCATAAGGCCAAGAAGGCAGGAGAAGCCTGCCTGTCACACAGGGCCCTGGAAGAAGCCATGGAGCTCCATGCTCCTTGATTACCCAGGAGAGGAAGGAGGGCTACAGGTGCAGAGTGACAGTGGGATGAGGGTTCCCCTTGAAGAAGATCCCCTAGCCCTTGTGCATGTGCTGTTTTCACTGAACATTGCAAAACCAGGCATTTTCCCAGGTCGTGGGGTGCAGTAAGGAGAGACCAAACAGGCAGCAGCCAAAGCCTTCGTGCCCACAGAGCTGCAGCGTGGCTTAGGCAAGGTGTGGTGCAACCGTTCTGCATGCTGCAGCAAAGTTCTCCTGTGCCTGGCTCTGCTGGCCAAGATCTTGGTCCTTCCCGCTGTGTGCTTCAGTTTGCACATACACAGGACTGTGGGGTGATCAGCTCTTACTGCTGCCTCAGCACACCCAGCCCTGTCCTGCAGCATGACACTGTCACCTGGAAGGGCTAGGTTGCTGGCAGGAGTAGAAAGCACCACTGGAGGAAGGAAGAGTCTCCAGGGAGACCTTAATAGCACCTTCCAGTCCCTGAAGGGGCTACAGGAAAGCTGGAGAGGGGCTGGTGACAAGGGCAGGGAGTGACAGGACAAGGGGGCATAGCTTTAAACTAAAAGAGGGTAGATTTAGATGAGATATGGGGAAGAAATTCTTCCCTGTGAGGATGGTGAGGCACTGGAACAGGTTGCCCAGAGAAGTTGTGGATGCCCCTGGGTCCCTGGAAGTGTTCAAGGCCAGGTTGGATGGGGCTTTGGGCAACCTGGGCTAGTGGAGGGTGTCCCAGTCCATGTGGAACTGGGTGGGCTATGAGATCCCTTCTAACCTAAACCATTCTATGATTCTGTGAAAACACAGAAGCATCTTCCCCTGTCTGTAACTCACGAGCAGACCCTTCACTGGAAGGGATGTTCTCCCAGTGAGCTGTTGCATTGTGCTGTGTACCTGTCCAAAAACATGAACCCTTCTCTCTGAGTCACCTTTCTCATGCCTGGAGCTGCGGGCTCACACATCCTTGTCAAGGTAGCAGGGATGCTGTCTTTTCCCAGACTAGGAGACTGATGGGCATGACTCATCACAAGTAGTCAGCACGGCTGCGTGCTGGCTGAGCAAGGCTGGCATCACCTTACAGGACGACATGACATGCAGGGGGCTGGGAGTTAGAGAGCAGTGCGTTGCTACAAGAATAGGTGGCTGAGATGACAGGCAGCAGGAAGTGTAGGCAGAGCAGCCCCGTTGCGATATGGTTGGCCATGCCAGTCACCCTCAGGATCCAAGAAAAAGAACATTATGAATTAAATAGGTTTTATTGCTGCTGTATTGATCTCTGTTTCTCCTCTTGCAGGTGATAAATGCTATTGAGCAGGACTATCGGCTGCCACCGCCTATGGATTGTCCAAATGCCCTGCACCAGCTGATGCTTGACTGTTGGCAGAAGGATCGAAACCATAGACCCAAATTTGGGCAAATTGTCAACACCTTAGATAAAATGATCCGAAATCCTAACAGCCTGAAAGCCATGGCACCTCTTTCCTCTGGGTGTGTATCTCTGTCTTACTCTTGTCCTTTGGCTTCTGTTTGCAGATCTGCCGTCCTTTGTGTCCTGGTGGGCACCATCCTTGCCTGTCTCTAGGTTAGCTGTTTTAGAGGCAGCTTGGCCTGTGTTCTTTGGTCCTTTATAGGAGAGGCATTAACAGATGTCAAGGTCACTCTGATCCCTCTCCTTGGGCAGGTTAGATCTGGTGAACAGCTGACTGAGTTGGATAGTGTACTCTGCACAGTTAGAGGAGCACCTTGGTTTCATGTACACATGATTTCTGGGTGGTTGTTGTTGCTTTGGTAGTCCAATCTCATACGCAGTGAAGGCAAATAAAGCCTCATTAGGCAGTATGATGTTTCCCTGGACTGGGTGGGGATACACCAACTTGTGGGAAGCACTGGCCCCATTATGAGACTGCACTTTCTTCGCTTGTGCAGCCAGGATTTTAGAGCTGCATCCCATCGTCGTTAATGGCTCCTACCTCTCCTGTACAGACTGATCCAGAAAGACTTCTCTGATGCTCTACCCAGTCCTTCTGTCAGTTGAATAGGGTGCTTTCTGGGTGGTACTTCTTAATATGGTGCAGTGCAGGCACTGTGAATGGTGCTGGTCCAGGTCCGTCCAGCTAATTGAAGGTGCAGAAATATACGTGCGTGCTACTGTTTGTTCTGCTCATTCCCCACTTCTGTGTTTCAGGATGAACCTCCCCCTACTTGACCGCACAATCCCAGATTACACCAGCTTCAACACTGTGGATGAATGGCTGGATGCCATCAAGATGAGCCAGTACAAGGAGAGCTTTGCCAGTGCTGGTTTCACCACCTTTGACGTAGTATCTCAGATGACTGTAGAGTAAGTGCCCAGGCTTCTAGTCCCAAAGCACAAGGAAAATCCTCACTAGTTTAACAACAATTGGTTGTTATTGAATTAGTTTTTATTTTCACATGATGTAGTTTTACTTTTTCTAGAATTTGTTGCTTTGTGGATTCACTTTTAGTCTATTCAGTTTCTGCAGAACTACTGTGTTCTGCAGGCTCTGTCTTGTCTCTAGACTGTGTGTCTGTTGCTCTGTATCTGCAGAATTCATTTCCACACTATCAGGCTGCATGTCCCCACTGTGAAAACGAAAACCCCCACAAGGGTCTCCAAAACCCCAACACGGAGCAAATGGAGATTTCAGACCAGCATCAGACAATTCTCCAGCCACTCGAGCACTTTTAGACTCCACAGTCCTCTTGGATGTATGGCGTACTGGCGATGGAGACAAGCATGCTGCAAGCAAATTTCTGGCTAAGAAAGGCCTCTGAAAGTCCAGATGGTTTCAAGTTTGTTCTGAATTGTTCTGCATCCACTAAAAACATCCCTCAGTGGCAAAATCTTAGCAAGTTCTTGAGAGAAAGTAGGCAGCTGAAATCCATTTGTGGTGGTTTTTGAAGTCCCT
This sequence comes from Aramus guarauna, assembly GCA_013400195.1. Lineage (NCBI taxonomy): Eukaryota > Metazoa > Chordata > Aves > Gruiformes > Aramidae > Aramus > Aramus guarauna. Next base: position 517,399 of record VXBL01009336.1, read on the forward strand.
TGGGGCTAGCGGGGGCTTTGATGCCTCTGGTGAAAGAGTTGTGGTTGGTTGCAGTTAGCTTTAGAAACCCTGCCTAAGAAAGCGCCAAGCATTAAAGCCATCTGTAAGTGCTACGATGTCTCTGTGCCTGATAACCAGGAAGGTTTTTGGATTTGGTGCCTAATTCCAGACTTTAAATCTACCAGTAAATCAGAATCCTTTCACACAAACAGCCAAACTGACCTTTTCTGGCTTTTTGTTCTTACTTGCTGCCAGGAAATTCACATGGGTGAATTCTGACTGTTTTAGCACATCTGTGATACAACCCCAAGGCCCTGGGGATGATTTTGGCACTCTCTAGGCTGTGTTCATACAACAGAAAGAGGGTCCATAAAATCTGAAGGATAGGGAAAAAGAGCTTTGACCAAACTGGGACATCACACCCACACCACAACCCAACCCTGCCTGGGTTGTGCTATTTGCAATATATGTAACAGCAAACAGTTCTGCAGGCAGTCCAGTTAATGAAGTCTCTTTTTTCATGGACATGCTCAGTGTCCCTTAAATGCCACTTCTCCCAGTTCCTTACCATGTCCCTCACAATGTTTTCCAAATCTTCTCCGAGTGCCTTCATCACAATCACAAGGGTATCCTCAGCTCATGTCCCACCAGTTTTGACAAACCTCCCTTCCACATTTCCTACCTGGTTCAAGTCCTTTTTCCTTGAGAAATCATGCTGCGACATTACTTGAAACCACCTTCTAACATTCACTGGTCTTTGCAGAAGTAGGTAATCTTATAAGTGGAGCTGAATTGCAATGAGACACTGTTTTCTTCAAATTTGGATAGCCAGCGAAGTGTATATTTACTGAAGACTGCTTCATTTCACCAAATCCACATGGTTTCAACACTCAACTACTTGAAAGGTTTCTCACTGGTTTGTCTGGAGGCCAGGACACTTGGGCCACTGAAGGACCTATGTCCAGAGAAGAAAGCTTAGGAAGCACAGGGCTGTGCAGGACCAGAGTCTTACTCTGGTTTACAGACATGAGTGAAGACTTTGGGCTTTGTTCCCAATCAGAACAAAAGCAAAAGTCAAAGTGCCAGTCTCATCCAAGGAGGAAAATTCCATAGCTCAGCGCATCTGGCTGGGGCAGAGGAGAGAATGGAAAGCCCTTGAACTAAGAAAAACACTGTGAAGAACACCGTCCTGGTGCCAGAGTTGTGCAGCGTGCCAGCAGGTTTCCAGTTGCTTTGCTGTGTCTTGGGTGTTTGCTCTCACACCGATCTCAGAGGGCATGGGCTGAAGCCTGCTCCAATGGTGGTCTCTGATCAGTTACCACCAGCCAGAATGCGTAAATCTGTGGCATATCCCCATGCCCAGCTTTCCATCTTCGCGCTCATTTTGTTTGACCAAAGAGACGAGGTCAAAGCAAGCTCTAAAGCAAACATACAGGCTCATGTGCCACTCGTGCTAGAGGATGTTTTTCCACCTTTCCTTTGAGCTCCTGCTTACCCTTCTTTGCCCATTGACTCCCACTCTAAAACAGGCAAGGGTTTTGCCACACTTCTTAAAAGGCTATTCCTAACACTCAAGGAAGGAGAAAAAGGCAACTAAAAATCCTTTAGTCAGGTATGGGTCACATCTCATGAATGCCATCCGTTCCCTGATCAGAATTCATGGCTGAGATTTATCCACCAAATGAGAGATGAGTAGCAAACTCAGCTGGAGTGATCACAGATGGGACCACTGCAGAGTCACACTGATGCTCTTGGCATGACCTTCAATTTTCCCAGCTGCCTAATATTTATAAAAAATAGAAGCAATGCAAACACTAGAATGCTGTGATTTAGCAAAGAGAATAACTAGCAAAAGTTTATTACTTCATGGCCTCAACAGATCAAAGCAAAAGTAGCAAGAACAGCCATCATCTGCACAGGGGGAGCGAGATTCACACTGAAGAGGGTGTAGCACATCCTGTTCATATATCTCCAGGGATGGAAAAAATGGGTTACTGTGTCACAAAATGAGAGAGAGAATCCACACATGCAATGAAAGAAACAAAACAATACAAGGGTAGAAAACCTAAGGCAAATTCACTTACAAGCAGTGAGCAGAGCCTTTGGTATTTGATTTCACACTCTGTTGAGGCTTCCAGTGCTCTGGGGGTGCTGCAGGTAGGTAGTAAATGCAAAGATTGGGAGATGAAGCAAGGAAGAGTTGAAGAGAAAGTGTAGAGGTTTCATCAGGTTTGCGTGCATTTGTTGCATGGAATAAATCCGTGGAGAGTTCGGCTCCCTGCACACCACGGTCCAGGGGGATGCTCATACATGGGCTTGTTCTGCTGTGAGAAAATGTCTTCCAATATTTATGCAGTGTTTGTTTCTTTTCCTCCCAAAGGGACATTCTGCGAGTTGGGGTCACTTTAGCAGGACACCAGAAGAAAATTCTGAACAGTATCCAGGTGATGAGAGCACAGATGAACCAAATTCAGTCTGTGGAGGTTTGATAGGTACGTGTCCTCCTACTCCTCTTCCTTGAGGCCCTGCTCCCCTTTGCCCCTGTATGTCTGAGCTCCAGTTCTTGAGTGTTCTGCATGGACCAGAGACAGGCAGCTGCTCTGAGGATCATGGCAACAGGAAGAAACGCCCTGTCATAATAATGAGAAGTCGCCAAGAGCTTCTAGAATTTAAGCAATGGAAAAAGGGAACAAAAAAGACAACTATTTTGAAAAAAAACACTATGAAATATTTTTAAATAATAATAAAGCAATTGCATTCTTGAAAAGGGCTCCAAGACCAATGGGAGTCTCCAAAGGAAAAGAGCAGCTTCATCTATTTCCTCTTGCACAAGGCTGCTGCAGCTGGGCCCAGACACCTCTGGAGCAATGAGACTTTTTCAAGAAGATGAATGCAAAGAAAGGTGACGAGAAGCACTTCTCCTTCTCACGTGGGATGGTGGCTCTGGGAATGTCCTGCAGCCAGCAGTCCTTCCCAAAAGCCCCTGTTAGCAAATCAAAGGGGAGAGAGAGCTGAAGCTCTTTGGTGCTGTGGAACCAAGTGCATCTCAGAAACTGATGGACTTCTTCAAAAGCTGAAGACTTTTTTTAAAAAAAATAATTAACTGAGACTAGAAGAGGCTGTTTCCAACAAATGAGAAGGAATCTGTAACACTTAGGGGGGTGGGGATGGGGAAAACCAATCCTTTTTACATCTCTTATTTTCTCTTGTCATGGAACAGTTTTGTGAGTGACAGTTTCCTAAGGGTCCGTCCATCCACCCTCCAATGGCATCATTGTCTCATACATATCATATGCACAAGACTTTTAGTGATGTCCTCACTAGATGCCAATGATCTTTTCCCAGAAGACTTCCCAAGTACAGTATGTAGTAGTTTTTGATTACAAATGCTGATGTGTACCTTTATTTTTCGGTTGTCATTGTTGGGAGATTTGTCCTTTTACCTTGTTTTGTTAACACCAGTTTGTGAGTTTGGGGTTGGAAATTTTCGGTTGGTTGAGGTTTTTTTAATGAAAAAGAAATGACATCTCCAAGCATCATATCATTCAAGAACTTAAATCCCTTCCCTGTGGAAGGAAAAATTGCAGCTTATTGACCATATGCCAGGAGAAAAATTTTTTATATGCACATTTCCTCCCATTTGCTTGTTTGTTATTTTGCAATTTGTCATGGCCCGACAGATGTTTCTAACTGTTGGGTTTCCACTTGTTCGCCAAGATGAAATGACCACCCGCTTGATTCAGGGTTGCTGGTGCAGGGGTGAGCAGCATCACAGAAGATTTGAGGAATAGGGGGTTTGCAGGGGGGGGTGGGAAAGACAGGGGAGGGAGGGTGGGTTGGTGGGAGGGAATGATGACTCCACAGCTGGCTGTCAGAGCCCTTTGGAAATGTCTGGCTGCTTAGAAAGGTGTCAGGTTGGTGCACAGACCACAGAAAGGCAGGGTAAGCCCAGTCCTCTAAGAGGAGCTCGTGGCACGTGGCTTCTCGGAGTCTGAATTGTGTTAGCTGCCAGGTTGTGGATGGTTCACTACAGTAACCAAACTCTGTGGATGTCCTGCATCTCTTTGGGGACCCCAGTCCCTTCGTTAGACGAAGCGCTGGGGGCTCTGAGGCAGGTTCAGTCTCAGCCAGTCGCCTTGAGGAGAGCTTGGGACAGCAAAGGCAAAAACTCTGATCTAGTAGCCCAGATCTCCAGAGGCAAAATGCTGTGGTTGAAGCCGAATGGTCAATCAGTGGATTTATAAATAACTGAAATAAATACTTTAGTTACTGACCAGGTCTTTGGTATGTGTAAATACCACCAACCAAGTGCAGGGGGGGATACCAATGAGAATCGGACTTGTTCTCCCTGTTCAGCACCACCTCATGTCCTTTCACATGCCTGCTGCCACCCACCTCTGGCCTGGTGTGGCATATTTCCACACAGCATACCTTGTGTTTACAAGCCTTTGTCTGCCATTGCCATGTCATCCGTAGGGTCCTCCACTCATTTTCAGCAGCGTGGGATGTTGAAGGCATGTTCACTGGGAGCCAGTTTGCTGTATTTTCCAGGAGCTGAATCCAAGAGGAAATGTGTCTGCTGTGGATGAAACTCCCAGGCTGTCTAGACCTCTGTGGCCAGACATCATCTCCCTAGACTGCTTGTAAAATATGAGGCCATTTATAAAATACTTCGTGTTTTCCACTTTCAGACCAGATCTGACAACGAAGCACTTATGAGTGGCGGAAGACCACTCCCTACAAGTGAGAGTACTTCTCTGCTTGGCTCTTGCACTGTCCCAACATTTGGTGCACAGCGTCAGCAGCAGGGACCTTCACTGGAGGAATTTTCCCTCCAGCCCCTGTTCATCTGAACTCTAGTTCAGGATTGTATGTTCATTTGTATACAGTACTTCCACGTTCTTGAATCCAAAAGTATATCTGTAGTCATGCAGACATCTGTAGCAGGTGTGTGCTGGGTGTGCAGGGACATACTCTGCGCTCAGTGTCCGCAGCGCATCCCCTCTGACAGCAATGCCATGGTCCTACATCTCTTTCAGATGGCAGAGTACGATGCAAAGTGAGGGGTGAGTGGACTGGAGTCATGTTGGGTGCAGGTGGTGCCCAGACATAGTCAGCTGGCCTGGTTTAGCCTGTGTATCTAGTGAAGGGATGCTTTTAATGCCTTTGCATTTAAAAAGCTCTGTCCAGGAAATGGACTCAACTTTTGAAAAGCAGCATGCAAAAAAATCGATGGCATCAACTAAAGCACACAAAGTGCTTGCAGAGGGCACACAGGGAAACAAGAAGCTTCTCCCTGCACCCTGTCCTGTAGGAGAGCGGAGCAGCAGTGAGAACTGCTCACATGGTGCCTCCACCTCACATTGTAGCTGCTGTATTTTAACAAGGAACGGTTGTCAGTCTTTCCCAAAGGCATGTCTGAAGCTGTTTGGTGGCACTCCAGGGTGAGGGAAGCATGGTGCTGTGCCAAGTTGTCTAGCCACAGCCAGCTGGCTACTTCATGTACAAGACAGCTTTGCAAGGAGAACTGTCTAGAAAACTCACCAGCAAATTCCTGTGGGGCAGCCATGTGGAAGGAGCCCATGATGCCCTTCAGTTGTCCTTCCCAGACAATTCCTGACTGTTCTCTGCCATCCCTTACATTCCTGCAGACACTAAGGAGGAGCATTGGCCAGGCAGCATCCCTTCAGAACCAGTCATTATTAGACAAGGTTTGGAAGGGCACTTCAGGTCTTCTTCATTTGGAGACATTTTGTCTTAATGCACTGAATCTCCTCGCTGGCTAGCATTATACACATCTACCTACCAGACCCAACCCACTGTGAAGGATGGGACCATACTGAGCCCAGTGCCACAACTCACCAAAGCTGTGGCAGCTGTCTACAGGACAGAGAAAGCACATCCCTGTCTCTTCTTCTGACCAAAAATTGCATGGTTTTGGTACTAAAAGTAACGCATTCCCAACTGTTTATACCAGGCATCGCTGTGACATCTGTCTGTATTTGGCTGTGTAGGACTAATGGAGAACTGGACCTAAAATAGAAAAGATCCATAAAACACTGCAGTTTTCTGCATCCCTCCAGCTCTCCTGGGAGCATGAGGAACCAAGTTCCTGTAAAGTACTTTGGTTGTAAATGCCTCTGGAGCATGCTCCAGTGGAGGGCAGTCACTGAAGTGACTTTAACATATTTATTTCATGGGTATCAAATGTACTGCTATGAAATACGAGTCTAATGGCAAAATTCAACTTCACGGGGAGAATGTGTAACAAGGGGAAAAGGCACTTGCTAACATTGACACTGTGAAATACTGTTGTGCATGTGCATGTGTGCATGTGTGAATACTTAACAATTATCACAATGAGATTTTCAGGCAGCTTGTTGCAATTTTCACATTTCCCCTCCACCTTCCAAGCCAGGTCCCAGACCTGCCCTTCTCCTCTTGTTCCCCGCTGCCATCTGCTGCTGAGGGTCACCCGTGTCTGGGGATGGCAGCCGGCAGGAGAGCTGAGCAGGATGCTGGGTTGAAAAGACTGAGTTGGTTGGCCAATGGGAAGTTCAAATCATGCAGAGCATCATGGGGCAGAGCGGAGAAAGCAAAGTATATGTGGGTAGTAGAAAGTTAAAAGAGTGTCCATGATAATATAATTAGTGGGTAGTTTTAACAGCACAGGGGTGTGCCAGGTAAAAGCAAAACCAAACTTGTAAGATACAGCACTGCCATGAGGAATCACTTGCCGTTGCTGCCTGTGGGGACACAGAAACAGGGCACTATGAACTGCACTCCCCTTCCCCAAATTACCTTCCCCCCTCACAGTAAAATCTCAGAACTACCTTTCATAAACTTAATGGAGATTCGTGGTTTTCAGCAGCTGAGGAGCTGCTTGCTGCAGTCCGGCTCCTCTCCATACTATCCTCGATTCCCAGCAGTAGCTTTCAATGGCAGCAATCCACACATGGGGCTTCCATGTGATCCGGGTACATGTGGCTGTCACAGGGTTTACCGGTTATGCAGTATTCATTTAGTATTCTAATTCAGATGTAGAGTTTTATCCCACAACTCCATGCCAGTCATTATATAGCAGAGTCATCTTGTTAGCGTCGTTGGACCAGTATGCACCAGTGTTAGCAAGAAGAAAACCATCTGCAGGGGAGCCTATAAAACCGTACCCTGTCCAAGGCTGGGGACAGAGCAGTGCTACATCTTCATGTAGCTCTGGCTTGGGAGATCTGCCGTAAAGGGACTGTTGGTCAGCCACTATAGTGGGATCCTGCTCTCTTCACCAGCTGCTTAAGGACTATCGAGTGCAGAGCTGCCTCCTGGTCTGGCATGTCATGAGCTAAGGAGAGAGGATGTTTGATCAGTGTTAGGTGCTGACTATACTAGTAATGCTTTTCCCACACCCTTGAAGTTGTTCTTTGAATTGGTGTTAAAGGAAGCGTTCTTTCCCAGTAATCATCACACAGACTGTGGATTAGCAGTGGCCTGTAGAGAAAAACTCTTGGTGGGTTTGAGCAGTTGAGAAAACTTCTTGTTATATTTTCCAGGCTGGTTTATATGAAACCTGGAGTCAGGGCTTGAACTCTGCTGCATCATTAACAGTTGTATCCTCTGATGGTATAATAAATTTGTGGCTGCCTTGGATGTATGAATCCAGAGTGTCTGGAAGTATCACTGTTGTCTGATTTGTTTTAGCGGAGTATATATTTTTAATGTATTTCATCTTCCTTGCTGCGTGTATAACTTGAGGCTGATTTAATGTAGGTCTTCTTCCATCTTCAAAAATTTTACACACTTGCAAGTTCTTCACATACAGGATTCAGCATTTCCTCCTTCAAAGTTATATGAACAAGTAATGTAGTACTGACTTCATTTTTATATTCTACTGGCAGTTATCCAAGGCCATTAAAGGCATCCTAAAAATTATCTTCTTTGCTGTGTTCCCCTCCTTTTACACTGCAGTCTCCTAGTGACCTGGTGTTTGACATGCTTTCAGCTCGAGGACCAATAGTCCTTTATATCAGTCAGTTAAGCAAATGGCATGTCCTCAGAGTTGCATAATCTGAGCTGTACCTGCTTGCAGTCAGCACAACCACGTTCTGTCCTGGAGCTCTAGTTTGTGACTTGAGCATTGCCCCCATCTGCTTGTCATGTTGGCTTCACCATGGTCACAATTCAGTGCAATTCTGCCACTGGCTGTCTCACAAGCAATCTCCACCAAAAAATTATCTTCTTTATTACTGATTTCATCTTCTAATTGCTGAGAGCTGCTAGAGTCCTTCTACTATGCAGAATATACTTGTTTGGTTGGGGGTTTTTTAATCTTAAGACACATTTTGGCTTTGTCTTTAGACTTCTCCAGGATGGCTTTGCTTCTTGTAACTATTGAGCCCTTTCCAAAGACAGGACACAACTTTGGTCTGTGTATGCTTCCATATGTGTTGCAATCTTCCATAGTTCTCCTAGAAAACTCCCTGTACTCTGCAAATATTTCCTGGAATTCATCTTATTGCTTTCCCTCTGTTATTCCTACCAACTCCACTGACAAATGTTATTTGCAGAAATTTGGGACTGGAAGCAAGAAGTCCTCTCTCCCCACAAATCTTTGTTTGTCTTAATCTGTATTTACAGCTGTTTTACAATTGATTCAGCAGCTTCTCTCCTTTTTTTACAAGTCTGTAAGAAATTTCTCTGCAGTACTGTGCTTTGTAGGAGTGCAGCAGCAGTCCCACTTCTATAGCACCATCTGATCACTGACTTGCTCACTCCAACCACAGACTGTTAGATGTCATAGCAGCCCTCATTGCCATTCCTGCAAACAAGCCACAAGACTTGACCTTGCGTGCCTCATTTTTTTCAGAAGCTCCATCTTGCCTTCATGAAAAAAGAATAGCAAATGTTTGGTTGGTCCTTTTCCAGTTCTTTCATTCCAGTAAATTTCAGGATTTTTTCAGTTGCCTCAACTGTAGCTTCTACTTCTACCTCTAAGGTCAGTCTTCAGTTCCTGCACAGATGTCATGCTGTATCCTTTGATGATTCCTACTAAGTCTAGGAGGAAAGGATTAAACTTTGTTGAGTGTTTAATAGCCAAACAGCTGTTAGCAAAAGCTAATGGAAGGGGTCCAAGGAGGACTAGGGGGAAGTACACTATTCTAACCTGATGTTAGACAGTCAAATCACCTTTTTGCCCCAAATTGCCTTTCTTCTGCACTTCCAGCTCACTGACTCCAAGTTGTGGTGAGTGAGGTGGTTTGTGAGTTTGGGATTTGACTTCGGGTTGACAAAAGCACCAGACCCCAACTGAGCAGAGGGCACCGACCCGAGACAGATGGTCCGGCAAATCCACACCCTTGCTTGGCCTTAGCTACTGGAGAATAAATGTGAAGTCTCTGATTGCTAGCAAGTATTAGCACTCAGTAGCCTTCAAACAAAAATGTTGTTATGAGCCAGCAAATCTCTGATGTGCTGGCTTCTCAAATACTGGTGGCAGTTTTGTTCTCTGCAATGAAAAGGGATACACAGAAACTAAGAAATATACAGATACGGGCCTCAGGAACTGCCAGAAGTCTTTGGGAGGTATAAAAGATAAATAGATTTTGATTCTTGGTCTGGCAGAGGTAAACCATGGTGATAAAAAATATGCCATTAAATCAGGAAAGATGTGAGTATGGTGAATAAGCAGCAGTCACTGTTCCAGCACTAAAGCAGGTGAAGCAGAATATTCTTTGGCACAAAGCACAATGGTTAAGGGGTTGAACTTATTGCCGGAGCATGTTGATACCAAGCATTAGATGGATTCAAAAGAGGACTGGACAAATTTGTGGAAGAAAAATCTCTTCTTCAACACACAAATACCTCTTCCAGTTTTTCTGGGTCATGGATGCCTCATGGCATGGGATCCTACAGCACTTCTTTTATACCACGGTATTCTTGGGACTCCCACATTTTAAATCTATTAAAAGCCCAAACACTCTATCAAGCATCGTTGATTTTCCATTCTTCCCTCTTTCTGGTGAAGGATTTCTCTGTGGACCTAGAGGACTTCCTGTGTCAGAGGAAGCCACTTGCTTCCTCCTCCCAATTCCTTGTGTGTCACAAGGCATCCATGGGACTCAGAACTACTGCGTGTCATCAGTGCCTTGGACAGCAGTAATGGCACAAAGAGGGAGACTGTCTTGGTCGTCCATCATACTCTGGATGTGGAAGCTCTCTCTATGGAAGCATCCTTGCCTCAAACCTTCTGTTACGATTCAGAGAATCTGAGGCACAGAGAGGACTGCTGGGGTAAGGAGACATCCCTTTTCTTCTTTCCTTCCTCTGCTATGGTCTGGTTTCTGACAGTGAGACTGTTGTCCATCTGCATTGGAGGTTGGTTCAGCCTGCATGAGCAGTTGCTGATGGTTGCTTGGGTATCTAACCATGAATCCAAAGGGACCCATGAGAGCTGCCTCAAGGATGAAAATGCAGGAAAGGTGCCTGGGACAAGCTTCTCAAATGAGCAAAGAGGTCTCGATGCAATGGAGTGATTCAGGGCTGGGCTGGGTGCCTGCAGTGAAATCCCAGAGGCACCCCAGAGCAGCCATTGAGTGTTGGGGGCTCCAGAACAAGATTCTGACAGGTATTAAGTGCAAGGTTCATTTGTGAGTGCAGGCCCAGCTCTGAAGCTGAATTTATTCTTTATGTCCTAGAGACAACTTAGAACCAGACGAAAAAACCTTCTGTTGCTTGATGGTGTAAGTGTAAAGCTATTTGGCATGGGCAGTGACTCGTTTCCCTCTGCAGAGCAGCCCAGGAACGTGGGAGAAGGGCTTGTCTGGAGCAGAAGGGGTCCCTGGCTGTGGAGTCCTGCCCCCTGCAGACTGTAAGCTGTAGGATACAAGGGAAGGGGCACAGTGTCTGGTGTACCTCTGGTTCTTGCTGGGCCCCCTCTGGGACCTGATCTCCAGTAGGGACTGGTAGGGAGAGGACCAGTGTGTTACTAGCTGATGATTTTATAAGCTCTCTGATGGTTCTTTTTTCCTTTGAAAGTCCCAGCTCCTGTGTTTATGATCCCAGGAGCACCAGGGTCATATGAGAGTCACAGCTTTTATTGTAGGACAGCTCAGCCTTCATGTGAGGAAACCAAATTGCAGGGCTGTGGGTTTCATGTTGGCCAGCCCAGCTTCTAGTGACCACTGTATCTGTGACCACTGTGTCTGTTCCCACCGTACCTGAGCACCTCGCAGTCTGTAAAGCACACATCCTAGAGGCAAGGCAAGGTTTTCCACAGGACTGAGGTACAGAGAAATAAAGACTAACAGACACAAAGAAATCAGGATACAATTCTTGTTTAAACAGCTGAGTTCAAATTGCAGGAGTTCCCAAAATACCGTGGTGCTTCTGGAGTAAGAACTTGCTCTGGGTCAGGTTGTGGTAGGTCCCTCAGGCCAGTGGAAGCACTGACCATCTTGCCTTCAAGCTCCAGAGTTTTCTTCCAAGTTGTTCAACAGTGGAAGGAAGTGAGATACCGCAGCTCACCCTACCCAGGATCAGTCGTGTGCAGAGTGGACAGACAAGTCTGGTCACCCCTGTCCCATCAAACAGTGAGAAGATCTGGGCAGCAAAAAACCTGGCTTGAGCAGGGGTGGAAGGAAAGATGCCCTGGAGGGTGAGGGAGTTGGAGAGATGAAACATGAGCTTGGGGTCTTGGGCAACTGCAGTTTGTGGGTACCCTGACATGTCCCCCTTCTCCAGTGTGCCAGGTTGTGGGAGGAATCACGGACTGGGGATTTGCATCTCTTCCTTCACTCATGGATCCAAGCATAGACCCCTGCACAGGGGGTGTTCTGTTGGGTGCCATCCTCCAGTGACTTCTCCATCCACTTTTCAGCCAGTGACCCTTGCACCCTTTTCTGGTTTTATTGCTTGCCCTCCATCATCAGCTCTCTGTTCTCTGGATTGTTTCTTTGCCCTCTATCCCTTCCCCAGTATAGGAGCGCTGGACAGTTTGCTTAGGTTTGGGCCATCACTAAGGATTCCCTTCCTTGGAGCTGGCTCAGCACATCTGTGCAGGGAACCTGTTTTTGCTACTTTTCTTCCTGGGAAAAAATCCCCGCTCTGCCTCTCTGTCTTCCTCCCTTTCCTCCCTGGAAACATCAGCCACCTCACATCCCAGATCTTCCTGGTAAAGAAGTAGAAAGTTGTATGAAACCAGGGCAGGTGTGTCAGGATCCTTGGTCAATGTTCCCATGGAATAGTTCAGGGAAAAGGGTCCAACCCTGCCTCTGACCCACAGGTAAATGAGCATGCCCATCAGTCTGAGGACCCGATTTCTATTCCAGGTCTCCTTTAGAAAGGCTTTGCCAGCCCTGTGTCACTCCCTGCCATGCCATCTGTTTTGGATGGGCTGTGAAGTCAGTCCACCCAGGGTGTGCTTTGAGGCCCCATTTTAAGTTTTGTGGGAGTGTTCAAGCGGTTGAAGCCAGGGCCAAGCAGTAGCAATTCCTTGGAGAAAGGAGCCTCGTGTTTCAAAGTACTGTCCCAAGTAAAGCTGTGATCCCTGCTCTGGTCTGAGGGTGATGGGGTGCAGGACACAGTTGACTTGCAACTAGGAGCTCAAAGGATGAGCTGGGCACAGATAGTCAAACTGGTCTCTGCAGCCCCAGGTGTCATGTGTCAATGGGCTTCTGTGGAACTGAAGAGCCAACATAGCTGTCTATGTTTCCATTCAAAATGAGTCCTTGCAGGGAAGATCAGTCCTAGCTCACAGACTAAAGCCCAGGTCAGTAGTGTAAGGGACACAGCAAGAAGGTCCTGGAGGGAAGGAAACCTTATGCTGAGGGATAAAAGTTGAGATGGGGAGGTGGCAGTAACCTAGCAGGGAAGAGGGTGGTTGAGCACTGTGGGCACAAATCCACTTGCCTGTCAGGGCGCTGGATTACTGTGGTTTGCTCATACGGCTCCTCCGATGTGACACGGTGTGAAGCTGTCAACTTTCACCAGAAGGCTTGTGGAGGAGGGGAAGGTTTGTAGGGAGTGGAGATTTTGCTGAGCTCTGGCCTCCTTGTCACGGCTTTGGAAGGAGCTGGCAGTATAGGATGGGGAAGTGTCCTTCAGCTGCCCAAAGACAAGTGTGTCCAGTCAATGCTACATCTTGTCATCCCCCTCACACTAGTCAGCTGGGCTCCAGGGGCATCCCCAACCCTGATGTCCTACTCTTCGTCATCCTGTATGTTGGCTGTGGCCCTGTGGACAATGTAACGCTTTTCATGACAGTATTTGTATTTTTTTAACTGTGAATGGGGAGATAGTGTGCAGGTCCTTGTTACACAGGGATGTGTCTTCCATTCAGACCAGGGCTTCCCCTGGCTTCGTCAGATGTCTTTTGATGTTACTGAGAAAAATAAAGAAAGAAATAAATCAGATGTATTTATAAAGGAAACAGAAACCCGCTGCTCCAATGCCTTTGTAGGAGTATTTTTAACAAAACATTTTTTCAAAATAAATGTGAATTGTAAAGTTTGAAGCATTTGCTTGTGGCTTTCTTTTCTAGGTGCTCTGTCAAACTTTTGGCCTTCCCAATAATCCTTCTCAGGTGTAAATATTATGTTAGACAAAATGAGGGATAATGATCTCTTAGAGAGAGGAAAACCTGCCCAGAACTTGTTTTGTGCCTGGGAAATTACTTCAGGATACCCAGATATCACTGTTACCCTGGTTAAACCATTTAGTCTGAATAACTAATTGACAAATGTAGCCATTTGCTCCACTTGTAAATTAGCCAGAAGAACACTTTGTCATTAACTTTTTCTTTAGTTAAAAAGATGCTACAAATCTATATGTGCACATGTGTGAGTATTTGAACTTTTGACTTCAGTGATGATTTTCCTTTGTCTTCATTATTCATGGAGCAAGAGAGGATAGCTTAGTCCTATGAAATTTCAGCTGCCCAATGCATTGACAATTGTAACCAGGAGGAGGAAACTCAAGACAATTCAGTGTCTAAGCAACTACTGCCTCCCAGCTTCAGCCCCATGTTGGAAGTAAATCATAGCTGTTTTCATGAGAATCTTGCTCCCTTGACAACCCTGCATGTAGGAAAAAAAAAAAATAAAAAAAAAAAAGGAAAATCACATATGTAAATGATCATTGTAAATCAGTGAAAGGATCAAGTTCTAGGGAAATGAAGTCAATGCTTTTATTTTAATTACTATCCACAAATTCTTCTCTGCAGTAATCTTTCAACCCTTAAAGTCATGCACACTGAGAGAACGAGGTGTAGTTTAGATGATTGATATAAATAATATAGCAAATAGACTGTATAGACCATTAGCTGTCATAATCTAACATTCAGCTGCAATAAAGATTTTGACTCATAATAAGAACGTCAGTAATTTAGTTCATAATCACAAATCTATGATGTCTGATTCTGTCACCCTCCTACTTCCTTTCCAAAGGAAAAAAAAAATTTCTACATGCGTTTGTCAGGACATGCTTAGGTTTGCTTGTTTGTAACTGAAGTAAATATTTCTGTAGTCATAAGATGCTTCTGTACAGCTACCTTTAGAAATACATATTCAGATGTACGTCTGAATCTTTGGGTCGAGACCTGAACCTGCCAAATCCATTCTCTGCACATGATCAACGCACAACAGTGCTGAAATGTCTTGTCAACGAGAAATACTGATGGGAAGCATCAGACTGAAACCAATCAAATGAGCAAGTCTTTTCTCTGCTGTTAATCAGCATCATTCCTTCTGGCACTACAAATCTGGGAATAGCCAAACAAGGCATAACTTTGCCCCTTTTTCATGGGGTCTTGGAGAGTCCTTAAAGGTGCTTGGGTAGAGAACCTTGTTTCCTACAGCTATTCCCAAGAGCCCGGGACTGATGAGCAGCAAGGGGCACAAGCCACAGGAGAAGGAATACTGTAAAAAACGGGATCCCTGAGAGGGATCATGTCATTTGGAGCCATATGGAAGTGGGTGCAGCTGATGCTCGCCCACCCAGAGTGACCCTCAGCCCACATGCAGAACAAGCACGGAGGATGGTCTTGGCAAGGCAGCAAAGGCATTAACTGTCTGGAAAGCTCACCTCCCACCCCACTGTCCACCTCAGTTTTCTAGGAAAGAGTGTTGTCTCCATCTGGGGCAAGACTTGATCTCTGCTGGAAACCTGTTGAACAAATGATGGGGCCAGCATCCCAAGAACTTTGGGCACACCTGAAATTCTTCCCAAGTAAGCCACATTTTCAGCAATTTGGTGCCAGTTTGATGCGTTAGTCTGGGCCAGACAGTCTACTCCTGGCTCTTCCATGACCAATTTCTGTAATGAGAGCCCTCTCAGCATCCCATTTCTCCTCCCAGCCCTACTTTCTGCATCAGGTCACCCACTGTCCCAAAGTATCTGTAATGTCCAGTCCTGTGAGGCCCTGGTCACCCGGGTTCTTCCATCTGCACTGAATGTAGAAAGCACCTGCAAACAATTAAGGGAAGTTCCTGAGCCCATAACCACTTGAAAAACATGACAGAGGTCCCAGTTTGCAGAATACACGGGAAGGTGGAACGTTTGTACTTGAAGCTGGTAATAAATAACAGCAATGTGTCTTTCACGGAGCAACAGGCAAAATATCTGGCACTATACTGGAATACGGGAGGGGAGTGCTGTCCAAATATGAAACTGGTCTTACCTGGGCTTTCAGAGCAAACCACTAAGAAAGAATCTCAGCTGGATAGGCCTCATGTAAAAACTTGACTTTGCCAGGCTTTTCCTTTCCTGATCCAGGAAGGGAAGTCTACAGCATAATGCTGTTTCTGTCCTCTCTCATCCATTCCCCACGTAACTGGTCTGGTTGCTGCTTTGAAAGCCAGCTGGTAAGCAAACAGCAGCCCAAAATCACGCCGAAAGCTTCTCTGCTACACTCCATGGAGACACACCACTGATTGCTGAGCTGTTTACATTTCTCTCCCATCACATTGATGCACGTCAGTCATAACTCAGTGGGTATCAGTAGAAAAACATTGATGGGAAACTGCTGTGCAGTCAGAATCTATCATGGGTGTGTAGGGTTTGCAAATTCCAAAAGTAAGAGAGACCTAAAGAGTGACATTAGAGGGAGATCTATTGTTACACCTCAGCTCTCCCTGCAGATGGCAACTGGTTGAGACCTACATGTGAGATCAGGCCCCAAAGAGCTACATCATGATCTCTAGAAATGTGCATAATTATTTAAGCACCTACATTTCTGCCCTAGCAGATGCAGGTATCGCTGTGATTTGCTGGGCTGCAGAGGAGCTGCAGCACAGCTCAAAACCCATCTACTTGCCTCACCTCCCCTTGCACACTTCTGTGGGCAGTAGGACAGCACCGCCTATTCATATGCTAAATGCCTTCAAGCTCAAGAGAGAAGAGTCACAGGATGCAAAGCTTTCAATTCCCTCCTGTCTCACTTGGAAGGAAGGCTTGACTCCAGCTTCTTCACCAGGTATGAAGCATGCTGGCCAGGGACCCATTTTTGGAGTCCGTTTTACCTTTCACAATCAAGTCCACCTTGAAGGACAACCTTCGGCTTCAGAATGTTTTCCCTGTACTCCCAACTGAGTTCTCTACCCAGACATCAGGATCTGGTGATCTGTCTGCTTTCATCTGCAATGCTAGTAATGAACCCTGAGCATGTCTTAATACTTGGGATAGTCTGAGGCATGGTCCCCTGGAAAGATCACACATGGTGCTTGGCGGGCTTGGCTTCCTAAGACCTCCTTATACCTGTGGCACAACTGATGTGGTTAATGCTTTCTGCACTATCAACTTCTGTCAGGTCAAGGTCTTCACAGCCTCATTCGTGTCTTCTCTATGCAAAAGAAAGAGAGTAGGAGGTCATTTGTGTCTGAAGCTCAGCATACATTGAAACTACTAGTTCTGAAGCTGCAACAGTATCTGCAATATTGGGTTATCAGAAAGGATTTCTCTCTTGCTACCAGATGCATCATGCTGTCTGCTCTGAATATTTTATGTTTACTTATCCATTTCACTCCTGTGGTTTTGTATGGATTATTTCTCAATGATTTCATGTCAGAATTCTTTTAATTTACTGCTGAAAGCAATGATTCCTGTGTTGTTTGGCCGATGAATATCCTTTCTAGTATGTGCCTTACACTGCCTTTCACTGCATGAAATTTTAATTTCTCTTTGCTTAGCTCTGAGTTTGCTTTCTCCCTTGGCACAATGCAGTGGAAGTCTTTGCTCATTCGCAGAAGCGTTGATGCCTACTTCCCATTCAATTTCCTGTTGGTTTGTGTGCCTCTACCAGGTTTTTCCCTTATCTGCTGCTAGTCAGAGCTCTGAAAAAAAAAATTTCTGCCATTTTAGAATGTGCAAGTGACATACATATATAAAATCCATTATTTTGAGACATTGCTGGTATCCCACGTATCATGCTTTCTCTCCTTGGCTTTTTCTGGTCTGCACTCTTGCATAATGGTTGATCTTCCTATGATTATTAGATACAAGCCCATTGTGAGGCATTTTTCTTAAGGCATTTTACCTGTTGTCTGCACTATTCCTCCTTTGCATATTTATCTCCCCTTTTCTATATTTCTTTATTTGCTTTTCACAGTTTTGATACATTTTTGCCTCATATTTTCATGCTTTTTTCACTTACGTCTGGGTCTGCTCCGCTTTGTTTATCTTGTGCTTACCAGCTTTGTTCATTCCTCTGCCACCAAGAGGAATAAGGGAGGGCCTTGGTTGTTCTCATCAAGGCTTTTTTATCCCTTATCCTTTATATAACCATTGTCAGGGCATTTAGTAGCCAAACCAAATACAATGAGCATCCTTGCTCATTGTTGAGCCAGTTCAGCCTTTTTCACAATGTTTTTGCATTCATCTGCTCAGGGACAGGATCTAGTGCACATTTGTGTTTCCTATTTTACACAATAGCTTCAGGATCGGTAGCTCCTTTCCAATGCACTTTTAGTAGCAGAATATGATGAAAGCTTTGACTCTTCAGGTCTTTCCAGGCACAATTGCAATGCAGATTTCCATATGTTCCCAGGCACCACAGTATCATGAGAAACACTGGAATGCAAGTGGGGACCAAGGACTGAGCTGATACTGAACTCAAAGGAGTCCATCAAAGATACTATTGAGCAGTCCAAAGTTGCCTGAGTGTGTTTCTGGGGGAATACTGAAAGGACCCTGGAAGTGGTGCTTTCTGTGCATACAGCAATGCCAGAAAACGTGTCTTGCAATGCACAAGTTCTTGGGCTGCCTGGAGTGATAGAAAAGCAGAAGAAACCTTCAGTGGAAAGCCATCCAGTAAGTGAGATGGATCTCTGCTCTGCTGTCCCCTCATCTTCCAAGTAGTCCTGTTATTTAGAGATCTCAGTGGGGTTAGACCTCTGCTGTCTGGGGTCAAACCTCCCACTCACAGCAGACTGTCCCCAACATTAGATCAGGGCAGCCATGGCTTTGTCCAGATGAGTCTTGGAAACCCCAGGTGGAGGACATCCCTCACCTCCCTGGTGGCTCATGCCAGGGCTGCACCACCCTCCTGGGAAAGGAGCTTTTCCTAATGTCCAACCAGAGGCTTTGAGACTTCAGCTTCCTTTGCCACAAGTCTTCAGAAGAAGATACCTATCTTTCTTTGGAGATACTCAAATGAAGAATTACAGTGTTATATTAACCCTCCTCTTTCCAAACTTTCATTGATAACTAGAACTGAATTTGGACTTGTTTTTAAATTCATATCCAAGCTGTTTTCCACTTCTAAGCACTGGATGATTAATTTTTTTGTGGTATATCCAACTTCTTTTTGTCATTGTTGATGCATATCTATTTTAATAAGACTTTAAGCAGTGTGGGTTTGCATTTTGCTGTCTTACTCCTTTATGCCATGTTTTGGTTAACATTTTAATATATACATAAGGTGCTTTGTTGTGATCTTGATGGAGAAATTTGACAAAGTACAAAATGCAGCGCAGCTTAAGTGAAGATCTAGGCTGACTACAAATACAGTAAAAAATCAAACTGTAGCTCTTTGGATTTGTTGGTAAAAAATCAATTAAAAGTGTATTTAAGGTCAATCTAATATATATAAACTGACAGGATGAAATAACATAGATCATATGGTGTTGTGGGTCTCAATTAATCAGATCAGGACACATATATGAAAGTGTCACATTTATGCTAGTTAGTACATTATTCATGAGAAGTTATGGAGCTGTGAATGCTCTGAATGGGAAGATTTGCAGAGAGGTAAATAAATACAATGTCAGGAGTCTTACAGGGGAAGCTGAATAATCAATTGTTAATTTACCAAACCAAGGAAAGAGGGCAGTATGCTCAAATCAAAATGAAATTATTTTTGTTGTGTTTTGTTGTTTTTCATTAAATAAAACACAACACACACACACACACACAAAACCCCTGAGGAATTTCATGAGACTAGAAATGACACTTTTTTCTTCCTCTTTGGTTCCACAAACTCTCCAAGTGTCGTTTCTTCTTTTTATTTTACAAATGTAAATGTTTACAGATGTTATTCTGAACCAAAGGTAGAATTGTTTCATTTTGAAAATGTCACAAGTAAACAGTCTGATTGTTCAGGCAGATGATTCTCTATGCAAGGGTCTAAGGAGAAATGTCTGGACTTCAAAAAAATTCCATTCTTTCTGGTTGAAAAGATTTGCCAAATGCAACACAATTTTTTTACTCATTTCCATTCTTCCTGAACTATTCCTGCTTTGCAAATTTGTTATTAGCAACAAATATACACGTATATGTATATATGTATGCTTGTGTGTGTGTATGTGTGTATATAATTGTTCAGTTCCTCTGGCAATTAGTGCTCAGTAAATGTACGCCCAACAGCTAGCAATTGTGAGCAACTGTTGGAGAAAGACAAAGGATAAAATTGCAGTTAGAAAAAAAGCTATGTGAATTTATAAAGAATAAATAATGTCAGAAATCCAGGTATGTTTTAGGAAATTGCAATGGATTATTACACAGAAAACATGGTCTGCTCAGAACACTGGTAACAACCAGCACGTCTCAGTGAGCTGCACCATGACAATAAATACATATGGACAGTACAGCCTAGTGGAGTGAAAATGGGAGGATGAATCAAGATTGAAAAACCCTTTTGTAAAGGTTGAAATATCTTTTTTTCAATATTTGGGGGGGGGGG
>VXBL01009336.1:537593-567665 GCA_013400195.1 Aramus guarauna
GGAGGGAGGGAAGAGAATAAAGATTAATCAATAATTAATTTATTTCACTGGAAAGATGTAAACTTAATTCATTTGTTTCACATGGAAAGAAAGTTTGCATTTGCACTTGGTTTTCAATAAACAAAAAATGTATAAAACCCTGAAGATAGAAAATAATTACTCGTATACATTTCCTCCTGTTCTTTCCTGCTGACTTGGTGGCTGGAGGAGGTACTGCTCTGGCTTTATTTCCTCCCTGACTTTAACTCTGCAACTTTTCACAACACCAAAAAAAAAAGGTGTCTCATTCTGCGTCACTGAGAAAGGAACTGTTTTCCTCTCTTGGAAATCTCCTGCTCAATTGTTTTGCCATCAGGCATAATGCTTTAAGGTCTCTTTGTCACCCTTTTTCTTTATACCATACACCAAAGTTAAGTTTATTCAGTGATCTCTGTCCCTGCCCTCTCCTGTGTCATGTGCCACATATCCCTATCTCAGACTCTCTAAGGACAGCATCTCCATTTGTTTGCCTTGCTTGTTGAATATCTGTCAAATAATTCTCTAATAATTTACATTTTTCCACACTGAGCCTCAGTTTTCTTTCTCCTGTATTTGTATCCTCTTATAATTCCCTCTCTCTCATTATCTATCATTATTATGATTCTCTGAATGTCAGCTGGGTATCACAGGCTGATTTCATGAACGTGCTATTTGCCCTTCTCCCACAGCAGATTATTGTAATAGCTGTCTGGTCTAGCACTACTGACACAATGCTCAGGCTAAAGAGAGTCTCTTAATGACCCAACATTATTTCTGATCACATCCTCAAATCAACACATTGATACTCCTGCTGGTAACTACTCCCTGCCTCCTTTACAGACACTGTCCCACTGAAAGCCATAGAAATGCTTGTTGACTCAGCCCGAGTGGAATATTCATGCCTTTTGGGTAAGGTTTCCACAGTTTTGTTGTCTTTTCTATTCCCATACCACCCAGTTAGATTACGACACCACTTAGTGTTGGGTCTGACAACATGGCATATGTTAGCACCAGTGGGTGCTTCCACCAACTGTGACAGTCTCTCTCCTCTCCACCTGTATTTCTGCACAGGTTAATGTGAGGAAAGTTGATGTACAAAGAGGAAATGTGCATCTTCACCGGCAAGAGTAGAAGCTGTTGGTTGGCAATATTATGCAATGAGTACATAAAAGTAGTGAAGGGAAGCCTCGCCAAACAATCAGAGCAGTGGTACAGAAAGGAGGTGATGCAATAACCTTAGCTTTCTTTGAGTTTCATGTGACAGTGCCTTACTCTTATTAATTAATGGATTTATATTGGAAAGGAATATAAGAGCCTCTCTAGGGATTACGGACTAGAAAATCTTAATTTTTCTTCAAATTAACTTCTTCCACAGTTCATTTTGACTTGAGGCTGTCAACATCATCTCTTCCTTAGTCAAGACCAGTCCATGGTCTACATTCCCCTGTATTTTCTTTAGCCTCACTGGCATTGCCTCTGGTAACTGGGATCTCTGCCAGGCTGGGTTGTCTATGTCCTTGTGGACCACATTGCTGCAGCATTTTTATCTGAGAGTCTTCAGCAAGTTTCCCACCAGCAGGCAACTTTGTGACTGTAGCCTGACCTTCTTCACAGCACATTGTGGTTCATCCCTGACCAAATTTCTGCTTGTATAAATGAAGGTGCTCCAGAGAATTTTATTTGCATAAGCGTTGGTAACAGCAACTGCTCAACAGCCTTGGGTTCCCATTAGATGGACTACCTGTGCAAGCTGGATGCCTGCTTTCTTCTGCCGGTCCTATTAGAAGGTTTTTTTCATCAGCATTTGCCTTACACAAAGAGTACACACCTGCTGCTCTGCTTAGAGTATAGGAAAAGCCAATGCTTGGTGATTCCAGTGGATAGATTTTTCCATCCAACTTGTGTTGGGAAAAACATTTCAGGAAAATAAAACCACAACAAATCAAGGTCACAGGAGAGCTCGCCAATTCAAACTGCTCAGTGGCCTGGATTTATGATTTTTTTTCTTTTCCAATTAACTTCACCTTCTCTAAGTGGGGATTTCACACCCCTCGTGTTAAGTAAATTGGTGTCTGGATTTTTATGAGCTTTGGCAGGAAAATGTAGCCAGTGAACCAAGAAAAATCCAGAGCTTTTGGATGGAGGCACCCAGGATTTCAGGCTCATATCTGAACCAAAGGAATGATTGTAAGAAGTCCTTTGATGAGTAAAGACAATCATTTTGATGCAATTTATAATTAAATATTGTTGTGTATCTCTGTTCTTCCACAACCTCCTCCTGCCACTGGAGTTTCATTTGGGTTATTTATGCATCGGTGATGTATTCTGAATGCCTCACTAACATTGACGGATATTACACTTGATGTTTTTCCTTATGTCCCTTTGGTGGTGCAAATGTGAGAAAGGGCAATGAACTTTCGATGACTCTCTTGTATAACTAAAAAAAAAAAGATTTTTTTTCATTGGGTTCAAAAGTTCAGCGCGTCAAGAGAAATCATCTTCTTGGCGCCATTGCGCAAGGAGCGGGAGAATTTTGGGGACAGTTTTATCCTATACCAAAAGATAATTACTCTGGGATGCAAATTTGGTAATTGTCACCAACATCAGCTTTCAAACCACCATGTTGATAAATTATTTGTTGTGGTTTTATTAACCTCTGTGACCCAATGCAGTGGGTTTGCCATGCTGTGAGCTGCTTACATTGAAGGACAAAAAGCTCTTGGCGCGCCATTCATTGCGGTAATAGCGCCTCAGGGTCCCTTCAGTCTCCGCTTCGCTGAGGTTGGTAGAGTCAAAAAAACAAGGTCTTTCACTTGACAACACGGGAATGGTGGGAAGGAAACATGGAGAAAGAGTAAAGCAAAATATCCCAACAATTTCTTCCCTCTCCACAAGTTCTTGCTGAACGTGGGGCTCGGGCGTTTCCAAATGCAATGTTTCATCAAAGCACACTCATCTGGAGGAATTTGAAAGGCAATTAAGTCTAAAAATAAATGTATTGGCAAGAAATGTCCATTCTGGAAAAGGGCCATCATTTTGGGTGGCCAAGAAAAACCTAACCAGCTTCTGTGCATGGGGAAAAAACCGCCAAAAAACCCTCAAACACCAACTTCACTGTAGTTAATAAGAACAGCTTTTTATAGTAAATGACTTCTCTGGATGATGGGCCACGGACTGAAATGGAGCATCAGGTCGCTTAACTAGTGGGCAGAGAACCACTGATGGCCACCTTGATCATCACACAGCCTTTCCTGAGCACAATTATGGGACCTCAGGGGCAGAAAAGTCAAACAAACCTAACAGGCTCCTCAACAGAGAATGGCATTTTCTCCATGAATCAGTCCATGTCCAGGGTGTAGCACTGTGTTTTCAACCAATGGTTTCTGTAAGAGGAACATTGCCCCACCATGGAGCACCTGTTGGACAAGGGAATGTGTAGGTCAATGGTGGGGCAGAAGTGCTCTTCTCATTCCATCCTGTTCTCCTCCTGGCTGATCCTGGTTTTTGACGCCCCTGCCACTGACGGTTTTATGAGTCCTGACTGAAATGTCTGGCACCAGGACTGTGTACATGACAGGAGCATCCTGGGAAGCTCTTGGCAGCAATCGCATTGTGCTGTCTGCACCACAGCTCCAAAGCCACTCAGTTTCCTGTTCAAACAGAACATGTGGCTAATGCATCCTTCTGAAGAGTCTCAAAGCCTCAAACTAACATATAGAGACAACCATCTGCCCCTGCAGCAAGTAGCTGGGAGTGAGACTTATCCCCACATCATCACAGAGACATGCACACATGTATGTATACAGACAGGCATGCATTCATATGCATGTCCATGTGTTTTAAAAAGAAGGGTTTAGCAAGATGCACTTGACTAGCCTTCTCCACTCGTTGAGGTCTATCCATGCATTGTAACATCCCAGAGCCAGTCTGAATCAGCCCAGATCCCTCGTCTGACAGCACTGGATGCTTTCAGTGTTGTTGAAAAGTCTCACGTCCTGCTGGAGTAAATTGTGGAAGTGAGGTTGAATGCCTGCCAAGAGCTTGTTCTCATTGCAGATAAGGCAAACCATGTCCTGGGCAACATTGGGAGGATTGTGGCAAGCAGAGTAAGGGAAAATAGTTTCCTCTCTGGTCAGTGCTGCTGAGGACCAACATGACTTATTGTGGCCAGTTTGGGGGACGCTCTCTCCTGCTTCTCTCCTGGTTGCATTACCCAGGTAAAGAAGGACTTGAAGGAGGATCTAATAGTAGCTGCAGCTACTTAAAGGCAGTGGCAAAGAGGAGGGAACCCAAATTCTCAGTGGTGTTATGCAATATAACATGAGGCAATAGACAAAAATTGCTGATGAGGTGAGACAGTTTGGACACCAGCAGAAGTGCAGCTGTGCAACAACTCGTTTCATTGCACTTTAGGTGGGGAGTCACACTACCTCTATGACAGACAATGACTTTATTTCATCATAAAAGTCTTCCCTTGACTGCTCGTAGCTAGGCATAGTAAGATCTGGTGTGACAAAGCATCTCCTTGTCCTAGCACTCACTTCTAATAGTTTGACTCCCATTCTGTTGACCACCTTTTTCTCCCTGATGACTCAATAATGCCACATTTGTGCCCAATTTACCATTTCATCATGTATTCTCTTTTGCACTCCTTTTTCTAACTACCCAGATGCTACTTAGATACCCAGAACTGGTATTTTCTCAAACCTTTCTATCTCTGCAGCCTGTGACCCATTTTTCCAATCAGATCTTCTTTAACAGACTAACAGTACACTCCAGACCCAGGGTAAATATCTTAGCCACTGCAATAGAAATAGTGATTTCTATTCAGCTGTCTGCAATGTCACCCACATCTTCCTGTCACAACTGTTCTCACTGTGAAGCCAAAAGCTTCCTTGTGGTAGTCTAACTCATTTTCCCTACTGTGAATGTTCTTCTCTGTGTATGAATAGACAGTCCAATTGCTTAGAGATAACACGTTGCTAAATTTCTAAAAGAACTTCCAGGTTCCATATGTCCGTATGTGCAAACAAACTCGCATTCAGTGACAGTAACATTCATTGAGAGACACTAACATCACAGCAACATGAATGCTGTGTGGGCTACATCTCAGTTCCTGTCAGCTCACAGTCCTGCCTGGAAAGATGAAGAACCTTTCTGCAGCCAGGTACACCCAAAGAGTGGCTCCCTGCATCCTTCTCTATATTTGTGCTCTTTGTGATGTGCCTTAGACTATCCCCACATTCCTTTCTGTGTTCTAGGGTTGCACTTGGTTCTGGCACAGATTGTGGGCTGAAACACAGGCACATGTATGACTGGTCAGAGACCATGTACTCCTCAGGGGTCTTCATGGCTCCCCGTAATAATCTTTTTTCAACGATGTCCAGTGGTCACTCTGGAGCTGCTGGTAGGCAGATGTTTCAGGATAAAAAAGGTGGTATGCAGGTACTTGAGTGTGTCCAAAGAAGGGAATAAAGCTGGTCAAGGGTCTAAAGCACAAGTCCTGTGAGGAGCAGCCGAGGGAACTGGGGTTGTTTAGCCTGGAGAAAAGGAGGCTGAGGGAAGACCTGATCGCTCTCTACAACTGCCTGAAAGGAGGGTGTAGCCAGGTGGGGGTTGGTCTCTTCTCCCCTGTAACAAGTGTTCAAAAGACGCATAGATGTGGCACTTAGGGACACGGTTCAGTGGTGGACTTGGCAGTGCTAGGTTAATGGTTGGACTTGATGATCTTAGAGGTCTTTTCCAACCTAAATGATTCTGTGTTGCTTCTGTGTTTTCTGGTGCTGCACCTCTTGGAGAAGAACTGAAACATCTGACTTCTGCAATGACTCTCCTTACCTAAGTTGGAGATAAGGCATGTTGAGACATACTTCAGGAAAGCTCAAACACATGATTCTAGCAGGATTGTCCTTACCACCATTAGGCACCAAAACTCAGATTGAATGTATGCTTATTAGTGGCTCTGGGATACATGTACCCCATTGGACTGCTCTGCCTGGTTTGACTTGGGCAGAAGAGTCTCTTCTAGCTAGGCACATTGCCATGGCATTCCTATGGTGAGATCCATCTCACTTGCACCCTTTCAAGTGAGACGGCTCCTGTACACAAATCCTCACACCCACTTCTGGGAGAACCACGTGTCCCAGTTCTTTGCAAGTAAGAAAAACTTTTCTTCTCATACCACCAGCCAAAAACACTTGTTGCTTCATCTAGGATTGCATGAAATACATGGAAAAATTAGATGGGGATGGAAGAAAACTTTGGATTTCAGGAAACAATATTTCTCTGGGATTCTCTCTGTTAAGGCTGAAAGAGGCATTTCATGAATGCATCAACAAGTGGTATGTGGAGACACTTATCTGCTTGGATCCCTGGCACATTTGGAAAAGTTTTTTCCTGGAGAATAGGTTGAGCTGCTGACAGCAATGCACTGGTTCAGCAGAGCAGCAGATTGCCTCTCTTTGGAACATGGGAAAGTCACTCTCAACACTTGCTCAGACATCTGCAAAATTATTGCGCTCCTCTTTATAAACAGGGCTTTGAAGTGTTTTTGGCTAGAGTATGAATCAGTTGCATGGGATGTGAGTGCTAGTGACAGAGATGAAGTTTAAATTTTCAAGAATGTGACTGTGGCAACTGACTGATTGGGCAAAATAAATAAAAAAAGATTTTGTGAACTGTGTTTGCTGTCTCCAGCACAGAAGTTTAGCAGTTTTAGAGCAACCTTTGTTGCTTGTTGTTCAGGGGCCAGCTCTGTCTCTGGTCATTTTTTTCTTCTTGGTTAGTGCTCCGTGACTGATGAGGATCTCAGTAAAACACAAATCGATTTGCTTGGCTTTCATGGTCACCTCTGGACTGTAATTACTCAGGCAGGAAAAATTAATTAGTCCAGTGTGGGCCGACTGCTGCTCTCCAAGCACTGCTGAATCTTAATTGGAGAGCTCCAGAGAAAGGTGCTGATTCACACCACGGCACAATGGGGTGGGGATTTTTCCAGGGGCAGGGAGTGGAGGGGTAAAGGGAGCTGAAGGTCAAGATGAGATATGTTGGCTGTTCCAACACTAGCAGCTGTACCTTCTTTCCTCTCTTGTGATAATGAGCCCATCAAAACCTGTTTGCCTTTTCCAAACAACAACTAAACCGAAAAAGACAATGTGTTTACTCATACATGTATCTACACAGATCTTTTGGGGGTATGCAGTGTTCACCAGAAAAAAGCTCAGAGGCAATTGTTCTCTAAGGCACACTTTAGTGATTATTCTCTTATTGCTTTCCGTGATGCCGTTTGCAGTAACAGTATAGCACTGACATTTCTCACTGCCGTATTTGGGGCTGTAGATGTGAGCTCCTGGGACAGGCCTCTTTGGCAGGGAAATTTCTAGTGGTTAGAGGTGAGCTCGTGACAATGTGAATGGCTTTGCTGAGAAGACATGCCTCTGCTGTTGCTGCATTTGCTGAATTATTTTCATTTTGGCATTTCCCCTCCATTCGCCCAGTTATATGATTATTGGGTGCAAACTGCATGCAACAAGTTTGCTTTTAGCTGTGCAATGAAAAAAAATACTGAATATACTGGTTGTTGAGGATCAAACAGTGGAATATTACTCAGCCCTCACTTGAAAATTGGTCTGGGTGATTGCCTGAGAAAAAGATGAGGAAATGAAATGCAGCAGAGAATGTTTTTCAGACAGTTCCTAGAGATTGTTGCAGCTTGGCTGTGGGTTTGCTTCACTTCCCATGTGTTCCTACCCAACAGCAAGTACTGGCACAGTGAGAGCCGAACAGGATTTTCTCATAGCAGATCAGCCCTGCTCACAGATTTGCTAATTAAATGAAGTCTTGTTAGGAAAAACGCTTTTACTGAGCTCAAAGTATTTTCATTTTGTGGTCTGTTTTTTTGGTTGTGGTTATTTTAAAAGATCTGAGGCTTGATACTTACACTAAATCTATAGTGGAGACGTGGCGCATTCCTGCCTGGGTTCATGATGGTGGTACAGAGCCTGGGATGTTGCTCATTAGTGAGGCAGACACCTACGTCACCTTTACTATTGCTATTCTCTCAGAAATTTATTGTCTCAGAAGGACGGCTAGAAATCCTGTTTTTCTGTCGAGCTCCACGTCTAATGTATTTCTTCCAGGTTGACTGCTAATGTTGAAATAGGTAATGCATCTCATGTCCTCTCTACATTAAAGTAATTGCCAGGTAGAAGAAGGAGGTTAATCATGGTTAGTCATTCACAACATTTCTGAACTACAGATCTTATTGTTTTGACCTGAAGACCAAATCTACCTCTGGATCCCCATTTTAATGACTGCAGTTCAAAACTCCCACCAAAGCCTCACATCTTGCAAATTGCTGTTGCTATTTTCATCTAACAAATTTCACCATATCTTCTTCCTCTGTGCACTCCATTTGAGGGTGGACAGTCATAAGGACAAAAGCTTAAAATTCAGCATAATCCTCACAATATGGAGAAATGCACTGAGGAAATTCAGTACTGTTTGATACACACCAATGCAACATGCTGTTCCTTCCAGGTAAGAATACATTTTCCAGCACGTACTGGGAAGGAAAACTCTAACCTGGCAATGATACTGCAGAAGAGGACCTGGGAAGCAATAATGGGTCACAAGCTGAGCATGAGTCAGGCATAACACATTGCTGTTGAAAGATAAAATAGAAAAGAAAAACCAAAAAGCATATTTATATATGTATTTGCCATTGTTTAAGCATGTGCAGTAAACTTTTTGTTGTACTCAGAATGGGCAGGGTCACAGTGGAAGTACTACTGCCAGTTTAGAGAACTACATTTTGAGAAAGAGGTAGATCAATTGGATAGAGATCTCAGAGGGAAAACATGGATTTGAGATGATTGTCCTGAGGAAGAGCTGATTTAAGGGACATATGAGAAGAATGAGGGAACAACCTTGCTTCCATATCTATTACAAATAGGCTAGGAACTACTGGGTTTAATTTGCATGACAAGATTTAGGTCAGAATCACCAGGGAGATTGTGGAATATTTTGAAGCACAGATTAGATTAATTTTTATCAGGAGTGATAAATGTATAATTCCTCATGTGTAGAGGTGGAACAATGGACTAGGGAACCCCCAAAAGTCATTCCTGTGATTTTGGGACTGATTGCTACCTTATAGGCTGAAACAAGGAACCCTGGGGCTGGCTTTGAGCTTGGTGGTTCATACAGATTTGTTAGGTTGGTGTTGTCTTTTGCCAATGACCATCAGCTTCATTCCTGACCAAAGTTTTGTCAGTCCTACAGGACAATTTTCCAGGCAAGTTGGAGTTACTTGGGCATCACCTACACAATAAAACTTTTCTTTGGTGGAGGTAGATTCATCCATATTTCATCTGACAGAGATGTGCCCCTTGTTTGTCTTATTATGATGCGTTTGGGTCATTATATTGACCTCAGTTCTGCACTGGCTCCATTGTCTGAGTGAGTGTCTGAAATTTTTATATGAAAAGGGATTTTCATACAAAATCATTTGTGCAAAATGAAACTTTTTCTTGAATAAAAAATCATTACCATTTAAACACTCTGCTTTTCACAAACTTACTGGTATCTAAAATTGATATTTTAATCAAAGCATTACTAAACATCTATCAAACTAATTTAAATAATTACTGCTTTGCTGTCTTTACAGTAGACAATTTTCTGTAAGCAAATGCAAATGAGCAAAGAGTGAATACTTTGAAAATGGTTTTATAAGCTTTAGAAGAAATCTTCCTTAGAATCGGATAGATTTTGTAGAACAAAGAATATTTGTTAAATTCAGTTAATGGAAAACATTTCATAATCTTGGTACTTTAAAAAATAATTTTCCCATTTTTACCAGTTTTCCTCTATGTATAGCATTTTTTACATTAAAAACCTGATAATGACTTAACCACACTGTACCTCTTTCTAGTAGATAAAATGCGTATTATTGTGAGCATTTTCACTCAAGCATTTGCTCCTGCTTCGTGACACCAAATGTAACTGAAGATGGGAATGCATTTTCTTCAGGCCTATGGGTTCAGCATAACAGGTCCAGTAATAGTTTTATTGGGATGGTGGATTTTTAAGGCTTCAGAAAATGCTCCAGTATCAATACCAATATTTTCATACCATCTCTGTTAGCAGCTTCACCAATAGTTCTGCTTCCCTGGCTGAAACTTTGCATCATGTGTGTCGCAGATGACTACTTAGCCACAGGACTATTCTACACAAAAAAGCTGCTAATTGTTCCACACAATGCAGATGGGGCAGAAGGATGCAGGTGCATGGGGCAACATCTATAGTCCAGAAGACACAGTGATTTCAGGTTTACTGCCAGGTTCCCTAAAAGAGGAACTTACAAAAATGTTTCAGCCACAGTAATGAAGACTATGGTGCGAGAATATCCATCTACTCAACTGATGGGGTGTTATTATTCTGGTCTTGTCTGCCAGACCACCTGCATGTCCTGGGAGAGTTAGGTGCTAGACCCCAACATGTTTTCCACTGTTGTGGCTTGTCATCTGCTTGCCTGTGTGGGACATGAGAAGCTGGCCACTGGTTGTCAGGTGAGTGCTGACTTGATACCCATGGTGCACTTTACTCTTGAAATGGAAAGTTTCTACTAATTTCCAGTCAAAACTTGCTCATGATCCATCTTCAGCCATCATCACAGACCTACCTCCCAACTTACCCAGTTCCTGCTTCTCTTATTTATTTACACAGGAAAGACATTCCTTCTGTCACATGAAACGTTTCCTCCTAAAGTAATTATGAACACAAATGGCAGAACTGTGCAACATATCTCAAATGAGTGTCAGGGCTGGCCAATCCAGTGTATTCACGGTGGAAAAAATTAATAGCCATATGGCTCCTATAAAAACTTCGAACCTTTTCCACCCTCCTTATGCTAACAGTTCATGCATTTTTATTTCTTAACTCCTGATCCCCCCCCATTTTATAGTCAACATGAAAAAAGGCAGCCTTTGTTGACTCTGCTTTGTGTTATCAAATGTTTCCTCATCTGACCCATTTCAATCAACAGGGTGATCCAATTCTTCTGGCAGGCTTGGTAGTACTTCCCAGCTCTGTGTCACCTGAAAATTGTGAAGCTCATACCTAATTTTTAGTCTTTGGCCACCGTGTCCACACTGAACAGATCTAACTTTGAAGTCAGCTCTGCTCAAAGCAAGAGGTTGGATCTCCACAGGTCCCTTCCAGCCTATGTTTCTGCATAAGTCTATGCTTCTGTCACAGCGGCGGTTTCAGAACTGTCTCTGAGCATCACCATAGGTAACCTCTCCTTTTCTGGTAATTATCTCTTCAGTGTGAACAGTTGCAGACTCCTCTTATTCACTTTCAGGTCCAGAGCCCAAATCCACGGCTAATTTATCAGAAGCTCATAGAAAGTGAGATGGATCTAGTTCATGTATGTCTCTGTGCAAGGGAGCACTGGTCCTACCAAGAAATGCTGCTAAATTATCCTGAAACAATTTAGCTTTGGTAAATTATCTTGTAATTTATACATTTGTCCCTACTTCCCCGGCTTTATCTATTCTTGTTCCAAAACTTTGATGTCAAACTAACAGGCCTACACTTGTCTGGATCATTCTTCATCCTCTTCTGGACAGAAATGTTGTATTTGTTACCCTTCCATTCTGGGGACTACCCCTGATTTGCATAATTATTATATATCATCCCTACTTGATTTGTCATTCTGCCTGCCAGGGCTGTTAATGGCTTAGGTAGAAATCAGCTTCTCATTTTTCACTTGAATCAGGCTAGATGGTGGCTTCACCTCAGAGGACATCATGCCTAGTGCCCTACCCTTGTTTACACTGACAGTCCTGTTAACGCCCTTGGTATCACATTGTTGCTGCTGTTAACTGCAGGAAATAAGATTTTCAGTATTAGTGATTAGTAACTTTTGATCTATTTTTGCCTCAAGTGTGCAACGGTCCTAATTTTTTTCTTTGCTCCCTTTGGTTTCTGTGGCTTAAGTACCATTTACTATTATTAATTTTAATTTCCAAAGAGAGGTAGGTTTTCAGTCATTCTTACTTTCTTTTTGCAGTTTGTAACCTCTTGAACATACTTCTTCTCACTGCTCTCTCTCCCTTTTGAAATTTGAATTTTAAGTACCTATGCCTTCTCTGCACACAGATCCCAGAGCTGCTTAGTCAGACTCAATAATTCATTTCCTTAGATTTCAAAGTTTGCCTCTCTAAGCTTTCAGACCTTCATTCTAGACCTACTTTTGTCCATTTTGAAATTTAAAGTGAGAAAAGTAAGCTCATGATCGCACTCTATTCAAATTTTACTACATTTAAACCCATATAGAACTAGGTCTAAAATGGTCTTATACTTACTTTTGCGAAGAAATCCATCACCTAAAATATCTGAGCCAACATAAGCAGTAATTATCTTTCAATCCAGTTTTGAGACATTAAAGTCTCCCATAATTCCCATTAATGCTTATGCATTTGATAACCGTATCGAGACTAACCATGATGAGGCTGGAGCTGGGGGCACGGAGGAGGCTAGTGAGAATTTCTCTCTCCTGCTACCCCTCCTGGCAGGGGTTTGCACCAAAACACTCTTTTGCCCCTGCCATAACATTTCATTTCTCTATCCTCTGCATCTTGCTAACACAAAACTCCATCTCGTTCCACCCATCCACGCTGGTTTCCAGCACCCCTGAGGTTTCTCAGTACCTGTGTGACTTTCATGCCTCTGTTTTGCCCTTCCACGTGTCGTAACTGGTTTTGCTCTTGTACATGAGCATCTCAAAGTTTGCTTGACAGTTCGATCTTTCTCACATTGTCACCGAGTGTCAGGTCTCTGTCACTTTTAGTAGACTGGGTATTGGGTTAGCTTCTCGGCATTGTCTCTTGTGCTGGTAGTCCAGTATCTTCTCAGTCCATACAGCTGGTCATCGTCTGAAGTGATGAGGCCTCATCCTGCCCATTTACCTTTCTGGAAAGCAGCCATCCTCTCTGAAAGGCGGCTTGCCTATCTTAAACCCCAATTGTCTGTCTTTATAACATAATAGAAAATTAAGGTGTTTTTGGTTTTTCTGACTCTGTTTGCTTGGAACAGGGGAGGATTTTCCCCAGCTTTCTTCAAAAGCTCTGAAGTCTTCTCTGATCTTTGGAATTTCATGGTATGCTATGTTTTTGCTTCCAGTGCAGGGTAGAAGTCATTATGAATAATGTAAAAAAAAAAAACAGAAAGATGACAATGAAAAGGACATTTTGATGTTGAATGGATAATAAAATGTTCACCTTTTCCAGTCACAACTACGAAAAAAGATCTAAGCCCTAAAATGTCAGAATTGTGGCCAAAGAATTGGGAGAAACACCATTTTTTCAAAGCTGGGATGTTCTCCATTCACCCAGCTGAGTGGGCAGAGCACTGGGGAGACCTGGATGGCTTCAGCTCATGGCTGATACCCTAAATGATCTATAGGAAGCTCTTCTCATGTCTGTGCCTCTGTTTCTCCTCCCACTGTCTGTCTCGTCCGTTTATGTTACTGTCTCTCAAATTGCTTCTGATATGTGTCCATGCAGCTTCCAGCACAACGTGGTTCCAGGCTTCACCAGGACCTCTAGGCATTACCGTCCTGCAAACAAATAACAGCGATAGTGAGTATAATTACAATAGTCAAACTACTGTAGCTCTGCATCATTAGCCATGCCCTGAGAAAAATAACCTTTTAATCAGTCTGATATGTCAACTGTGGCTTCCTTCACTGTCACTGCCAATCTAGCAAAATCCCTCCTTCATGTTTCTCAATTCAAAACACGATGGCAGGTATCCATTGCCCTGTGCAGAAAGTACTGAGACCTTTCATCTTTTCACAGGAGGCAGCCCCATAATGCCACATAGTTAGGTGCTGTCGTCATGAGACACAGTGAGTATGTCTCCTAGGTCCATGCCACGAGAGCAGAACGTTTTCCTTACGTGAGATGAGCAGGGGCTAATGCAGTGGCAAAACAAGACACTCAATGTCAAAGCCATGTCTCGATCAACAATAAGGTCAGATCACAAACTGCCTGATACAAGGAGAAAATGAAAATGTACCATCCATAAGAAGCTACATTGCCTGATTATTGCTTTCCAGATTGCTCTGTTCTTTGGGTTTCTTCTCAATTTAAGCTTAGTTTGGAATGTCTTTGGTTCTGCAGTTGTATTACTTATCCCAAGGCTTCTCAGTAAGTTGCTAGTCTGTCCTCTTTGTTGTCTATTGGGATGTATCTGGTATCAGTTATGCTGTGTGCCAGCCTGAACTTCCTGATGAATTTCACACGTGAGACTTGAAGTAAAACCACTGTTGCAAAGGGGCAGCAATGGTGGTACTTCATGCAGTCACATAAGTTTATGTTTTTGCAAAACCTATGTCAGTTCAGCCCACCAGGACCAACAGGGAAGCAAGTCTGCCACCAGCACAGTGGCTCAACAAGGATATGGGATCTCCGTCACTGGGGGTGTTCAAAACTTGACTGAACAAGTCCCCAAGCAATATGATGGGTCTTTAAAGACAGACCTGCTTGAAGCATGTGGGTGACTGAGAGATCTCCAGAGGTCCTTTCCAACCTTAAATTTTTCTATTGTTATATGAAATCACCTGCAATAGATTGACCCTTTCCCATCATTCCTGTCTGAGGAAATAATTGTGACACCTGGGTAATGGTTACTGCAGTGCTGACAGCCTTCATGAAGAAGGCAAGGGTCCCCATATTTATACCATTTCTAATAAAGCATTTCTCAAATATGCAGCTTTTTTTTTATTTTTTTCAAGAATTCAGTAAGTTGCACAATACCTCTCTGAATGGGATGCATGAAATAAAGCAGTCACATTTGTCTTTCATCATTTGCCATAAAAGATGCTGTACTTCAACATCTCCCCATTTCTCGTGAAAGTAAAAGGAAACATTAATGTACAAGCTTCTTAGTGAATCTTGCTTTTTTTCATGAGTGTCTGGATTGCAGATAATTACAAATGTCTCCTTTCCTCTTTTCCCAATATTCTGAATATTTTGTTAGCTTAAGTGAATCACATGAAATTGCAATGCTGAGGACTTTTTTTGTGTGTCTTTCAGCTTTTTTAAAGCATGAAATCATGGGCAGTCCTCATTCCCCAGAGCTACATGAAATGTGGTCAAGTTGCTAAGTCATCCCCTTATGACACGGACTTCATAATTGCTTGCTTGTGCTCTGTTTCCCCATAGGAACCTTTGCCATGCTGAGCACAAGATGAGTAGTATTCAATTAAAAAAATCTGAGTTGTCTCACCAGAGGGCTGTTGGACGCCCCAGTGTTTTGCTTGAAATTCTAAACGATTGGAAAACAAGCTTCAGAGCTCATGGAGGCCACTCAGAAGACATGAAATCCTTGCCTGTCTCTGACACTGTCCCAGGTTAGTCACCCTGGGCCATTTTATGCAGCTAAATCTTGCTCAGTAGGATCTTTTACACCAGGTTTCTGGCACACATTTACATTAGTGGGTACTCAAATATACCCAGATGTTTTGGGTGACTCTTGTGCCACAAAGTACATCTACACAGTTGACCAAGCTCTGGTATGTTACACCTTCAGCTTGTCAAAGGTAAATCCCACTTTTGCTTTCCACACGATTTTATCAGTGCATAGCTGGCCAGGGCTCTCCAACTGACAAGAACATATTGCAACAGAATAAGAGGACTGCTCCCACCAAGATGTGTCCCTATGCTTGAGGAGCAAATACTGTGAGGAGTGGTACATGAGGTAGAAGAAGGCTGCTAAAGGAAACTCTCACTAGTGTAATACAGAACTGATTTTAACAGATTTCTAGTAGGCTAGAAAGGACCTGACGGCAGGAGTAGGCTGGCAGTTTAAAGAGGAGGATAAAGATGACTAGGAGCAGACCAGGTAGGTCTGAGCTCAGTTAGGGCAAGATCTAAGTGAGGGAACAGGAATGGCAGAGGCAATGAGACAAGTGGGAGGCCAAGGGCAAGTGCAGAGATCAGATGATGTTTTTCTCTGACTCATAACTGCACCTTGGCCCTTACAGGAGCTCAAACAAGCTCCAGAGAGCTCACCATTATGCTACCTCCACAAGCCCAGCCTGCATAGTAACTCTTCTAGGGTTCCCCAAGAGCATCACTGACTGTTTCTCCCTGTATGTGGGTGCTACACAACCTCAATGAACCTCTTATAGACAGTTTGAGAAAATATCACAAATGTCACTGCCTCCCTCAGGGCCTGGGTCACTATTGCACCATTGGCACCACCAAAGGCACTTTCCTGCCTCACGCAGTTGGTGCTCCAAGCTGTTGGGACAATTTCTCAGTGCTCTGGGGAGTATATAGAGCAATGCCTCATATACATGCACATAAATAATTTTGGGCCCAGAACTGGACCACATGGGCTTTCTACCACAGACCCAATGTTGGTAGTTCGCTGAGAGTGGGCAGCAACACCAACCAAAAATCTACCAGTGGTACATCTGAATTTCTGCCATGAAGATTTTTGTAGGCTCTGGTAACCACCATCATGATACCTGTGTGAAGCCCTCAGAATCACTATAACACATCAGTCTCTCACCCTTGTCTGACCTTAGCTCACATTTCAACCTTGGATGCTCTGACAGTGACTATCTTCTTCATAAACCTCCCTTCTAGCGATCTGAGGTGTCAAACTCCAAGGAGCATTTCTCTTCCAAATCATCTTACCTCCAGAGGGGTTATGAACACATCAGAGGTTGGGATATTGGTGAAGTCTTCCAGGAGCTTCGAGGAGGAGGGACATGATATGGCAGCACTGGTACTGGCCTGAAGGACCAAAAGAGATCACTTTCTTTGGATGGTTATGGAAGAGGATAAAGAAAATCCATTGGAAAGTTATGGACAGTTCAGAGTCCTGTCACAAAAGATAGCTCAACATCTCGTATTTCCTATATTATAAACGTATGTTTTGCATTGACAATATAATTATCATAGTTTTTAATATTTAATTAGAGACGACGAAACAACAACACTGGCTCCCTGAGAAAACACTTTTCTACCTCTGCTACTCTAGGGAAAAAACTTCTATTACATTTCTTTGGTTTGTATCTTTTAATGAAATCAGTTATTAATCCACTGAATCATTTTCCTTTATCCTATACCTATTTATTTTCCTTAACAGTCTTTCATGAGGAACCTTATAAAAAGTGTTTCAACAATCCAAGTAAATTACATGCACTTAGGTCACCTTGCTCTCCAATTTTATTAACTTTTTCAGGTTAACAAGGCATAGTTTTCCCTTCAGAAGCTGTGATGGTTTGACCCAATCAAGCTACACTGCATTTATCGAAACACTGTATTATTTGATTCTTAATTAGCCTGTTTCTCTGGGACTAGTGTTCCTGACACCAATGGGCAACTTTCTAATCTTCTTGGTAATTGCTGTTAGTACAGATATAAGGACTGATGCAAAGTCCACTGAAGACCTTGGAAAAACAGCCTCAGGAACTCCTTTAAAACCTGTGCAGAAATATCTTTTGGCCCTCGTTAGCTAACTCCTCCATCAGCTCCATAGCTTTGCTTTTAATGATTTCAGTTTCTTTCAAAGCCATAATCTTCTTTTCTGAAAAAAAACCCTCCAAACAAACCAACAAACAAATCAAACCAAAACCAAAGAGCACAGAGCTCCCCCACCCAAAAAAAAAACCCAACCCAAACCGAAAAACAACCAGGCTTCTTCTTGCAAAGAACAATTACTTTTTACATTATTCTTCCTGTAGACTGGGTGACTGTCTTTTATATGTTCTTCTTCCCCTCCTTATCTCCAGCTGCAGCTTTTGTTAGCAGATGTCTCTTCCTGCTCCTATTTTTCAAAATGCACAGGGCTTCTGGCACTAAATTACAAAAAAAAAAAAAATGATAGATCAAACCCACTACACACCCAACTAGTCAGTGGATGGGACATGGCTTTCTGTGTGCAGTTTTTCTTTCTGGAAGGTTTGTCATCCTGTGCATTTGCTGGCTTCTGTATTTTACGGTGCCTCCTCTACTTGAGAAAGGAGACTGGAGTGATATGTGAAGCACCCAGACATTACCTGAACCAAATGATAACTTTCCCTTTGCATTCAAATAGTTTTATGCTTATAGCTGTGTATGAACAGTCTGCAAACATGAAAAAAGTAGCTTAAGGTAGTATTTGCATAATAATAACTGTGCAGAGCTGTACAGGATCTAGCACAGCGACCTGTATGTTCACCTAACACAATTTCTAACCCACAGTTTTTGGCTGCAAGTTCCAGTTTCTGGCTCAGTTTTCTATACCACTTGCCAACGAGGATTTCCTGGCCAGAGGTGTCTGTCGCTTTGCTAGATCAGAAGCTCACTGCTTCCCCTGCCAGGTATGGACATTGGTCTTCTTCTCATAATCTCTTGTAAGGAAAATTGCAGATGGAATTATGGTAGCAGTCAGTGGTGGAAAAGGGTATGGGGCATATTGCCTTTATATCAGATTATGGGTTCAACATCCCCAAAGACCTCAGCCAGGTCCACTACAGAAGGGGAGCTATGCAGGAGAGAGGAGCAGAAGGAGGAGAATGCAGGACATTAGGGGAGAAGACAGCGGGTGGCTTTGGAGTAATAAAAAAATGATTTCACTAGGGGAACATGGCATTGGAGCTCTAGGGACTAAAAAGATGTTTTTTATGTCTTGTATAAAGTTATACGAAGTTATGCTGTGGCTTCTCATGATCTACAATGGGGTCCCAAGAAGATTCCTCTACTGGGCAAAGAAAGGAGGAGATGTGTTCCAGAAACACAGTGGGGACAAGGGGATTGTACAGCTGTCCTCCACCTCATTCTTCCATCAGCTGGAAACATTCATTATTCTTAATTTGAACTAGTTTTGGGGAGTGGGAAAGACATCATTGATTTCTCCTAGACCTTATCATACCACATCATGACACTTGTCCTTTGCTTTATGTTCTTTAACCTTTGGATATTTCTCATTTTATGAGTGCTTCTTTCTTCCTGTCTTCTCTCTTTGTGCCCAGCACTGATTTTACTGTTCCTTGTGCATATCCAGGGCTGAGCATCTTTCTCCATTCCCTCTGCTTCTTCCCTGTGTCTTGACTCCCTTCCCTGCAGCTGGACAGTGTTGCCTTGATCAGTGAAGTGGCAACATGTCACTTACACCGTAAACTGCTGAGATTCCCACATGGCCAGAATAGCAATGGAACACAGCTGCAGACCAACGGGAGACCACCAATCGCTCACATTTCTAAACTGCTTGTCGCAGTTCTTCAGTACGTAGGCTGTGATGCTGCCAAGAGCAATCTCATCTCTTAGGCACCCATCCATTTCTCCTCTTCCCAGACCCTCAAGGTATCCTAGTCAAACCACCCCTCCTCCATCTTGCCCCATCTGTTTGTCCCACATTCCTCTTTCCTCAGGGCCCATCTTTTCTTTTCAGCAACAGTAGCTCCTGCTGCTTGACTCTCCACCTCCCAGTTGACTAGGGCTCAACTATTGAAAAAGCAAAAGCTGTAAATAACTGTAAGAGCGGGGGGATATCTAACAATCTCTGAAAAGAAGGCATTTAAGAGAACAGAAAATTGATAAAGGGACTTAAGATCAGCAGAGAAAAAATCCACAACTGCAATCAATAGAGTTAAGAAGTTTTTCAAGTACATTAGAAACAAAAATTCTAGTAATGACACAGATCCAATATGATGGGTATTGCTTCACTGAGAAATACTGATGCAGGAAGTGTGTATATGTAAGTTTTGTTGTACATTTGTGAAAAACAGATTAATGAATGCTGTATTGCCTATGAGATTGCTTTTTTGTTCATAAAGAGAATTGTGTGTATGTAATACAGAGTTCTGATTTTGAATGAATAGCCTCGGTGGTAGAAACATTTACAGCACGTGATATTACTAAAAATCTAAATAACATTGGATTTAAACTAATTTAAACTCTAATCAAAGTCTAATTCTCCAATGAAGAATGTGTAAGACTTCATACTGGACGTATGTGTGGCTCAGCTCTAGGACCAGAGATCTGAAGGTAACTCTGGCATTACAGCTGAGACCTGCTGTGGGTGAAACACAGATCGGAGCGGTAATGATGTAAAGATGAGCAGACACAAGCAGAAAGGAGTGTAGAATATTTGGCAAAGGAAGTCTGGTAAAAACATTTTTTAATGTAGGCAGACTTACACATCTGGTAACAACCAGTGGACACTGGTCCGTTGGTCCCAGCTAGCAGCCAAAGTCCTACCTAGCTGCTCACTCACTCCTCCCCTCAGCAGGACGGGAGACAGATTTGGAAGGTCAAGAATGAGAAAACTCGTGGGTTGAGATAAAGACAGGAGAGCACTTACCAAATAACATTGCGGGCAAAACAGACTCGACGTGGGGAAATTAATTTAGTGCCAAATAATATACTTATATTTAATCATTGATTCAGGTATTGGGAAGTAAAAAGTCAAATATTGAACCACACAGGGAAAACACTTTTCCTCTCCCCTTTCCCAGGGCTGACTTCACTCCAAGCACCTGTTCTCCCCCTGTTGTTATCACCGAAGTTTACACCCAATTAGCGAAACAGGCAGCACAGGTCGGGGTTCCAGTCAGTACATAGCGGCTTCTTTCTTCTCATTCTTTCCCTCTGCTCCAGCGTGGGTCCTCCGCAGGCTGCAGCTGCTGACAGGAATATCCATCTGTTCCAGGGCAGGTCCTCTGCAGGCTGCAGGGAACGCCTGCTCTGCCATGGAGCACATCCTCCTCTGTTCCTAATGTTCCCTCTGTTGTTTCTCACACTTTCTGTTCTCCTGCTCTCTCCATCCAACATTTTCTGCCTTTTCTTAAATATGTTTTCACAGAGACACCACACACTTAGTGTATTGGCTCAGCTTTGGCCTAGGGTGGGTGCGTTGCTGTGTCCACCACAGTGGCCATCCCTGCATCCCCCTTTGCAACCAAAACCTTGTACGGACACATACTAAAAGATATTATGTCTTTCCAAAAGGTGATTTGGCATCAGAGTGGATAAAAAGTTCCTTTGTATGCTTCCTCAATGCTGTTATGCAGGCACAGAGAAATGTAAAGGTGCATTGGGTTGAGCCCAATTCACAAATTTTCCAAGGCCCAGTCTAAAATTGTTTAGATTTTCTAGTACTAGAACCATCGATCAATGCAGAAGAGTCTTCTCCCCTTCTTACTCCCTACTCTGCCCTCATCATGACAATGTTCTTCTGGCTCAATTCATGATGGACTCTAGCTCTGTGGTCTGCAGCACTAACAAACATGAGGAGCAACAAACCAATTCCAGGAATGGAATTTATAATGCTGAATTTGAGGGATCTGCATAGACTAGAGTGAATATTGACAAAATAGGAGCAGAGATCAGGATTTGTGACAATGATGACGCTGAGCACAGGAATGTCCATGGCTCTACATTGGAGACAACAATGACACAGGTTGTGTGGAGTTTCTTCCACATGAGTTCATGTGTCTATCCAAGAGCAGCACTTAGGCAACTTGTGAAATTGGGATTTGGAGCATGAAACTTATTCCTATGTTTAGATGCTTAGCCCTCTGTCTTCTTATAAAACACTTATGGCTATAGTATATCCTGCAATCAGACCACCTGCCTAGCTGAAATCTGTAGGTATAACTGCAGTTATTTGGGGAAGGGAGAACAGACGTACCCCCTCCACACCACCCTCACTCACTGCATTTATTCTGAAACTGGAAAAGGAGCATAAGACCCATAGGTGTGTGGAACAAGCAGGTGGGAAGTCTCTTGTGTGGCACCTGATGGAAAAACTGTGCCTTGAGGTTTTGCTCTGACTGCTTAGGCACTTTACATTTGACATTTATTGGATAAGGAAAAAAAAATGTCCAAGGAGCAGGGACTAGACGGCATATGTCTGGGATGGTCTTGGCTCAGTCCACTGCTGTAGGGTGACAGCAAGACATGTTCTGCATAGTCCAGACCTATGCCTAGCAGCCCCAACTTCCCAGCTTAGGTCTGGGCAAGCTGGGATTGAATATATGCCATATGATCTCTATGTCTCTGGCGTGTCGCTGCTCACTTGTTCGGTGCCGGGCTGCTGCTGAAGTACAGCGTGACATGAGGTCACTGGCTGTGTCCAGCAAGTGCTGTGAACAATACCAGGGTGTGGGCTGCAGGGAACTCAACACCTGATCCCTCCGGGAGAGAAGGAGAAATGTAAACATCGTAAGTACATTAAAGTATCACCTTCTGCTAACAGAAAGAAATGCCACTGCTCAGCTATCTTTAGCAAAGCTTATACTAAAGGTTAATCTTGTGCTAGGTCATGACATGGATTTAAAATATAACATTGTGGTTTGGATCCATTTGCCACCTTTTCAACTTCCCTACCTCTCCCCATACCACATGGAATAACAATGGAGAATGCCAGCTTTCAGGAAACTCCCTTCTCTGCAGAAGCTCTGTTGCCCAGAAATAAGCACCATCGCAGTCCGCAGCACCATCCCCTGCTCCCTCAGTTGGTTCTTTCCCATCAGACTCAGACATTGTCCCCACAAGCAGGAAAGAGAAGGCATCCAAAGCCCTGCTCAGGCAGCAGTGGTGCAGACTGTGGGAAGCTTGGGTTCATAACCGTCTTCTGCCTGAGCCTCTGGACCTGTGTCCCACCACAGGCTGGCTGTTATCAGATGGCAGCTACCAGGGGGGAGAGAGAATGTTTCTCTTGCTCTTTCCATTTACCTACAACACTGGCACACAATGCTGTATGGGTAGAAATCCTCAGTCAGTGAGATACAGGGTTCTTCTCTCATTGTCACCATGCTCTAAAGGGAATTACTTCAGTTTGAGAGATGACTCACCACAAAATCAGGAGTAGCCCACTTTGTGGGTCAAGTCCCTTCCGACAGGTGAGGGATTTGCTCCATCGCCCCTGTAAACTGGTGCTCTACTCAGCTAGCGAATGATGGGAGTGAAGGCCTCTGCTAGCTGACTTAAAAAATCTGGTCTGAATACAGAGAATACATATTTTGCTGA
Organism: Aramus guarauna; assembly: GCA_013400195.1. Classification (NCBI taxonomy): domain Eukaryota; kingdom Metazoa; phylum Chordata; class Aves; order Gruiformes; family Aramidae; genus Aramus; species Aramus guarauna. The sequence continues at coordinate 560,645 of VXBL01009336.1, forward strand.
GGCAAAATAATTCCACAATTTTTGCCTTGGATACACAGAGAGTTAGGGGGAAATTGCAATTTTTTTTAATTTGTCATTAATAAATAGATTTTTTTAAAATGTGTTTTGTGCAAACTTGCTTCCACTGAGTGCATGGGAGGGAGACTATTGATGCTGGGCAGTGTTGCTTGAATCCTCCAAGAAGGTAAGGTCCTATGGGGCTGCAGACATTTCCCTTTGGAAATGAAGGCCAGCCCTGAGGCTACACTGTACTTGCAGAAGCATCATGAGAGCCAGAAGCACAGAGGACCTTGTCATTCCTATACAAGCTCCCCCTGTGCAACACTTCTACCATCTTCCAAACAGCATCCTTATCCAAACCTGGTGCATCTACGTATGCTGCTCTGCTCCAGCAATGGCCAGGCTCTGGCTGGGATGTGGACATGTTCGTGATATCTGGGGCCAGGTCAAATGGACTCGGTCCTTGCCATCTGCAGGGTCCTTCAATGAGACCTTACATCATATAAAGACAGTCTCCCATGATGGAAGGGCAAAGTCCGTGGGAATTATTAGAAGTCCACATCCTCCATCATGTGGATCCCTGAGATTTAGGCACCATTCACAAAATGAGCATAAGGGGTCTGCCCCAATATGAAGGAAATCACTGCTCCTTAAGATCAGATCAGTACGCTTTGGTGATTTCATCAGTTTTTGTACTGTTTTGAATACATCGAATGGGAAAGGCTGGCTGCTGCTGCGACCTGCCCCAGGCACAGTGTGATTTGGTGGCAGAGCTCTGGTGGCAGCTCAGGACATCACTTGTATTTATGTGTGAGAATCGCACTCTCCTGCCAAAGTACAAAACATCAGGCCACACGCTTTTTAGCAGAACAGCTGTCATGTGCATCCAGAGGGAACCAAACCCAGGAACAGCAACAGCCCAGCCCTGTGTGTCCCTCCTGGCTGCAAGCAAAACCGCAAGTACAACTGTGCCCACACGCAGGAAATCTGTGCACGCTCCCCGGAGTGCCCCCGTGCAACATGTGTGTCTGTGCACACACCCCGGCACCGCCTGGCAGCAGGACGTCAGCCCCAGCCCCGGCTCATTCTCTGCTCCATCTTGGGTTTGCTTTAATGACTCCTTCGAGACACTGCCTCAGCGCAGTGAGTTTATGAATGTGACATATCATTCAATATCGTCTACCATAAGCCACTCTGTTACCATGGCAACTGCCTCCTTAGCCCAATTCCTGGGGCTCCTCTGGTCTGCTTGATATTCACCTTGACACCTTTGCTGGAGACCTTGGGGAAATGCATTAAGTGTGAAAACGCCTTGCACTTACTGGGCCAAGGTAATTCCTCCCCACATGGATGTGCACATATCATCTCCAAGAGAGGGGCTTTCACCTCCCTGACTCCTGTCCATCTTCCACTTCCCTCTCTCCCTGCACAGCTAACGAGCTGCAAAGCCAAACCTGGGCAAGAGCCTGGGGTCCTCTATAATCAGAAATGCTGAATTCTCAGTGCTCTGGCCCAGGCTCCTGCTGAAAGAGCCAGGCAGATGTGATTAGGAGAATACGTGAAATATTGACCCTACCTAACATGACTTCTCTGTATTTCTAATCCCCTGCATGTGGCCAGCTTTCCTTTCTCTCAGACTTTCTTCTTTCATGGCCAATTATTCTTTTTTTTCCCCTCATTTTCTGCGCCAGACATTAAGTTTTCTAGCTGAGTATCATGATTTGTGTCCCTTCCCAGGGATTTCTTCCCAGGAACTTTGCCTTATGCATTCTTTCGCTCTGATCCTGTGTGTCTGTTCCACCACTGGTTGATCCATTGCCCACGCTGTCCCAGTTACCTGATTCCTGCCAGGTTATGGGAATGGCATTTTTGTACGTCACTACCAGGTTCTGTCCCTGGATCCTCACACCCACCAGAGTGAAGCATCACAGGACATCATCAGGGTAAAGAATGAGGTTTAATAGCAGATGAGATGCTTAGTCATGCAAATTTTCAGGAGATATGGTAAGTGATAATGGTGAATAAATTTGTTGCCAGTCATTCCCCAGCTTTTCACAATATCTATTGGTGATGGCACCATGGGTTCTTCTGCTCTGTCCCAGCATGTCAGATGTCTCTCCAGTACTCCTACTTACAGGTAGTTTTGGTTTGCTTAATGATGTGTCCCCCCTGGAGATTTTCACAGGTCTGTTTCAAAAGCCAGTCACAGAGTGAGTGAGGGGCAGAGATTTAGAGTCACGCAGGAAAGCAGTGATATTCTGGAAGGAGGAAGAGTTTGTGCTGTTAGAAATGTCTTATTTTCTCCACCATGCCTGGAAAGATCTCATCTGATTTCCTGTTTACACTTCATTTGATACGTGGTTAGATGGGAGGCCTTCATGGAAAGGTTGCAAACTGCACAGAATCTCTAGCAGGTGACAAAAAGCCAGGGGAGGATTTATGTTCCCTGGTTTGGAGCACAGTTCCATGTTTGATTATGCCTTGTTTGGAGACTGTGTGCAAAGCAAGCACTTATTTTTATCTTCTGGACCCGAAGGATGTTATCCCATTTGTTTCCTAGCATGCAAGAAATTGGGAAACTGAAGCACCGTGACCATAACAATAGTGTAAAATATCGCCGCGTTGCTCACACTGCATGTGTTGTCCACACTGCCTGCGGCAGCAGGAGAAACTGGATTTGATGGGGGACAATGGGAGGAGTGCAGAGGATGTTGGTAATTTGCAAGTGTTTGATATGGCCGCCACAGAGCACACATGCTCTAGCCCATGCTCAGCCGCAGCGGTAGCTTCGACTAGCAAGAGGACTGGTGCTGGGAGAGGAACAATTTAAGCTAAGCATCTAGGAGATGGGGCTGCCCTGTGCTGTCCTCACAGCCATTCCCTCTGTCTCCTCCTGTGATGTTTGGGCTACTGCAAAGGGTTTCAGTTAGCTGGGAAATAATCAAGGAAAGCTTTTTGATAGGAAATGCTATTTGAGCCCTACAAAAATCTCATGCTTTTGATAGCACTCTCACCAGGAAGATGTCTCAGGGCAGGAGAGCCTCCTCTGCTCTGCGGTTGTGTCTGCTTAACCAGCAGGGGAGAGACCAGGCTGAAGCCTGTTTTCCAGCTTTGGAGAAGGGAATTATACATGAGCTTCACTTGCAGGCAGCCCCCTCCACCCTCCCATCCTGCTGCCAGCTCACTGCCATTTCCTCTTCTTTCTGCTTCTGAACGGTTTCAAACCATGCTGGCTTTTACCCATACTTCACCCATCCCAGGACTGTGTTCCCGTATCGGAGATGGCTCATCCTGCATCCTGGGACTGCAAATTCCCCAGCCTGCCAGAAAAGGACTTACAAGGGAGCTTTGCTGGCCAGACCCATGCTTAGTTCAGACTTTCTGGTCCCTGTGTCTCTAACTGTGCTCAGTGTTTACTTGACACCTGACAAGCAGTGGGCAGCAAAGAAACCTCAGTTTCCTCCACCTCCTCGTTGAAATCCCTAAAGTCAGGGTTACACAGTCTGGCCACATCTTGCCCCTTCTCCTTTTGTACTTATGTTATTTACATTCCTGGGAACGCTGTGGCCACCTTCATAGCAGAGTGGTTGGATACATTCCCCCCCCACCCCCATCAGAGCACCCTCCTAGTAGCTGGGGTGCTGGCTGGAGGAAGGTTGCTCTGGATTTGGGGATCACAAGCAGCCTTTTTGGTGGCTTTTCACTGGAGTGTGTTCTGCCCATTAGGCTTTTCTACAAGACCCTGATGCTGTCCCCACCTTCAGCTAAACTTTAATCGGCCACAGTGCCAACCCCAGACAAGTCTGGCATCTGTGAGCTCTAGCTTCAGAGAGGTGCCATAAATCCAGACAAGCAAGAGTGTCAGACACGTTTGTGCTTACCACTGGCTGGCTGTGCCACCCCCACACCCATCATGCAGCTGCTGTGAATCCCATGCCACACGACTTGCGTTCTCTGAGGTGCTGGATGGAAAAGTGACCGTCCTTGCTCCATGCTGTGCATGGCTCGCAGGGCTCAGCCTAAGCCTAAGGAAACACTCTGCATGAATGTTGTAAGCTGCACCCATAGGTAAGAGTACCTTGAAATGACAACAAACGTGGGACCACAACAGCCAAAGGCAGGACTGGGGAAGCAGTGCTTTGCTTCTCACCTGGAGAAGGGAAGGTCTGGGTGGGCTGGGGAATTCCTGCTGAACCATTCTCTAGTGGCTTATTACTTTTGAAATACTTCGTGTACATCTGAGAACATTTGATCTTCTCTGATACCAAAAGATTATCAAGAGAAGTTGTCATCTTTTATGGTAGGTATTGAATGGGGAAGGGAAGCAGGTTGTTAATGCTAAGATATCTTTCCTGCCTGGACCGGTTTAACCTGTGATAAGATGTAAGGTTAGGATGTACTGTCACAGTGCTTGATCCCAGTCCAAGACAAGTTTTGAGCAATTGCTCAAGGGTATGTTTGAGCAAACAGAGCCATTCTGGATTCAGGCCAGTCTCTGTGCTGGACTTGGAGAGCCAGAGGCTGTGTACCTGCAGATGAGAACACCGGTAGGCTGGAGGCAGTTTGTGATGGTAGGACGATCAGAAAAGGCAATAACACCCTCCCCACCCTCTGCAAGCTTCTGGACACTGTTCTGCTCTCATAACTCTATGTCCAGCAGCATCTCACTGCTTTGGACATATCCTGATTTTAAACCCAGACCCTTCACACAGAGTGCTGAGGATCCCCTTCACCCCACCCACCCTGACAAGTCCACAGCCCTACACTCCCAGCAGCTGTCTTCATGCATGCAGACCCAAATCCTGATCTGACAGATAGTTCTCTAATGCTGAGGTGGCATAGAAAGACAGTAAATTCGTGTCATCTCACCTTCCAGCTTTTGTTCTTCACTCTGTCTGCTCCTTCTCTAGGACTACATTTCTATAAAGGCTTGTCTATAGGAACCAGAGGAAGAAATAGATGCTCTTCCCAGCATGACCTCCTCTATCAGGTAGGAAAGCAGGGTCAGGCAGAGCCCCTGGGAGATACGGTGTGTAGACAGAACTGGGGATGGTCCCTGCCTGATATGGCAGTTCTTGCTGGCACCGCACTGGCATCCTGGCAGGAACAGCTGGGTGCCGTTCAGGAGAGGAAAACAAACAGCACATCTTGCAGGAAATATGGGAATCATGCTCCTAGAGGGTGATCACCTGGTGCTTTCATTTGGCTGAACTTGTATGAGAAATGACCACGAAAGATGGGTGTGATCCTTACAATGTGTAATAGGAAGCATTTCCTACCAACCCAGGGAAGTAGACATGTAATGAACTAGAAACATCTCAAGCAGTATGAAGTTACAGTTCCAGCCTGGCATGCTCTGGGTGACGAATGTAGCTGAAACAGCTACAAAGAAGAACTGTGAAGATATAGCATCTGTATGGGTTAATGTGTGCAGTCTGTCCTACACCTTGGCTTTTACTTTCATGGAGAAAGGTGGAAAAGCCCTCTGGGGCCCTCTAGCCTATCCATGTGATCCCTCCCCAGGGGAAGCTTCAAAGTCAAATCAGATTCCCATGGCCTTGTTCAGTCAGGTTTTGAAAATCACCAGGGCCAGAGATTTTTGACCATGCCTTTGCTATAGATCCCTCTCCAGCCGGACCACACAGACCCAGTTCCCTCATATATAATGGGCATTTTAGTGACCCTCCACTAGACTCTGCAGGCTTTCTTGGCATGCCCCTTGTACTGGAGTGCCCCCAAACTGTCCACAGTTTTCCAGATGCAGCCCCAAGAGTGCTGAGCAGAGAGGAATTACCCACGTCCCTCATACCTCCAGCTGTGCTCTTGCCCCTGTCAGGGCTGGGGATGTGCTGCCATTTGGGGCACAGGGGGAAGAGTTAGCATTGGTGCACGTCCATCTGTCTTTTTGATCTACATTGATGTGTGGTCGACAACAAGCTCTCCATGCATCTGAATATGGGGAAAAACGTCTTCCCTCTGAGGGTGACCAAGCACTGGAACAGGCTGCTTGTTGTGGAGGTTGAGGAGTCTCCTTCTCTGGAGAGATTCAAAACCCGCCTGGATGCCATCCTGTGCAACCTGCTCTGGGTGATCCTGCTCTAGCAGGGGGTTGGACGAGATGATCTCCAGAGCTCCCTTCCAACCCCCACTGTTCTGTGGTTCTGTGACTCCGTGATTCTGAGATTCTGGGTGGTGAGGACACCTACCCAGTGCATCAGCACACCTACTGCATGTTCCACCCAAGATGCATTCCCTAGGAGGGCTATCACAGAAGGACTGCTAGGAGAGCAGACTAGAAGACATGCTTCAACCATAAACAAAATGATGGCATGGAGGAGATAGGACCAATATCTGTAAATATTGTGGAGGACTCAGACTGCTTGCGAAAGAGATGTTTTAAGCAATTGGATAGTGGTGGCTCAAGGAAAGATAGGGATGAATTCACAGGCCATCTAAGTTTAGGCTGGTAACTTAAGGTGGTATAAGGTGCAGTGGCAGTAGCGATCTGGAGAAATCTTCCAGTTTCATGTCAGGAGGGAGGAAACTTCAGAGGGGGTAAGCCAAATGAAAAAGGATGGCAAATTCAGAAGAGAGCTGCTTGGAAGTAGGCGGTACCCTGGAGAAGATGCCCTGGGCTGGGTTGCCGTGGGTGGGTAGGGGCTGACAGGCATCGAGGTGACTTAATACAACAAAATGTGCCCAGTTTGGGCCAAATTGCTCATACCTTTCGGACAAAAATGTGAGCCTAGGACAGTTTGGCTGCCTTTAGAGCTGCATGAGGTTCCTGTGGGCTCAAGGGATCTTGGCACAAATATGGGGAAATTTTGGTTTTAGCAGTTTTCCCTGACCCTGCTAGCTGGGAGTTTGAGGCAAGATAAATGAACTGGATATTCCATGGGCAACGGGCAATTCTGGTCAGTTCTCCAGCTGCAGATTTGAAGACTGAAGTTCGGGGCAAATAGCAGGAGAGTGAGAAAATCAAAGGCACATCTCCAAAGCTACATTAAAAAGAAAAAAAAAA
>VXBL01009336.1:567706-616516 GCA_013400195.1 Aramus guarauna
AAAAGAAAAGAAAAGAAAAGAAAAGAAAAGAAAAGAAAAGAAAAGAAAAGAAAAGAAAAGAAAAGAAAAGAAAAGAAAAGAAAAGAAAAGAAAAGCATTTCATCCATCTGCTTGCATTTTCCTTGGTGATTCTTTTCCATTGCTTTGATAAGCAAGACTCTAAAGAAATATTATGGAAGAAATTTCCTTCCCCCAACAACTACTTTCCCTTATCTATTTCCCTCAAAATAAAAAGATTATTAAAAAAAAAAAAAGAGAACGGAAGAAAAGAAAGGGGAAAAACTGAAAAGGTTTCTGTGATTTAACAAGGCCATTGTGGGATATATTAAAGACACAGAGGAAACCAAGGGCTAGCTTTGATGTAGAGCCTTTGAAAAACCTGAGCATTGAGAAACAGCCCTGACCCATGCACGTCCTGATGAAAGGGAAGAGCAGGACTTGTCACACTGAAACCAGGTGTCTGTCTGTCAAAATCAAATGAAGATGCCAGGTCCAAACATGGTTTTGCTGACACTGGGTATCAGACTGGCTGCATGCAATCCAGTTGTTTCAATCCAGCCAGAGGCCTGGAGCAAGCAAGGAGGATACGCTGGAGGAGAGGCTGCTGCATGGCCGCTGCTCTGCACACCAAGATGTGTGAGGAGCAGAGAGCTGCAGGAGTCACGTCCTCTCTTCATGCCATACGTTTCTGACCAGGAAGCACGATGGGATTACTGATGTGCATGAGAGCAGAGGAGAGCTGCTTGACTTTGCAAGGATGCAGTCTGCCTCCACTAATGATGGAGCAGCTGAGAATGCTCCTGTTTCATCTGAAGACCGCTGCAGGCTCGCAAGATGCATTGCATGCAGCAAGATGCATTGCTCATAGGATGCACTGCATGCAGTGAGAGGGCAGAAACCCACTGTGGGTGACACTGGGGATCTGAAAAGTGGTGGCCAGGTCCCTTGAAACCAGTGCCAGCTGTGGTATGAAACCCTCGTCTGAAGTCTGTGGCAGGAGCAAAGAATGATAGAGGTCACTATCGTACCCCACGGTGAGCACTGTCCCTTCTTCACATCAGCTCAGCCCCTCTACTCACTGGCAAACCCAAAAGAGACATGGACATACTGGAGAAAGTCCAGTAAAGGGCCATGAAGATGATGAAGGGACCAGAGCACCTCTTACGTGAAGAAAGGCTGAGAGAGCTGGGACTGTTCAGCCTGGAGAAGAGAAGGCTCTGGGGGGGATCTTATCAGCATATATAAATACCTGAAGGGAGGGTGCAAACAGGACATAGGCAAACTCTTCCCAGTGGTGCCCAGTGTCAGAATAAGACGCAATGGGCAAAAAAAACCAAAACAAGGAGGCTCTATCTGAACATCAGGACACACTTTTTCACTGTGAGGGTCACTGAGCAGTGGAACAGGTTACCCAGAGAGGCTGTGGCATCTCCATCCTTGGATATCCAAAAGTCATCTGGACATGGTCCTGGGCAGCCAGCCCTAGGTGGCCCTGCTTGAGCAGAGGAGTTGGACAAGATGACCTCCAGAGGTCCCTGCCAACCTCAACCAGCCTGTGATTCTGTGATTCCATGATTATGATACATCAGCTTTAGGTCGTACTATTCCGATAAGCTCTGGGCACAGAGATGGGGAAGGTGTACAAGGTCTCTGAAGTCTGCTTTGCTCTGACACATCACAGCAGGAATTTGTGACAGCTTCACCTACATGAGAGGTGGGAACATTTCCAGAAAGTAAATGTAATTCTTCCAGCAAGGGCTTCATGACAAAATGTCTCAAAGTCCATTTGGGAAAGCATTTTTCTTGGCTTGAGTCCTCATTCTTGAATCTTTGAAGACTAAACTAACCACATACTCTGCTAGTGGCTAATAGTGCAGGAAACCAACACTCAGAGAGAAGGTACCAGTAAAACAGATAAGACAGTGTCCACAAGCCCAATACAAAATTAACTGATAACCTTGTGGCAGCCAGAGATTAATCTAATTGCAATCTTAGAGGCATCTTATTCCATCAGAGGAGGGATCTGTGAGCTTTATGAGGATTAGTTTGTGCGGCAGTGTGTGCTTTGCAGGAGTGGCAGTAGGGCAAGTCTCCCCAGGGCAGGAGTGGTTGGAGAACAGTGACAGATCTCAACCCCCATTCAGCACACCCTGGTCCCTCACAGCACCCCACCCTCATGACCTCCCTTCATTGCTCCCCTTCCTCCTGCTGCTGACTCAGATCCCAGACCTCACAAGGACATCCTCACTCTGCAAACCACACTGATGGCCCCTGCCCAGCAGGAAACCCTGCAGCACCTCCCACCCTCCACCATCACAGCTGGTTACTGCTTTTCACTCGGTTGATCCCAGGCAGAGCTCTTGAGCCTGGTCAGTCTCCAGGCACAGCCATAGCTGAGAAATTATCAGGGATGGAGCGTAACAGAGGAGTGTGCAGTAGGCTAAGAACAGGGAGGTGGGCACAGAAACTTGCACTGGCAAAGGAGTGATCCCAGGAATAGAGAACTGCAGGAGTCAATGACCTGTGACACCCCCCATGACCACCTCCTCCCACACTAGGGGAAGGCCACCACTTCTCCTGGCATGGGTCAGGGGCAGCTGAAGCCATTTCTGGTTCATGGGCTCTTGTATTCCACCTCAGTGCTTAGATTGAAGGTCACCTGCAGGTTATTCCATCTGAAACAGAATAGGTGAACCCCAGGATGCTGTGCAGACCTGGATGGGGCCTCAGTCTGACCGTTCATTCAGATGACATGTCCTCTCGACCACTGTCTGGTTGTATTTCTTACTGTTCTAAATCATCATGTGAATTTGGTGTTTCCTATCTTGTTCTGGATCTGCGATGAAGGGAAAGCACTGCCTGATGGCTGATTTAAACCTTGAGTCAGCAGAGATAATTTTCCAGAAAGGGCTTCAATTCCTGGGATTTTTTGCATGCAGATCAGTGTACCTGATCTTAAAAGGTGGAGGTGGATGGAAGAAGATCCAGAAAATGGAAGAAATTAACTGTGAGCATCCTGCTTGAGCAGTGCTCCAAGCATGAGACTAGGTCAAAGAACAGAAGTGTCCAAAAAGACACCTAGGAGAGCAGTGGAGTGCTGGCAATCTCAACAGAACCTGCAGGTTTCAGCCTGCTCTGCTGGAGCTTGAGTCTTGATTTGGAAGGTAATCTTTTTTTTCTACCCTTTCCTGAGGAGTTTAATTTTAATATGAATGATATATGCAGATTCCCTTCAGTTTGGCTTCCAACCATGCTGTCCTGCAGGAACACTCCAGCTGGCCACACAACTCACACCAAGACTAGTGGTGGATACCTTAAGGTGAATGCAAGAACTCTAATTGCTTTTTGAACCTATGACAACTTTCAGCATCAAAGGCACCCTGTGGTGATGAGTTCTGCAGCTTAATTACATGTTGCACTGGGCCATTCAGGCTTACCGATGTCTCAACTAGCACACCTGTACACTGGGCTGGGCTGACAAATCTTCAGTGAACCCATCAGAAAAGCACAGAATCACAGACTGGCTGAGGCTGGAAGGGACGTCTGGAGGTCATTCATTCCAACCCCTGCTGCTAAGGCAGGACGACCTCGAGTTGGTTGCCCAGGACCATGTCCAGACGACTTTTGGATATCACCAGCGATGGAGACTCCGCAACCTCCCTGGGCAACCTGTGCCAGTGTTCGGTCAAAAGCGCAAAGTTCTTGTCACTGGCAGTGAAAACCGTGTTTAGGAATGGCAGGTGTACAGAGGGATAGCTCTACCATCTCTGTGATGGGGGCATTTAAACTGATGGCTAAAGTACAGTGTGTTAGATTGAACATCTGTCACGTAGATACTTAGAGCTGAGGGTAGCCCCTGTAACATGAAGTCATAGGCACAGCGATCCAATCTCAGTCAGCTCCAGGAATCTGTGTGTGACATCAGGGTCGGAGCTTCCATCTCACGGCCCAAAGCTGTGAGGTGTGGGGTTTGGGTATCCATTAGCACCAAGGTGATGGGGATAAGTGGACACAACAGCAGGATAAAAATATAGCAGAAGGGCATCCCCAGGAGTCTTAGCCCAGTGACAGGGACGTTCAAAAGTTCAGGAGCACGCCTGACAGTGAAACGTGTTGGAAAATAAAGACCTTAATTACAGTGACCATTTCTGACCCTGCCACACTGTTAGTGACTCGGTTGCTAAAATGCCACATGGAGCAGCGGCTGGTGCTGGTGACTGCGAGCAGGCTTGGCAGCAGGGCAGCGAGCGGGAGCAGCCAGCCACGGCTGTAAGGTACATCTCTCCGGTAAAAAGCCCCTATTCAGTCATTTTGGGCTGAAAGTCCCCTGGGCCTGCAGGCTTAGCTCTAGAGGAAGAGTATGTAGCAGGGGCTGTGCATGCAAGTATTTCAGAGAAATGCAGACATAGAAGGTTTCACTGGCAGAGCAGGAGCAGGAATCCACAAGGGAAATTCGTTAAGTGCCTGATTTGCAGGTACTTATGCAGACCTTCAGTGATGCCTCTAGCAATGACTAACTTACAGTTTGATTATCTGAGGGCCAGCAAGGCTGGAAACAAGGTACTGTGAAGTCTGACTGTATTTCTTGCACATGACTTAGGATGCAGATCTGAGACTTATTACACTTACGTGGTGAATTGTGTGTCGCAGTCGAGGACTTAACACAATGGGCCAGAGTTACACTGAGGAGTTAGCGGCAGGTTCATCAAACTGAGCTTAAGTTGCATGAACCAATTAAAAGGAATCCTTTCCACTCACCTTCCACAAGTTTATTGCATTTCTGTTCACATTATTATGCTGTTAACTGTTTAATTCAGGTGCCAGCCCTACTCATCAGTGCTCCTATGTGAGTGAACAAGGTGAATCTATTCCTTTTGCTTCTTGTAAAAGTAAAACCAAAGAAATAATCTGTGCCAAATACAGTATTGTCCTGAGCTTCACCATTGAACGGTAAATCATTTATAAGAGGTACTGGTACCAACTGAGCAGAGCCAGGACCTTTGTTCCGTACCACGAGAAGGACCACAGGGTGGTCTGATGGAGCAGTCCCTGCACCCGCAGGAAGCTGTGGTGCTTCAGTGAGCACTAATTTTGATTACCAGTTTACAGACTACCAGAAGACATGGACTGAGGTCCAGTCCTGGCAAAATCCGCACTTCTCAGCTACCATAGCTCCATCACGTTCCTCGTGAGGTCATCACTTCCCTCACCCCCTCTGTCCTTACCATCTTCAGTGCTTCTCAGGGGAAATGGATGTGTTGGGCAGCTTCAGGCTCTGTACACATGTTGAATTATTTGTGAGGTGCCATACACATCCTCACTGAGCACCTTTTAGTGAGCGTGCTTATAAATATATTAACTCCTCACAGCTCTGAGACACCTGACACCAAATCCCTCCCCTTTTCCGTGCTGTTTAGGACTCAGTAAGCCAGGACAAAACTTTATTTCCTCAACAAATAATTTTGTATGTTCTAAGGTAACCTGGGTTTTACATTTGCCTGTCACAAGAAGAAAACCCAGAGTTATGTCATCCTACTGTCCACAGTGTGCAATTTATCCAACAAATTGATCTATTTTTGTCTTAGCCTACTGCTTGCAAACATGGATTTGGAACTGGTTTCCTATGGGAACTGGCTGGGCAAGTTTGTTGGGTGCTTTAGAAGGACAGTTTCCTCTGCTGTGTGAGCTGACTCCTGTCTGAATTTTTTTCCCTTGACTGAGACAGATTTTATTAAGCCATAAGGCACTTCTAAGCTCTGTGATGAATAAGCTCTGTGATGTTCATGCAGGACCGGTATACAACTGGGATGAGATGCACTCTACGGAAGAAGCAGAGTCAGGCCCAAAAGAGTATTTAAGATTAAATGAAGGTTAAAAGGGGCCTATACAGGAGGAAGGGTATCTCAAACTAAAGCTGCTCCTGTTGAGACACAATATAGCCTTACAATGAACCAGAAAGTGGTCAGGAGGAGCAGAGGCAATAGCAAACGGTGGAGGCTCTGCAGATGCACATCAGTGCACTTCCACTGATGTCATTAGTGGTGCTGTTAAAACTCACACAGGTTTCAAGCTGACCTAGGGTCTTCAATGACTTACTTGAAATGTAATTGAGAACGCGTCAAAATGTTTCCAAGCAGCTTCCCAGGCTGGCTAAGAACCAAATAGCCTGTGCCTGAGCAATCAGCTGCTCCAAGTGGAGCATTTGGGGTAAGCCATGGTGTGGGTGGATGCAGTTCCCTTCTCAGCACAGAGGTCTTCATTGCTGTATGTAGGGATGGTTTTTCTCCTCTGTTCTCTGTTTCTGAGCCCTCTCTGGCAGTAGTGATGGCAGGGTGGTAAGATGTGCCTCTGTTCTCAATTGCAGATCATCATTCTGAGTTGCCTCATCTTTGGTAACTGCTGAATTTTGATCTCCACCTTCCACCCTAAAGGGATTTGTTGTCCCTGCTGCAGCAGCTCACCATGTCAGGTTTTACTCTGGAGGGAACTGTATCTTTTTTTTTTTTTTTTTCCACAGGTGCTGAATTGAAGGATCAGGATTTTGTGATGGAACTTGTTTAGACAAACTAGTTTACACCCTTTTTTTTCCCCTTTGTCTTCCCATGGCTCCTGCAGGATTATCTTGGCTGAGTCTGCAGTGTTGGGCAAGAGTTAAGTATTTCACAATATACAGCATCTGTGTCAGTGGGAAAGGCTGAGGTGGCATTTATCAGAGTATTCTGACCTGCCCTGAAAATGCAGCTCCCAGATCCCTCAGGCGAAGATGAAAGCACCTATCTCCATGTGGCGGGGTAAAGCTGTGCTTTTCTGTATCCTGTGATGCTCAGCATGAAGACAACTGTCAGTGTTAGCTCCCCAGTAAACTGGGGTAGCAGCCGGTGACCAGCTATGGTCAACCACCACTGTATGCCAAAGACAACATTACCCAGCAGTGAGAAAAAGCGTATCTTTGTGCTGAAGCACGAGGGGTGACATTCAAGGCAACACTCACTGCATGGGGGGTGCAGCCAGAACTAAAGTGACTGACCATCTCTGATTATCTCCTCCAGCCTCCTCAAGGCTCTGCATCCTTCACACAACTGTGGGAGGACTTAGTGGCAGAGGGTCTGATGGGATAAATGGGGCTCAGCTGTTTTAATTACTACCATCCCCTATGAGGGGTGAGTTTAGGGCTTTGGACAGCAGCGTCTTTCTCATTTGCAGAGCACTCTGTACCTGGTTCTGGCCTTACTCCATAAGCCAGTGCTACCACAGGGAGGAAGGGAGGGAGAGAGGAACTTCCTTGCAGTCAGTGCTGATCTGATGAAGTTATTTCCCTGCCAGGTCCTCATGGGCTACCTCTTGCCATGCAGCCACTGCATTCAACCAGGAATGTCTCTCTCAGTTACGGTCTGCTGTAACAAGGCCTGGCTGTTGGTTGCACATTGGTTTCTGCCCCTCACTATCTGTAGTGCAGAGAAGTTTGCTCTCTGGAGAAGACAAGGTGTAGTTGAAGCCTCTGGGCGTAATATTTGGGTGAAATGCAATAGTCAGTACTAGTACAAAGCTCAACTACATTGATTCATTGGTTCCCTCTGGCCTTGAAGCATGTGGTGGTCTGAAGGAAGGTAAAGTAGAGCAGGAACCAAACCTGGTTCTGACCAGTAATTTAACCATATCACTGCTGTTAACTTTTCCTACTATGTAACAGGTCCCATGCCCTTTCTGTATCAGTAAAATGAAGGTAGAACATGTAGGACCTTGTGGGAAGAAGAGCCCAAATGTCCAGAGGCATGTGTTCAAGGGTGCAGATGGAGTGGTTGTGTGGATCCCCTCAGCCCCAGTTATCATTGTGGAGTCCCAAGAACAGGTCTTCTCCAGCAGTGGACACTGTGTGTGCAGCTTGTGTAAGGGCACACGCAAACCCCTAGTGCTAGGTGACCTGGGGTAAGCAGACCAAGCTCTCTGAGGAAGTGAGCACTGCAGGTGCTTTGGGAAATGCAATTAAATACAACTGGGTCTGTCACTTACGGTGTTTGGTCCCCTGACAATCTGCCAACTTAACATAGAAAAATATGTGTCTTACTCAGGCCTAAACTTCTCCCTTCCTGCTGCCTGGAGAAACAGATTTTTGGCAGTGTCTCCAACCCTGCCCAATCCCTCTGTCTCTCTCCCTGCTCTCCAAGTCCTTGACTCTCATCTTTCCCATCAGACGCTTGCTGTCTGCAGTCAGAGAAAGGCAAATAGGAGTTCAGAAGCAGGAGGCTTTATTTTTTCCCTATAGACCTAGTACTTCACCCTGTGCTGTCAGGTATCTTCAGACTAGACAGCCTGGCCTTCTTCTAACCCCCTGGGAGGTGCTGGGCTGCTCACCTCTCAGCTTTTCACAGAAAACATCTGCAGAAATACATCTTTCTTGAGATTTGCATGCAAGCTGGAACAAGCACCCTGTGGTTCAGGGAAGAGGGACAGAGCCCTTTGTGGAGAAAATATCTCCATTCAGCCATGCAAACTAGCCCCAAGGAGCATCATACCTTTGCAGGAATGTGAAAGAAAGGCTTTCTCCTGCAAGCTAATGCAGGGCCCGGGAAGGAGCTCGGCACTGACTGCATGTTGTGAGTGCACCAAAACTCAATGAGAGATTGTAAGGAAGTAGGAAAGGATTTTATTTAATTTAACACTCCAAGGAAGTTGATTCTGCCCACTTGCATTCTCACATACATATTTACAAACACCAGGACTTGTATGCCCAGGTGGCCTCAACAAGATCACTTGTGTGCAGCGTGGAGGATCAAAGGTGTCAGCCACTGTGTCCTTACAATACCTCCCTGGATGCTCTTCATTGGCAAGGAAAAGGATTTTTTGGACAGTAGTCTTGACCCAGGGGTTAACATTTATTGCAATATGATCTTTTGCTTTAGAATATTGCTTATTTCACCCTCTGTAAGTCTTAAGTGAGATTGTTTTCTATTGCCTGGATTTCCTCGTTTTGGGCCCCTTGTGATCCGGTCTCTTTGTTGGGAGAGGAGGAGGAGAAATGGCACTAGATGGTGTTGTATGGCTGCCAGAGCTGCCAGAACACAGGTCTTCTGCTGACAAGTCACCTGAGCGTCAGTCTTTGTGTGAGCAACACTCTTCTCTTTTACCGTTGTCAGTCATGTCCTTTTAATCAGCCCCTGCTTACCTGAAGACAACTCATACAATTCTTCTGTGAGCAAAGGCAAGATGGATACCAGGGGTGGTGGCACTTGGACAAAGCATTTAATGTGAAGAGCAGGCTCTTGTATTCTAGGTTCACACGTGAGTCCGTAGCACTGTGTCAGGGGAGTCCCTGATTGTAGCCCCTGGCTGGCTGGATTTTGTCATATGACTGAGTTTTGTGAGATGTGTTCAGTTCTCTGGGGCTTTAGTGAGGAACTTTGACAAAGGCTTTTGAAAGACTAAGTAAATTGCATCCCTCACAACCAGTTTGCTGACACACTTAAAGCAGGCAGAGGAACACAATTTTCCTTTAAAGAGGACATGCTGGGTTCTCTGTTTTACGTGCCATAACCAGTAATGAAAGTCGAGCATGTTCCCTGCACGCTTGCAGGCTTGTTTAACCCTTCTCGGTACACTGCCTGCTGTGAGATGCACGAGGGAAGACACCAGATTGCTGATAACCTGAGCAATTCTGCAGGTGAAACAGGTAAAAAGGCAGTGAACTGACCTAAACCAAAAAAGTCTGTTTCCAAACAAGGAGGAGGAAGGGATTTTGAGGGGTCAGTAGGGCTATAAATAATGTCTTTTTTCTTAGATAGAGATCACATTTACAGTTTGCCCTCCTAGAGTGTTAAAAAGTTAGCTGAGCAAATTGCTAATTAAAAGGTACATAGCTTGACAAACTAACTCTAAACATCTGTTAAATATTGTTTGTAGCTAAAGCTTGCATAGATAAGTATAGCTGTACTTACCTGCTAACAGAAATTTCTGGTTTTCTTTGTCACTTCAGTTGGTTTAATTAAAGTCAAAGATATTTCTTCATCACACGGGTGGCTGATGCTGGGCTTCCTGAACATCATGTCCTCACTGATTCCCTCACTGTTCCCCTCGTTTGGATGTTACCCCATAAGAGAGAGGGTTAGAATAAAGAATTTTAACTTCAAGAATATAGTCCTCATTCTTTAATCACAAGCGAAATGCACATGCTCGCTCCCCTCCATGAGGGTTGGCTAAAGAGGTCCTCTTCCAACTTTACATCCTTCAGGATCATCCCCAATCCATCCTCCCTCTGTGGCAATGAAATAACTTGACTTGTTCTAGATTCTGAGCTCCCCAAATGCCTCCTTTTGCAGATATCCCTGTGCAAAGTCCTCTGCATCAGAAGGAAGTCCCATCTTAGGGGGGGGTCACCTGTTTCTGTTGGCACCTATTTATATGCCAAGCTTGGAGTAAGCTTTAGGTTTTTCTTAGGGGTTCAATTATACAATTTAGGTATTTTGTTAGATTTGTGCGTTATAGTTAATAGTGAGTATATGTACAAATAAGAATGCATTTCGTCTGTGACTTAAAACCAGGGAAAGACTGTTTCTTAGCATAAGAATCTTACATAAAGGGGAAAGTCTGAGAATATCACCATCTCTTTTCCTCTGTCCCACTGACTATAAATAGTACCTTCCTGGTCACTGAAGTAGATTTTCCCTCTTATTGTTTATCATGATTAGCTAAATAAGCCATGTACAGATACTTCTTTAAAGGTCTTGCCCCTGAAGCATATGAATCGGTGTACAGGCACAGTGCATGACACATGCTAACCTGCACTGAGATGGCAAGTAACTGGGATAGTGCCTGGCCAGAGAAAACAGACCCACATGGGAATACATTCAGGCTTCCCAAACCTTGGCTATGCTCCCCAGAACATGGCTGGGCAACACAGGTCTCACCAAGCCTGACTGTACCTGGGGGCTCCTAGGAAGGAATACTATGGGGGATGCTTATCAAGCCCATCTCCTGCCAGGAAAAACAATCACAAATCACAGGAAGAGGCAGGGATCCCGGAGCCGCAGACAATGTGGCAGTGATCCCAGGATGGGAAGAGTCAGACTCAAGCCAAAAGGTGTATCCCACAGCTGAGGTGGTAAGTGGAAGGAGTGGGATGGGAGGCACTATAGGAGCATGAAGGTGATAGAATAGAAGACTAGTTTCAGGAAAGACTGGACACCATTGAGCCAATACAATGAAATAAATCTTGAGTTAAATGCTGCAGTAATGGGCCATCCATACCAAAGGGCACTAATCAGTGGGTACGGGCAGACCGAGTAGCAATCAAAGTATCCCAGGGTCAAGCAGCGGACTGATATAGTTCAATATCTTCATATGCTTTCTGGATGATAACTCAGAGGCACCCTCACCAAATTTGTAGAGAACTCTAAATACGAGGATGTAGATGGCACATGAATGGCAGAGCTTGACTCCAGAGGGACTTCACAAACTTCAGGCTTGGGCCAACAGGAACCTTGCAAAACCCAACTGCTAGGAGAGCCAAGCTCTGTGCCCAGGGCACAGTGCAGGCATCAGTGCCTGCATCAGTGCAGGCTGAGACGCAACCGATCAGCCCTGCTAAGGACCGAGGAGGACAAATTGAACATGAGTCAACAGTGCACTCTCATGGCAAATGAGGGAAACCACAAACTGGGCTACATTAGGACTGTGACCAGCGGGGAGGAGTTATCATATTCTTCCACTCAGTGCTTCTGTTGTTGCATCTTGAATACTCTGTGTTTGCCCACCCCGAGTCCCCTCCCACCACCCAGAACAAGGAGGATATGAAAAAAAGAAGAGAGGAGATCTGTCAGAGGGGACTGATGTTGTTGACAATTCAGGGGTCTGGACACATGGCCTGAGGACAGGTAGAAGGAGCTGTTTTGTGTTGTCAGACAAAGAGGATGCTGAGGGGCTGGTAAGCACAGCCCACAGATGCTTAAAGAGCAGTTACAACAAACACTTCTCAGTGATACCAAACAATAAAACAAGGGCCACAGAGGCAACAAAGGATCAGGCAGGATATTAGGCAAAAAATGTCAAGGTAGCACTAGCTTTTGCTCAGTCAGGTCCCAGAGTGACCTTGACATTTCCCAAAACAGCTGCTTTTGCCCAGACCAACTCTGCTCCATGCGGAAGAGACATTCCCAGTCTATGATCTTGCACAGAGCTCACTCATCTGCACAGTAAATTCCCATTAAGATAGTTTTTCTTCAGTATTTGCTTGTATGGAATTCAACTAACCTGAAACTTTTCACCAAGCAAATTTCAGACACATACTTGAGACCTGTTTATACAGGAAAGGAAATGAAAAGTGAAGCAGTATATTAAAATCAGTCTGTGAACAATCAGCGCTGTGTAAATCAGATAGTCAGTGCCACCATTTGGGATGCTACCTACTTTGTGAACAACTGATAGAATAAGTTTTTCTAAAAATATTCATAGAATGTAAAAAAAGAATAGATCACTGTGGTAGCTAAGGGTGGAAGGGAGGTGAAAAATGCAGTAGAAAAGGAACAAAATAAATCAACTAGTAGCTGAAAAATGAGTATCAGCAAAAGAGAAAACATAAGAAAAGTAGGAAACTTTGACTCATTCAGACTAGACAATATTTTACTTGTTCTTAAATGCATCGCAGGGAATGAATGCAAACTGAGAGGGAGATATATGCAAATTCATGTAAATTTATATGAAAATCAGCACATACCATCAGTCTCTTGGCAAGTTACCCAATGTCTCTGTGCCTTAGTGACTGTATATGACTAAGTAGGAGGTTAAAAGTGAGCGACGATATAAATATTGCAGTACATTACAGCGAGGATCCACAGCCCTGGGACAGGAGCTGATAGACTGAATTTACACAGAAAAGGCTGGGGCTGTATTTCTGCTGCCCTTTTCTCACTCCAAAATTAACAGCATATCCTCACTTTGTCCACAACAGCATGGGAAAGCCGGCTATACAGGGCAGAAGAAGAAGTCAGGGGACTAATATATACAGTTGAATTTGCAGTCGTTACAATTCCTTCTTCTTCTAATTTTATTACTGTGAACAGAAATGTTCTTCTATATTTTGACTTCTCCAAGATCTGTTCAGAAATCCCTGTGTATGTATCCCCTCACATGCATGTTTCTCCTGTATTTTAGACTCTCTGTATTCAAGGATCAAACTCTTCTGTTCCTCAATATCATTCCTCACACCCACATAAGAAATACTAATAGTTGTTTATTCTTTGCTTCTCTTTCCAGATCGCTTTTTAAAAAATATTCTCTCAGAATGAAACATTTATGGATGTTCATTGCTATGGGCTTAATCTTTATTTCCTGAGACCAGTGGTCCTTGCATATGACATCCAAACAATAGGGCTGAATTTCCTCCTTTTCTTGTAATGGAGTATAGCTATTTATTGTGGGGTTGGGGGGGGGGTGTTGGTTAGGTTGGTTTTTTTTTTTCCCCTCCTTCTGATTTGCTGAAACAGCTTTGTATGAATTGTTCTGGGAGACCAAAGTATTAAAAGGTCTAAATTTACTCATCTGAGGACAGCAATAACTCCACCAGGACTCCACATCTGCTCAGAAAGTGTATGTCAGTACCAACACCCAGCTTTGAAGACTGAGCAACCCTCTGAACTTCTTCCTGATTCCGTTCACCATCCTATCCTCACCTCTTGTGATGCTCCCCTGCAGATGTTTGTCTTCTAGGACAGGAGAATGGACAGGTATTTAGTATTTATAATTGCCTATAAAATAGTAAGCACATTTATTAGGGCTATTTTTTTATGAAATAGATTTGCGTGCATATAAAAGCTTCACAGATAAAGGAATAATGTGCATCTGGTTTTATGTATACAGTCCAGTGTCGAAAGAGGCTGTCCAGAGAGGTTGTGTAGTCTCTGTCCTTGGTGGCTTCCCCCTCCCCCTCCTTAATCTGAGGGAACTCGTCTCACCTTCTGAGTTTATTCTCTGCTCTTCTCATTTTGTAACCTCCTGACTGAATATGTCTCTGATCTGAGACAGAGATCTCAGTTAACTGTATTGATCCTGCCCAGAGAGTAAAAGCAGAGTCTGGAAATTCCATATGAGGCACTGGAGCAGGTTGCCCAGAGAAGCTGTGGATGCCTTAACCCTGGAAGTGTTCAAGGTCAATGGTGAATGATGTCCCTCTGTAAAGGTCCCTCCCAACCCAAACCATTCTGTGATTCAATGATCCCAGGCCAGACCTTGTAGTAAGTCCCAGCTCTAAGCTTTGTACAGGGCTGTCAGAATACCTGTGAAGGCTGCAGCTTTAAAGGATGCAGTGATGTGACAGCTCAGCACAAGGGGGAGGTCTTGCTTTACCTTCCACTTCTCCAGAGGTGCTCAGCAGACACCCCAGCGGTGCTGGACTCTCCTAGAGCATTTCTGAGAGTTTAACCCCTTGCAGAAATGTTGACAAGCACATGAGCTACTGCAAGAGAGGGGACAGCAACCAGGATCAAGAAAGAGTGGGGGAGGCAGGAAGAGGAACAATTGGAGAGGATGCCTTCCCTTTTCAGTGACAGGAGCCACTAGACTGGCTGAACTGTCCCTGTTAGAGCATCTTCTGTTTCTGCCTCATGGGCCAACTATTGGGATCTGGGAATGTCCCAATTTCAGAAGCAGGTTGTGGACTGTCTCAGCACAGCTGCTCTTATGGTCTGGTCTGGCACTGGGGCCACCTTGGCTGAAGACAACCCAATGAGTGGAGCAATTCAGCACTGCATGCTGGAGGGTGACAAAAATGTCAGTCAACCCTTCTAATTGCCAGTTGCTGCCCCAGACATTGTCATTCCCAGTGTCTTCAGGCCAAACCAGCTGATTCTGACCTGTCCAGAAGGGACCACTTCTCCCACAGGGTCGCTTTTGCATGCCAACTAGTTTGGCTTTATCTTCAACAATAACAGTGCTATTTGGTCACCTTTCAGTCAGCTCAGCCTCCCGTGGCCATGTGTGTGCAAGGACAGCTGCACTGTGTCTCCAAGTACCTCACCTGGGACAGCTTCTGACACAGTGAGCTCCATTTTTTGGACATCATAACTCTCCTCTCCAGATCTGCCCATCCCAGAGGCTGTCTCCTGCCTCTCTGCCGCACCTGCTATTCCAGGGTCCCTCGTGTTGCTCTCTACATGTTCACTACATGAAATCCTACATGAAGTGATCGCAGAGAGAGAGTATTTTTTCAGCATTTATTGACTGCACTTGCCAAGGCCAAGCATTCAGTCTTCAGACTTTTACAGGCCCGTTCACTCCTAAAATGGAGAAATGCATGAGAGTTGCATGAATCCCAGCCTCAGCAGTGCTCAACAGTGGACAGTGTGAGAGTCTGGAGACCCTACCTGGGAATTTCACTTATGTTGCTTTTGACTTGCAAAACCAAAGGTGAAAACTGGAGCTGATGGTTCAAGGCATTGCCACTGCTGTCCTCAGGGGTACTTGCCACCCTTCCTGGTAGGCACTGCAGGACATGGAGAACCACAAGTCCCTCCTCTTCCTCTTCCAGCTAATACAGATTTTTACGTTTGAGACCATTCCATTAAGTACTATGGCCAGTCATAGGGTACCACTCAGATGTCTGCTAAAATGTCTACCTTAAAACACAGAAATGGTGCTCTGGGCTCCCCTGGGTTTGCTTATTTGATCTCTGCTGGCTGATAAAGGAGCTTTGGGTGATGAGAGCATGGGGAAACAACTGGGTGCTGATATCTGGAAGGAACTGCATGGAGTCTTCCCTATTTACTCCATTCTTCTCAGGAATTACCATCACTTGGTCTATTGGGAAAGCAAAGAAAGAGGTTCCCACTGGAATATTAGCTCCTGTAAGAGAAGTGATCGCAGCCAAGACCACAGCCAGATGGAGATAGTTCCCAGCAGCACTGTTCAGGGCTATGTCTCATCTCAGGTGGGATGTCAGCCCTGCTTCTCCTAGAGATTTGCTGGAGACTGGGAAAATACGAAAGGAGAGTTAACATCAGCACACAGGGGATAAAGACAAGTCAGTCCTCTTTGATTCACACTGTCATAATCTACTGTCTTTCTGTCCCATGCTGCTCACTGAGCACTTAACACCATAAACCTGCTCCAGCTCTGGGCTCATTCTTAGCCCTCATTCTGCTCTTTTTCCCAGGTGAGGCACCTCTGTCCTCATGTTCACCCACCACCAGACCTAATTTTGTCCACCCGTCAATCCCTACCCCTGCCTCCCCTGGTGTCCTGCTGCCCCCACGGTGTCCATACCCTGCTGCTCAGGTTATGCCCTTTACTGTGACTCTACTTGATCTCTGCCATGATGAAAGTCCACTGGCACCCAGTGATGCATGAAGACCAGCGTTTCTGTATGTTTACCTCCAGAAATGGAGAAATTTTGATCTCCAGGCTAAACTGGCACTTCACTGTTACAGACCTCCACCCTGGCTGCTGGTCTCTGCAGTGAGTCGGGGGAGCACACAGAAAGGCTTTTCACCAGCTCCCCAGCGATGAGTTTGTACCCCTGTGGCCCACAATGATGTTTGGGACATGTGCCCGTGCACATTTACGAGCAGTGACAACATCCTGCTGACCTGGCTGGTGGTACGTCATGGCAAGGCTGAACCGGCACAGGCACACGGCACATGAGGAGTTAATAAAAACTGCTGGATTAAAATCATTACATTGTCACTGAAAAACCCTGCTGTTAGCCACAAGGAAGGATCTCGTCTGCAGCTCCCTTACAATAAAATGAAGGGTAATTTCATCCAGTCACCTGCTGCTGACCTATTTAAAGTACCCGGAGACAGGGCAGAGCAGGTCGCTGCTGGTTCAGCCTGCAGCAGACAGGATCAGGCTGCAGGTGAGGCATCCCGGTGCCACCTCTTTGCGGAATGGGGTGCCCACACCTTCTTCTCAGTGCAAGCAGCCAAGCTGGTGCTGCCAGCAGCATCGCTCTGTGCCGTGGGTGAACCGCTTGGCAGAGAATGGGGTGCCTGGTGGGGCTGCGCAAGCTGTACCCATGCTGAGGGAGGTCGATCCCCAGCACAGAGAGCCCAGCCTGCGCATCAAGGCTTCGGGAAGCCCTGCACATCCTTCATCAGCACCTGCCCAAGTCCCCCCCCCGACTCCTTTGGGCTGGGGAAGGGGAAGCTTCCCTGCATTAGCTGCCACTGGATCTGCAGCTTTTCAAGCTGTGCTCTTAAGCCTTGAATAAACTCTAAATACTTGCAGTGACTCGGTTTGTACAACCACGGAAACTGGCTGTATTGGTTAACTGTATGCTGGTATCTAACTGGCTTGAAAGTCAGTCTTGGAGGCATTCAGGCACCAGCTCCAGCACTCTGTAATACGCCACGGAATATTGCTCTGTTGAGAAGGGGTGTACAGCTGCTGTGAAACCCCTCCCTGGGGTCATGCTGGTACCCAGCAGGAGCTGCCTGCCTGGGTTAGGTGGTTCTTCAGGGAAACACAGAACTCAAGAAGAACCTTCTACACTCTACAGAGGATATACAAGGATATTAAAAGGTTGTTATGACTCTTATAATATTCAGTGTTTCCCAGCTCTTGATAGTCCCATGATGACTGTGGAAGAAATGCTGCTTTCATTAAAAAATTTGGAAAGCTTTTGCAGCCCCATTGGTAGAGAAAAAAGGCAGGCAATGCAATCTTGAGAGCTCCAAAAACCAACTGCAGAGAGAAACACTCTTAGAAACCTCCTATTTCTAATCCTCCAAGCTGCATATTTCTCAGGACATGCAGTGCCATCCGTCATGGTGAGTGCAGGTGGACACAGGGCTCACACACTGTGTCTGTGCATCCTGCCCTCTCTGCCAGAGATGGTGCACCCCAGGACAAGTGTGTCACAAAGCTGCTTCCACAGTCAGCTGCTCCCCCATCCACACACACATCCAGCCTTGCACAGGGCGTCACAGAGACACAAACACTCACGTGTGCAAGTCCTCCCTGTGCAGGCCCAGCCTGCAGGATGATAGTGCTTTCACCGGGTGGAGTTGTGCTTGGGAAAAAGGATGACCCTGGGGTGTTGTGATTTTCCTGGTGATGAAGAAGGTTGGTTAGAGAGTGTAACACTGGACACCACATCCAGCCAGTGTCTTCTCTGCTGGTTGCTCTCAGTCCTCTTCAGGGTTGCTGCTTACCCATGCACACCTTCAGTTCAGGCTGCCAGCTCTCTCCCACCCTGTAGCCTCTCTAAATCCTTTCCCTCCACTCAAGCTGATATTTCCATTTTACCAGCCCTCTCCATAGGTCCGAACTATTCTGGTTTCTCTCCCCATTGGTCACAGGGCGGGGGAAGGTGCCCCATGGGAGGCAGGGAAGGGGAGTAATGGGGTGGTCCTGGGCATGTGCAGGGTGAGGTCACTACCTGTCATAGGGACATCTGGGACCACCTGTAGTTTTAACTCATTCTGACGGGAGCCAGTCAGGGTATTCATCTTGCCAAGCTCGGTCTTACCGTGTCTGTGGAAGCTAAAAAACCCTGCTGGCCACGCCAGGGGTGATGGAGCTGCTGCGTGGGTAGAAATCGATGGGGAAGGGACTTATCTGCGGGAGGCAGTGGCATGGAGATCATGGGGACAGCGCCGAGCAGAGCTGCACCAGGGCTCCCTGCAGTATGAGAGGACGGTCTGTGTGTCTGTCTTGTGGAGAGGGAAGTTGTCAGCTTGGACTTATGGAGGTCAGAAAAACAGCCTGACTGCCTGATGAGGCCCAGAGCCCCTCAGGATGCCTCGAAGCATCTTTGTCACTGTCATGCATGCTGCCTGCCCATCACTGCCTGCCTGCATGAGGATGGTGCGAAAGAGCTGTACATGAACTTTCCAGCTTTTCCTGCCCTTGCCTTGAATGCGTCCTTCTGTCACTGAAGGCTAACTTCATGCTGGGCTGTATTAACACAGGCATAGCTGGCAAGTCAAAGGACTGACTCTTCCCATTTACTCGACACTCATGAGGGAACATCTGAAGTACCACGTCCACTTTTGGGACACCCTGGTATGGGAGAGATGATGATGAACTGTAATGGATCCACAAGAGGGTCACTGAGATGGTTGGAGGTGGAGCACAGGACATAGGGGAGCTGAGAGCTGGGCTTGGTCTGACGGAAGGAGAAGAGGCTGAGGGGAATCTAATAGCATCTTCCCCTGCCTGAAGGAGAAAAGACAGAGCCAGAGTCAGGTGCACAGAGAAAGGACAGTGGCAATGGACATGTGTTGCCGTACAATGGGACATACGGGAAAATGTCTTCATCTTGAAAGGGGACGAGCACTGGAACAGGGTCCCAAAAGTCTCTGTTGGAAATCAGGTAAAATGAGTCCTAACCTTCAAATTGTGTTTGCTGTTGTTTCTTGTAAGGAAGGTTAGAACCTTTCGATTTTCAAAATGCATACAAGATTCCCATATCTTAAAAGCAGTATTTTGAAATGTTAAAAATGGCACTGCCAGGTCAGGCTGTGTCTTTTTAACATATATGTGATTGTGTGTATTTTTCTGCCTTACCTGTGAAGAGAAATCATCATTTCTAAGGGACTTTGCTAGAGGCAAGAGGTGGATTACTAGAGCTGTGTCCTTCATTTAGGAATAATAGCCATTAAACTCCTTGTTGCTATGGGGCTGCAATTTCCAGAGGCGATACCCATTATCAGAGAACTGGCTGCTGGCAAGCAGTTAATGAGAGAGCTTTAAAATGTCTCAGTAAAAATCCAGCTTCCCTGCAGACTTCTGAGACGTGTATGAAAGAGGAAAGGGAGCCGAAGCTGGATCCAGCTGTGATCTGCACAGATGTGGGGTGGTGGCAGCTTCACTATTGCTCCACGAACTGAGGGAAGCCCGTTTCAGACCCAGCACAGGTTTTTTGCAGAGCTTTAGGGGCTCTACTGGCCTGTGGCAGGTCAGAGCTCTCTGTCCTGAGCCCAGACCCCCTCCCTGTGGCCTGAGCCAACACCAGCATCCTGCTGACACAAGAAAATACAAAAGGTGTCTTTAAACCATGAGAGAGCACACATGAGAGCTGGGCCATGGGGTATGAAGGAGTTCTTATATCACAGAGTCATTCTTCTACTTGTGCTGGGTTTTGGTCCTTTCAATGTGTCTTCCCAGCACCAGAGAGGAGCTGGGAGAGCAGCAAATCCAGCTGGATGTGGCTGCTGGCTGGATGGAGGAGCTGCACACCCACACACCAACCCAGCATCTCTTGGCAGCACAAAACACCTCAGCAGACTGCAAAATGGAAGCTCAAGACCTGACCCTTTAGTCCTCGCCTGAGATATGCTGTAAGACTGCTGGTCCAGCATCAGGGGAGTTGGTGTTGATGAGACAGGTCCAATGTCAATCCACACGTCAGGGTCAGGGTCAGTGGAGTCCACAGCCAGGCATGGGAATGGGCACGGCTGCACCGTGGACCAGCAGTGTTACAACCTATCTCAGGCAAGGACTAAAGGCTTGGGTCTTGAGCTTAAATGCATCCCTTTGGGCCAACAGGCAGGGTATGTAGGTGGAGGGTCCAGGTGAGCCTGGTCTGGGCCATTATTGGTCTCAGAGCCCTGACAAATCCTCACGTAACATAATAGAGTATATCCCATACTGCAGTATGGGACAGCATTCTCCATTTCTATGGACTTTTACTTTATTTTATCACAAATCTATTGATAAACAGTTTTTCAATAAACTCCCAAATCCTAGGGTCATGGGATCATGACATGTTAAACAAAAGAGTAAAAACAGCATGCCTTTGTACTAGTTATTATGGAGAAACCTTTAAAAAACATGTTCCAACTGTCTCCAATATTGAATATTGCTTTTGAGGCTTCTGACCCTTGCTTTCTGAATTCCTGAGCTGGGCAATGCCAGCACATGGCATTGATGGCCACCCCCTCCATCGCTATCCAAGTCTTCACGGTTGCTAGCGTGCCTGGATATAGGAACGTGCAGCCGGAGCCCATTTGGCACTTTGCTCTATCTTATGACTTTCAAAGCCCACTTCAACCATACAAAACTATCAGGAAAATGAACCAGCTGGTAATGGGACACAAAGGCTGACAACGGTGCCCAGTAGGACACAAAGGACACTCAGAGGGACAACAGAGTCCCTGGCTGAGCTCTGCACCCCCACGCTGGTTCACAGGCTGGTGTCCAGAGGAGGGCAATTAGAGCTGCCAATTGCTTTTCCTGCTGCAGCTTCCCCTTTGTCCCTGCTGCAAGACCGACAGCCCAGTAACGAGATGACAGTGCGGCTGAGCTCGCGCCCCTGAAACACGCCACTGCTCTCCCCGGCAGACACAAAGTGCCTGGACCGATCATTCCAGAGCCTGCCTCAGTTCATTTTCTAATTCCTTCTTTCTCTTTAAGCTACTCATACTTCAGGACCCGACTCATCCACTCAGGCTGTTTCGTTTGAGATTGTGCAAGTATTTTGGGTAAAATTTCACCTAGACAGCTTCTGTTGGTTTTGAATCATCAGATACGTAGAGCAGGAAAAAAGGCATTCCCACACTGGGATAGGGTCTGTTTCAGCCCAAGCTTCTGTGTGCGTTTCGCTGCTGTACTTCACAGAGACATGATTACTCACCGCTTAGGCACTGGGCCTGTTTACTTTGTAGATAAAGGAAGAGTTCAGAGGTGCTTTTTCTCCCCATCTGGGAGCCAGCACACCTCTGAGCACAAAAATTCACATCAGTTACTGCTAGCTAGCAAAACCAAACCTTGACAAGTTCTCTGTATAGGGATCTGCTCTGAACAGTGGCCTGGGCAACAGCTGAGACCTTAGGATCATAGAATCATAGACTGGTTTGGGTGGGAAGGGACCTCCCAGCCCCCCCAGTGCCACCCCTGCCATGGGCAGGGACACCCTCCACTAGCCCAGGTTGCCCAAAGCCCCATCCAACCTGGCCTTGAACACTGCCAGGGAGCCAGGGGCACCCACAGCTTCTCTGGGCACCCTGTGCCAGGGCCTCAGCACCCTCCCAGGGAAGGATTTCTTCCTAACATCTAATCTAAATCTCCCCTCTTTTAGCTTACCCCATTCCCCCTTGTCCTGTCACTACACTCCCTGATAAACAGCCCCCTCACCATCTTTCCTGTAGCCCCTTCAGGGACTGGAAGGCCACAATTAGGTCTCCCTGGAGCCTTCTCCAGGCCGAACAACCCCAACTGTCTCAGCCTGTCTCCATAGCAGAGGTGCTCCAGCCCTCGGATCATCTCTGTGGCCTCCTCTGGACTCTCTCCAACAGCTCCATGTCCTTCTTGTACCTTCCTGAAGACCTCCAGATACATCATTTTTTTCCTGCCTGTGGCAGGAAAATGGCAGCAATGCCCTTCAAGGCAGAGATCTTGCAGAACAGAACTGGGAAAAAGCCATCTGGGAGAGCTTTTCCTTATGCACACATGGTGAGTGAGCCTTGGCTAACAGCAAAACTCCCACCCAGCTGCCCACTCATTCCCCTCCCTCAGCAGGAAAGGGGGAGAAAATAGGAAAAAACCAGGAGCGAGAAAGCTTGTGGGGTGAGATAAAGACAGGGAAGTCACTTACCAATTGCTGTTGCAAGCAAAACAGACACAATTTGGGGAAAAGTAACTTCTTTTATTGCCAATTAAAATATAATGTAATTACAAATTTGGGTAGTGGGAAACAAAGACAAACATTAAACCACCACCTTTCCTCCCCCTCTGTCCCAGACTCAATGTCCCTCCACTCCAGACTCCCCTGCCCTCCTGCCCGCCCAAAGTGGTGCGGGGGGCCAAGGTCGGCACAAAGTGGTTTCTCTCTGCCGCTCCTTCCTCCTCACCTCTCCGGTGCAGCAGCACGGGATCCCCACGGGCTGCAGTCCTTCAGGAAAATCTCCTCCAGTGCGGGTCCTTCGTGGGCTGCATTTTCTTCAGAAATATTCATTTGCCCTGTAGTGGTTCCCCCATGGGCTGCTGTGTGACTATCTACTCCAGCATGGTCCCTTCCACAGGCTGTAGGGAATATCTGCCCCAGCATGAGTCCTCCGTGGGCTGCAGAGAATATCCACACCACTATGGAGCACCTCCTCCTCTGACCTTGCTGTTCCTCTTTTTGTTCCTTCCCTCTCCCTCCATCTGGTGTTTTCTGCCCTTTATTAAATATTTTCTCACAGAGGCACCACCAGCTTCTCCGATGATGCCTCAGCTTTGGCCCGTGGTCTGTTACGGAGCTGACTGCACCAGCACAAGGCAGACCCTGACCTCTTCCCAGAGGCCACCTCTGCAGCCCCCCACTACCAAATCCTTTCTGCATATACCCCACACCATCTGGCGAGCTATATCCCCCAAATGCAGCTAGGGAAATTGGGGTGGGAGAAGAACTCAAGAAGGAGGAGATGATTGAGGTTCTGGAAGAACAAAATGCATGGGGTGCCCAGCAGGATGCTGCAGGTGGGAATGGGGTGTGTGTGGGGGGGGTGATATCTCATGCCGCTGACTTCCAGTGTCTCAGCATTAACCCCATTAGTGCCAATGACAAAGACTGTTTCTGGGCAGGGCTGGCCAACTAATTTAGCTGCCGAGAGCCTGCCTGTGCTCTGGCTCACTGCCCCAGGAGCAGCCTGTCCTGCACAAAGTGCCTGCCATGGTGGTGGTGCGTGGCTGGCTCCAAACGAGCTGGAAATGGAGACAGCCAGACTGTCTGCTGGGGCAGTCCAGGACCTGTGCAAGCCTTTGCATCCATCTGCAGCTCAGAGGGTAAAGAAGCCTAAAAAGCCCTCTGACAGCTGCCTGGTTTGGTCATTCCCTATGCCACTGGACTCCTGCATGCTTCCAGGTCAAAGCTATTTCACAGGTTGACCTGTGCAGCCTGAGGCAGTGTCGCTTTACTGTAACTGGCATTATGAAACACAAATTCTTTTGTGTGCATTCACTTCTGTGCAGTGTATGTTCGATCGGGCAGCAGGGAGGACAACTGCTCTTAACCTTCCTGGTTGTGGCTCTCTGGGCCAGAGGGATGCTCTGAGAGAGCAGCCCAGGAGGGAGAGACTGTCCTGGAAACCCGCTCAGGATGAAGTGGACCCGAGCTCTTCTTAACCCCCTGCTGCCATGTTGAGGTTTCTCTAAGGTGGGACCCTTCTCTGAGCCAGTGGAAGGCCGTCAGTTGCAAGGAAGGACTAAAAAATGTGAAAGTGAAACTTAGGAAACACTGCTGAACCAGGAAAGACTGAGACTCTGTCATGGTTGTGGGTATGCAGGTCCTTTTTTGGGGAAAGCCCAGAGGCAACAGCTCTTGGACAGGTCAAGAAGTATGGGGATGACGAGTGAATTGCTGCAAATCACACTGAGCTGGAGAATGAAAAACACTATTTTTTTAAATGAACTCTGCAATAATGGAGTGAAAATTAAGAAGGAATGGGATGTAAAAGTAATACGTAAAAAACATGAGTTAGCTACATGTTGCACTTCTCTTTGTCTTTGAAGGAAGATCACTGCACTGCCTGTGAAGGAAAGCCTGGGGAGGTTGATAGCAGGGACCCAAGGAAAGAGGAGGTCCTAGAAATGAGGATCAACAAAACTGTGAGGAACTTCAGCCACTCAAATTAGTAAGGTCATCTGCAGCCCTGTTCAGCAAAATTTGGGCACAACTCTGGGGCACAAGCACATTGCTGCATAGGCTCCAGTATTTTGAGTATTTTGAGCTGTGTCAGACCCTGGGCTGCTAGTAGAGATAGTGAAAGGAAGAGATGGCACTGAAGAGAATATCCTTACCTGTGAACATCTGAAGAAGGCAATAGCATGGCAGGATCCCCGAGGTGCATAATCCCCCTGGATTTGGTGCATAACTGGGGGCATCACCGTGCCCTCCTCTTTGGAGAGCATTTATAATGTACTTCACGTGATAATGGCAGTTCATTATTAACATTTACAGCTGACTCTGTTAAGAATACTCTCCTCCCCAGCTCCCCATCTTCCACTCTGCTGTATTGTTTGAGCCATCAAATCACCAGCAATACTCCCTTTTGACTGCATCCCTGGACAGATGTTGCATTGCTTGAGGAGGGGTGAGGCATGGTGGATTAATCTGTGCTCAGAGAGGCTGACTGTTGGGATTAGTGCTTCAGATGATCTTAACATCTGCAGCTCCAGGACAGCCCCAAATTCATCAGCACTGGAAGCAGGAGGGTAGCAGCAAGGCTGGTAAGAGCTCTTATGGGGGGGTTTGCCTATTGAATTGCCGCTGCCAGGTAGCAAGACAAGAGGGAGATACTATGGGAGAGATGTCAGCCGTGCCATTATCTTGGTACTTCCAAATCTGTCATACAGTTTCTTGGCTGTGTCTGTGATTCCAGACTAAGGAGAGTGATGTTGGCTGTGTAGAGGGAGCAAGGCTGAGAAGCCAGGGAGAGTGCTGGAAGGACCCTGCAGAGCAGGCACAATGGAAATGTGTCAGCCTGAAAGGTCTCAAAGCTCCAGTTCCTTGTGCTTGGGAGGTGGTGTAAGGATGGCTGTGGGCTCTGGCAAGTCCCAGAGCTTGGGTCCAGCCCTTACTGTAAACACAAGGTGCTGCTAAAACAGAGTAGAGAGAGGGAAGGTGTAACTGGGGACTTATGTGGTTACTGTGGTTTATCTCCCTATCCAAAATGAGTCCCTCCCTGCAGAGTCCCTCTGCTTATCTGAGCTGAGCTTTGTTAGTCTGGGCTTCCATCCATTTTTTTCCTGCACTAACTTTTTGTTTCTCATCAGAATAGGGTTTTATGAGCCTTTCATTTGTGGAGACAGGCAGCACAAGGGATGAGAAGAGACTTGTGAGCAGCCATGGATGGGTTACAGCTGCGGGTAAGGCTCACCTCATGCAAATCACAACCTTACACCATCCTTCAGAGTCCCCAGCAGCTAACGGGAAAGAAAATACCGGCTCTATCTATGTCTGGTGAGCCTGTTATCTGGGAATGACTCCCTTGTCTATCGCTGCGGGGGTACTCCAGGAGGCTGTACAGGATTAAGCCCCGAGAGTGCCTGAGCTCCTGGCTTAAGCTCCCCCACCTCCCCTTCCTGCAAACAGCCCAGCCTGCCCCCTCCCAGGCCTGCCCAGCACAGAGGCATGCAGGGGCTGTCCATCTCATGAGTTAATCGCCTCCTGTTCAGATGTCAGGAGGAGATGAAGCTGCTATAAATAGATTGCGAAGCCCTCATGGTTTCAGCTGTGATTCACACACATGGCAGAGAAGCATTAGGAAGAATTAACATTCAATCTCTCAGGCACTTTTCCTGAGAGCAAATGCCATTCTGTCCCTGTCACTTAATCTCCTTGCCCAGAGGAGGTCAGCAGCACTTTCTGGAGGGTCTGAATGGGTCAAATGGACAGGGAAACCCGGAGCAGGACTGTCAGGGAGCTAAAAACAGCCACTTCAGCCAGAGTGACTGAGCAGCAGCTGCATTTGGGAGCATGGCAAGGCGCTCTGCTCCCCCCTCACCAGGGCTGAGACCAGACAGCGTGGTTTTGTTTTGGTACGCACATGCTGAGATGCCTGACAACAGCCTCGGGGACTGAGACAGCTCCTGGTGATGGTATGTGCAGGGGACTGGGGCTCTGCCTGGCTCTCCCTTACTGGTGCTGAGGTGCCTCTGCCTGGGCAGCTCGCAGGGTCTGTGTCAGTCTGCCTAGATGAGCGTGGTGGGGCAGGACAGTGTACCTGGGTGGTCTATCTGAAATCCCTATTTCTCCTCCCCCCATCCTAACTTTTCAAAACTCAGGGGAAAAAAGCGTACAATACAGCTAACCTACCCATGGGAAGTTGTGTGCACTTGTTCCTGCATGTGTTTGCATTCATTTGCATGTGTCTAAGTGCTTGTTAGCCTCTCTCCCCCTGCCTTGCTGTGTTTGTGCTGTTAGCAGTGACGGTCACTGAGCAATGTACGTGAGATGGAGAAACCAGCTGGAAGGGAGGTGAGACCAGAGAGTTCCTGGAGTGGGAGGTGTGAGGAGTCTGTTTGTAGGTGTCTGTCCATCTGTTTGTCTGACAGTCTCCCAGGTACAGAGGAAAAGTGATATTTTTCCTGAAAGGTAGCTTAGAGGGTAGAGCATCTCCACAGGGTGATAAATATTCTTCACACTTTTGCATATTTGGTGCCCTGTCAATAAAAGAGAGATCCGTGTCTCTAGTTTCATAGCATTGCCACAGTTTTATTGCATTGCCACTAGATTATGGGTCAGAGAACGACAGAGACATTCAGGGCACTGATCATCATCGACAAGAGATAAAGGGGAATTTGAACAAAGGATGAAAGTTCAGAATTGATATTTTGGGTGCTCAATTAGTGTTCTATGGAGTCTGGAGTTCACGAGATAAGGCATATACCAAAAAATCTTTTCTTTTCACCCTGCTCTTAGGGACCTAGGAATCAGGGTTTCTCAGTGAAGAAAAATGATCAGAGGAACTGCAGATTGGTGGGACCACCTTATTATGATGAGACTAAATCAAAGAAAGTCACCCCATGACTACTCCAGCGCAAAGAGGGCCCTATCCCACTCCTTGCTGCAGGAAAACAACATCTCGTTGCAGCTGTAGGCAACATCCTTCAGCATAAACTGAAGCCTGCCAGTGCGGGGGTGATTAAAGAGATCTCAATACAGAAGCTTCTCCTTGTGTGGATATGATCTCCTGCCTACTAAGGCACTGTATGAGGTTGTATATATCTAAACCAAGCTGGTTTTGAGGTCAAAAGGGTCATTCCCCTGTGTAGGAGCACATGTCACTTAGTCTGATAGCTGGAATATGGACTGCATGTGTGTGCTGGCAGGCTCAGGTCTGCAGGCACCCGTATGGTCTTAAGCCGTCCTTGAAGACTTACTTATGTTAGGGAAGAACCTAAAGTAAGCAGCCTTCAGAAATTTATGTGGGAATGCCTGAGTAGGCTAAAGGGCTTCAGAAATAATTGCGACATATTTCTGTTGCTGTACAGAAAGGGAAATTGCAACCTAGAGTTTCAGCAGGGGCTAGATTCCCCAACTGGATCCTTATGGAGCCACAGAGCTCCGTGCAAGTCTGGAAGTGGCTTTGCAGATTCCGTTGTTGTGAGTGACAAGGCTCAGCTGACTTGCAGAAGCTGTTACATGAACTATCCTGTATCTCAAAAAAGAAAAAAAGGGCCATGTGGAAATCTAAAGGGAGTATTTTAGTCTGTCTATCCTACAAGTGAGTCCAGACAACCTGAAACAGCTTTGGAATGTGGACCATATTGGATGCAAATGGCAGGCCATATGGTTTATAACATTAATTGCTAAACTTTCAAAAGCATCCTATTGACCTCCTACAGTCAGTGAAAGAGCACAGCTCATGCTTAGGTACCTAATAATTTGTCATCTGTTCCTTGTTTTTCTTCAATATTTATATAGTAGTATCACCAACCTGGATGGTCTCCAGTGTTGTGAGAGCTGCACAAACCCAAAATATTAGCCAGTTTTCCAAAACATGGCATCTGTAAATGCCAAGCTTACAGATGGTACATGATATAATGGGAATTACAGGCACAGAATAGAAGGGTAAGGGCAGTACATGGTGAAAAATTCTATCATTCATCTCTAACAGCTGTATCTGCTCAGATGATCTGGCTGATGGCTGCCATGAACAGATGCTGGACTCTGGAAAAAAGAGGTTGGAAAGATATCCAGGAATAAGTCATGACAGTTGAGAATGGAGCAAATCAGAGCTGTAACAAAGAATCCTACCAGCCAGGGCTGATGAGGTTCACCTGCAGGGAGGGGAAAAGGCAAAAGGAGTGGATGGTTTTCTTCTACAAGAACCAACAAGGTCAACAAGCTAAGGAGAGTAATGTCTTGCAAACCTCATTGGAAGACAAGAAGTCATCTCTGGTTCCAGTTGTTTCATTGTGGTTGGGTATGCCCAGCTCTGATGTCGCAGTAGTACTGGAATTAGTCCATGTCTCTGTAGGAGCTTTATTCTCGGATGTAGTGTGCCTCTCTCACCTAGCTGGTATGCATGAGAGGCAGTTTTTCTTTCTCTGAGATCATGTCTTTTCTGCTTACAGCAAGCATCCAGCAGCCGGAGCCTCCTCAAGCTCACTGTTATGGAGGTGAAGTGGATTCATGTGTTGGTCATCTTCTTCTTCCTGTTGTCTGTTGCAATGACGGGCTGCTTTCTGTGGCAGTACACCCTCCCCAAGGTGGAGCCCAGTGAGTAGTTATCTTTAAGCTTGGCCATGGTTTGGTACAGAAATTTGTGAGACCAATAAACGCCTTTCTCCCCATGTGGATATTTTTCCCCAAAGAGCACTTCCCCAAACAGCACACAAATTTACCTCCTCCTAGCTGGTGCAAGGACACAGAGGAGATGAACATTGGATTGGTGGAGTACCATGTGTCTCTTCTTGTGTCCACAGAAGCTCCATTACTTCTGGTGCTAACCTACGTTTACTGATATACCAAGGAGACATTTTGTTTTACATTCTGTTGTAAAAGTCACTCCAGTTTAGAACAGGTTTTGTTTTACACCTTACCATGTGCTTCATTTATGGATTTTCTTCCCTTCCTAGTCCCCTAGTCTTATATCTTTGAACTGTCTCAAGCCCCCAGTTCACACCAGAATTCCCTTATGTTGCTTATAGAAAACTCAACAGATAGACTTAACGCACTGTATGTGCAAGGATGAAATATATACAGCGTAACTGAATCATTTTTAAGTAGCCCAAAGGTGTCATAAAATCCACAGCAAAGGTGCCAGAGGTACTTCATAGATCAATGTCTGAAAAGATTTCAGATCCTACATTTTTATCACAGAATATCGGAGGCTGCCTGTAGGCTCTTGCGTATCCATCTCCATTCATCTCAAAGTTTTCATAGTGCTATTTCTCTTCTCATCTGTATTTCTAATGCTTCATGCTCAGTTAGTAAGCAAAGAGATAAATAAGCATTTTGTTTACAGCTTAAAAAGCAGAGAAGCTGTGTTTATGAACATCTTGGGATCAACTGGGAAAATTGTGCCTCCAAGTAAGAGAATTTCCATCTCTCACTGAGTTTAAAGATCTTTGCTTGCCACAAAAATTTAAGACACGTCTCTGGTATATGCAGGGTACAGCTAATTCAGAAGACAGCTAATACATTGGTATGCAGCCTATCAACTGTTGTTATAGTATCAGATTTCAGGTGATACTCAGAATTCATTTCTACATCTATTTTCTGAGGTTACAATATGCATGGGACAACTCTGTCCTGCTGAATCCAAACTCAAGCTTTCCCCTAGACATGGGCAGAACACTTTCATGGGGTATAAACCCACTGTCATATACCCTAGAGTCTTCTGTAGTCCCAGTTCCTTAGTCTTCCAAGTTGCAGAGTCAGTTGAAGTCTATTGCAGCTCCTGTCCATCCTGTGTCCATCCCATGTTGGAATAAGCAATAAGAAAGCACAGTGCCCTCTTCAAGTCCTGTTTTATGTGAGGTAGAAAGAATTAAAGATTGTCTCTTTCATATGCAGAAGTGTCCTTCAGCTTTGGACAACACAAGCAAGAAAGCTAGTGCTGGCTACTGGATGAGGTTAAAGCTTGTCAGTGTGTCTGTTGAAGTCACATACGCTATTTCTGAAATGTTTTCCAGGCCCGTCTGTGATGGAAGTGAGATCAGAAGCTGTGCAGATGTGCCCCCGCTATCCTGAACCAGTTCCACTGGACCACCCAATCCCCATTCTGAAGGACGCATTGGAGAAGGTCTGTGAGGAGAAGGGAACAGATGAAGACAGAGCTCATGACCACTTTTCTGAAGGTGTAAAGGGGACAATATATATTTTGCCCTGAGCATCTCTGGGGAAGGAGATCAAGGAGGTGGATAACATGTGAACCTAGAAATGGGCATATAAAACTCCTTCACTGAACGTACAGAACAGGTCAATAAGCAGTTATCTTATCCAAAGAGTAAGCTATGATGAAGAAACATTATTACTTGTCCATCAGAAGGCCTGGTGAGCACGCATCAGCACAGAATGATGGCTCCTGGCATCTTTTCTACTACCAGGCAGCCCTCGTCCTGGAAAGTAGATGACTCACGTAACTAGTTCCTATTCAACAGTGACTGCCAGTTCCTTATTTTATTGCTTTGCTGGCTTTCCCTGTGCCACCATTTCAAAATTAAAAAACTACTTGTAGGTAACTTCAAGGAAGGTAATACAGGGGAAGGGGAAGAGGAAGGGGACCTGCATCTGAATGAAAGAGAGACCTGCTTTTCTGCAGTATGCTGTGCTGTCTCTGAAATTTTAGCACTGTCTGAAATTCTGGTAGGCTCTGTTTGCAATGAGGAAACACTGCAGTGTTGCCTTGACTACATGGACCATGCAGACAGCCATGCTATGACAGGACACTCCTGATATTGTAGACCCCTATCATATCATATAACCTCTCATTTGTCTTTTTCTCATGTATAGCTTAATTAGTCATAATAGAAACTGTCCCACAGCTCTGATCATTCTTTTTACCTTTCTTTGAGTCTTTTCCCACTCTAGCATTCTCTTGTATGTGGGAAATCAGTACTGTATACAGTATTCAAAGTGCAAGTGGATCAGGGATTTATACAGTGATCAAATGGTGTTTTCTGTTACTTCTCTAATAGTCCCTCATATTTGATTTACGTTTTTCTTTTTGCCATAGGGCACCAAGTAAATGTTTACACAGGAACATCCAGCATAGCCCCAAGGTCTTGTTCCTCAGTGCTAATGACCAGCTCACTGCCCATCTGTGTGTACGTGTTGTGAAGTTAGGGTTGTTTTCCTGCATGCACATCACTTTATCTACACTGAATTTCAATTGCTATCACTTCACATTCCCTTTTATGAAGTCTCTGCTGCTGTCTCTGGGGTTACTATGGAGAGGTATTTTATTATTCAATTAGGATTAGTCAGAGAAGTGGGGGAATGTGCAGAACATTGAGTGTTCATTAGAGTCATCTAACCTCCCTTCTTTGTGCTCCTCAGAAATGAAGTATCCAAGAACTTCTTTAAATTAGGCTGGTGAAACTATTCCTATGTTGCAGATGGAATAAGGCACAGAGAATGTGAACACCAGATGCATAGCAAAATATAGGTATTTGAAGGGGGCTTAGCCACCTGCACCTCGAAAGTGTATCTTCAGATGCTCTTAGGTTCTGCCTAAGTCTGTGGACACTTGAACTCACACTAAAGATCTTGCACTACCTGAGACAAACTACCATCCTGTTCCAGGCCAGGGACCCTGGAACTGGGACTCTGGGCAGTACTAGATGCAATTATATTGCTTACAGGCGAGGACTTTTTCTTAGCCCACAGCAGCTTGAAAAAGGAGAGTGACATTCACTCATGCATTAGGCTTAAGGAAACATTTCTAAGGGTAAATGCTTTTGCTTCTCAGAAGGGCCTACATTTTCCTCAGAAGAGTCTTGCTAGTGGCCAAATCCAAATATTGAGTATTGGATTCAATGATACTCGAGTCTAGAAGAGCATCACGTATTTCTGTGAATTTTCTGCAGGTTTAGGCAGGTCTACATGCTAGACTCTCTCTGAGAAAACTCTAAGGAGGACCATGCTTGCTGACATGAGACCAGTCTGTTCTCTGGAGGTGCTGGTGTACCTAACCATAATAGGATGGGCCACTGGCACATGGAGAGGGAAGG
Source organism: Aramus guarauna (assembly GCA_013400195.1). Taxonomy (NCBI): domain Eukaryota; kingdom Metazoa; phylum Chordata; class Aves; order Gruiformes; family Aramidae; genus Aramus; species Aramus guarauna. The sequence continues at coordinate 600,299 of VXBL01009336.1, forward strand.
GCAAACACCACTCCAGAAGGACTTGGCACAAGTTAGGTGTTTCCACTGCTGGCTGTCAGTGCACCTCACTCATCCATCCAGTGAAGAGGTCCTGAGGACATGACTCATCTTGGCCTTTCTTGTCTCAAATGCTGGGCTTGGAAGGCCATTTCTTATGTCTTAACCTTTCTGTACAAAAGATAACTTATGCATGATGATACCATAGCTTTGAAAAAGTTATAAAAGAGCAAGACCAATGCATTCTGCTTGCAGGAGGTGAGTGGAGCACAGGTCTACACAACCCTGGCAGAACAGGGAGCAAAGAGCAATCACAGCCCTCTAGTTGCTCACTGCTGTTTCTCAGATTGCAGTTTAAACAGGAGTCCTAGCTCTAGCATGTTTCATGGCATGAAAAGTGTCATAGGATATTTGAAAAGTCTGGATTGTTTTCTCATACATCTTTGAACATAAAATACTAGTGTAAAGAATAGATATGCACAGTACAGTTTAAAAAAGGAAGAAATTACAATTGTTAGGTTTTAGCATTTGTTTTGAATCATGTAAGCATCATAGGTATTACAAGGATGAGCACCACATTCTTCTACACGGTGGACATGTAGACTGAAACAATGATACTGGATAATTCAGCATAAGCAATTCAAAAGAACAGTACAGCTGTTATTTTTCTGTTGCCAAAACACATTTGAAAAAATCACTCTCAAGTGCTTGGAAGTAAGGAGGGCTGATGGTCTGGGTCTTCTACCCCTGTTACAGACTAGATGCATAAGTCTCTTCATTTGGAAATTCATAATTTCCCATCATTCTCCAGGTAGATATGATGCTGCGCCAAAAGATTCATATCTCTGGTCTCCCTGCCATGTCTGCCATTGTTATCTACAACGACACTGTGCTCTGGACAGGCAACTTTGGGAAGAAGAATGGTTCGGACCCCTCCTCAGTGGTGCCCAATGAGTACACTATTTACAGGTGAGACAGATGAATCGCACTCATGAGAGCTGGAAAAAGAGCAGATACACATATGGAGATCTGATATCTGGGAATAGAGCCATTGTCACACACCACATTTTCTACTAGCTCAGGTTGACTGCAGAAACTTTGTGAGACAATGCTTCACCTAGTCCCTAAATTATCATATCTTTGTGACTTCCTGAGTTGTTTACTTTTGAATTTGTTTTTATTTTTAATTTGGTCTGACAATATTTTAAATTAGAATAGCAGTGACACACTGAAGAACGTGAAAACGTACTACTCCTTATGTAGGAGTGTCTCCATGCTTTGAGGAGGCCTAGGGCACAAATCTGAAGACTGAGAGATTTCGTGAACAGTGAGAAGACAGTGCCATAGGATTAAAAAAAAAAAAGTTCAATCTAGCAAAAATAGTATTGGGAACAGTATTTACTGAAAACATAAAGTAGACCTGTATGCTTATTCTTTCTCCTAGTGAAGTCAAAGCCATATTGGCCATTTTTTTTAGACGAAGATAGCATCAAGCTCTTAGTGTGTGTTAAAAAAACCAAAAACACAAATACAAAGGAAGTGTTTACTTATTTATAACTGTGCTATATATAAAACATATGGGCTGCACTCTGACTAACAAATGTTGTCCTCAGAATAAACAATTTTGTAAAGTTTTCAGCAGCTCTGATTACCTGTTTTTATCCCCTCTGTAGCATGGTAAAATCCCTGCAAAGATGACCTCATGCTATTTTTTCCAGAATCATAGATTGGTTTGGGTTGGAAGGGACCTTAGGGGTCACCTAATTCCAACTCCCTGCCATGGACAGGGAAACAGGAGTGCATCCCTGGAGTGGGCTCAAATCACCCACCTTTTGGTTAACAGCCAAACATGCTAACCCATTGTGCCACAGAGACTTCCCTGTTTCCAAAATCCAACAAAATAGAAGCAGACTCCTATTCCAGAAGACCTTTTGTAAATTTTACTCTGTTCTGAAGCTGCCCAAATATCAACTCTGAATATGACATGTAAAACTGCTTTTTCCAATAAACTGCTTTTAACTTGTTATGGTATTTACTAAGTAACAATTTACAAAATATGTCATCTTATGAATACTAAGTGAACAGAGGAAGTTTTGTAGCCCACAGCACTATTGGAGAGATACAGCTGGGGTTATGTTGTGGTCCATAAAAGCTAGAGTTAAGGATATTAGTTGAAGCTTCTTACTTGCATTTTAGCTAATTTCTTCTGAATTAGTAAAGGTATTGCATATAAAGCTACAGACAGTGGGTCAGTTGGGTGATCTCATGTACTGACCATTTTTCCTCTTGATTCATGGGTTTCCTAATGCTTAATTTCTATAAATGTTTGCTCATTAACAGAATTGCCAGTGTCTCCAAGATCTTTCCCACCATTATGTTGTACAAGCTGTGGGAGGAAGGAAAAGTCACATCTCTTGATGACCCATTGGAACGTTACGCCCAGAACTTTGTTATTAAGAACCCTCTGGGAAGGCTCAAGGAATCAGAACAGAGATACACAGCAGACGGGCTGATTTTTTTGGAAAAAGGCTCAATGCCACTTAAGCCATCACCTGTTACCTTGCGCAGAATGGCCAGCCAGCTCTCAGGTGAGACAGCACTGCTACCTGCTTGCCCTCTGCCCACCACCACGCCACTTGAAAGAGACTACAGAGAGAACAGACTGTGCCAGGGATAAAAAAGGTTGGTGTTGAGGCCATTTCCCAGTGTGGACCCTGCACCTTTGCACTTCCCAAAGGTCAGGCAGGACCTTTGGAAGCAAGCTGTAGCCAGCTTCATGGAGTGCTAAAAGGAAACTCTTGTCCGGGCCACCTAGTAGGAAAGGGGCCAAGCTGCACTGTAGGCTGAAGAATTCTTTCAACACAGTAGCATGACCTGAAATCAGGCTGCTGTTGCATAACAGCTTTTTGTACTCCAGCCCAGACTGCTCTCATTTTTCTGAGATGTAGAGTTGAGGGTCAAAGTGGCACCAAACCTCTTTGCTTTGAACAGATAGACCTTGATCGCTGAGCTAAATTTAGCTGTCAGTGTGGTTCCTGATCTGGGATTCCTGAGCTATTAATAGCTTGGTACTTGCTAGCAGAAGACTATTAATCTGCTGCTACTTTCATAACTGGGTAACTCTTACATGAAGGTAGAAGGAGCTCACAGGACTCAGGAGAACTTTAGCCTTTCTCAGAAATAAAGCTGCTAATAGTTGACTCAGAGATTCCAGAACCTAATGGCCAAAGAGACTGTGCTAATATCTCATTTGGCATTTTAATTAAACTCTGTAGCATGTACATTATTCCAAATTGGAATAAATGCCCTAAAATTAGGACCTAAGATCAAAATTGCATGTAGGCAAATTGCAGTACCTCAGGATAGGGTACAGCATCACCTGAAGCAAGCCAATATCAAAATAAGGGTTCCCCAAAAAGGAGTGATGTAACTGAAATCTGAAAACAGACAGACAACCCAAAGTGGCCAGTGGCAGCAGGAGGCAGAAAGAAAGATGCGTGCACAACGCTGCCCAGCCCCTCTCACTGCAGATGAGGTCTTGCTCTAGGCAGTCTGATGATGTCCTCAGGGGCAACAACTCTGCCTTGGTCCCCTCTGACTCTCAGGAGCACCTGAAGCTGGTCTGGCTGCTCCTTGCAGAGCAGCGAGTGCTGCAGCTGCAGCTCCCAGCCCTGCTGCAGTTCCCCATCACCTAGTGAGGTATGAGGTATGTCCTAGAAATACTTGTAGGAAGCATATGTCAAAAGTGTATCTGGTCATAGCATAATTGCTTGTAACGTGCAGCCAGTCCATTGCTTCCATCTCTGTGCTGGATTTGTGCCCCTGCTTAGCTCCTTTTACATTCCTGTGTCTTTTTTTTATTTTAGAACGTGGCCCAAATTTCCCAGACCACAGCAGCAGGGCACACCAAACACCTTGGACTCTGGCAATTTAGTAGAAGGAGAAGCACAATTTCAAAATCCTAATTGAAAATGGAATGAATGTTGAGGTTATGTTACATTTCCTGCCTGTCAAAAACCAAAAAGGAACAGGTTCTGCTTAGCTTCAAAGCCACTGCATGACATATTTTAAAGGGTTTTTCATCTAAATTCTTCCAATGGAAACTGATCTATAATATATCCTCATTATCTGGGCTTTTCTACATTGCATATTAGAAAAGTAACTCCAAAGATTTTTCTTCTCAACACTTGATGGGTACATTGCTATAGGGAAGTTCCAGCTTGTTAAACTGTGATTTTCAAATATATATGAATGACAGTACAAGATGCTATTGTAAGTTATTAACAGCATGCTTGTCACATCAATTAGCAGCCCATGAGGTATAAATCAATGACTGTGGATTTTCTGTTATCCTCACACGTTCTCTAGTTTATAATTTCTAGTGAACTTCATGAGAGACATTGCAGTGGTGGCATGGTGCTGGTGAGCTCTCCCAGTGGTGCAACATTTTATGCGCTGCCATTGTGGCAAGTAGGAAATGAAAGACCCCATTGTCTACTGGAAGATGCTCAGTGCATCTTTTATCTAGTCATTAAGCTGCACAAATAACCACAGACCAGAAGCAGAAAAAGTGCTCTTGTTCATTTTCAAATCCCAAGGTCATGCCAATTGAGAAAAATATGTTTTGCTGCTACAAAAGAATACGGCCTCATTCACCTTCGCCATGATTAAGCACATGCTCACTGAGCAGACAATTGCAAATCATTTTTTTTGTCATGTACCCTTCCTGATTTTCTCCTAACCTCTAAGTCTAAGTCTGCAATGAGGACTTCATTCCAGATGTAATCCAAGTTCTAGACTTGGTGAGCCATAGATCCTGTGCAAAGGAGCTGTTGCATTTTAAAAAGTCCAGGGCCAGAAGTTTTTAGGGAATCCACATTCAGTGTTGTGGAATTAAAAGCGAAAAGAACTTCAGCTTTTCTACATGAAACCCTGAATAAATGTTGCTAACGCTGGAAAAAAAAAAATATGCAAAAAATACTTCAGGCCAAGCCTGAAATGGTTCAGAGAAGTTCAAGCCCTGTGTAGCCCTTAAAAATCTGTTTAAAGGGGCTGTTTCACACCTTTGTAGTCAAGGGAATAACTCACATGGAAATATGAGCAGGGATTTCTTCCAAAATACACTTGTGGATGCATTACTTGGTCCATGACTTGAACACTGACCTGTATGAACAGGTCCTTGCAGTACATTTGCTATGTGTATAAAGCACAAGTGTACATCACTGTTGTTTCCATCTTGCCATTGAATCTTTCCTCTTGGTTACTCTTCCCTAGACTCAAAGTTTCCTGGACAATGATTTGTCTCAAATTGTTACCTTCTCTTCTCCATGGCACAGGTCTGCCCAGGAGGCTGCGATCTACCAGCCTGCTGTGGAAGGGCAATACACAAGATGCTCTAGCTCTCCTGAAAGATGATGTCTTGGTTGCTGATCCAGGAACCAGGTCAGATATATTCACCTACAAGCTTTTGTTCTGGCTTTGTGTTCTCCAGTGATTTTAGCCCCACCAGCAGTCTCCATGGCCAATGGATTAAAGACAGCCATTGCTAAAGGGAGCTTCAGCCATCTACCCATACACCTGTCTTAGGCTGGAAAGAGTGACTGTTGGAGGTGCCGGAGTTTTTTTAAATGTGTATAGAGCCTGAGTGAGAAGCCTAGATGAGGCAAATTAAACTGTTATAGTTAGGTCCAATGAGCCTTAAACTGTGAAATATGCAGTTTTTCAAAAGAGGAAAGGCATGTTAATTTAATCAGTTTAAATCATCATAGATTTCACTTAAAATCATGCTATGTCTGTAGTGATTTGCATGTCTTTAAATTATCTAAAGTTCTATTAATTTTTGTTATAATTTATATAGCATGTTAAAAGTCTATTAAGTTAGTTGCAAATACTCAAAAATATGAACAGGATCCAGAGGATAAGAGGTGAGGGAAAGGATTCAGAGTAACTGGGAAAAACTTCTGCAAAATTTTTAGGGAATACAATTACATTCTGAAATAATTTGCCTAGGGTTGCTGAGGATTCACCATGACTTGAAGTCTGCAAGTTAGAAGACTCAATGGCTTGGTCATGGCAACCTTGTATAGTTCTGTCCCATGTCATGAAGGAGGTTACAATAGATGTTCCTTAAAGGATTTTAAGACTTTAATACCATCATCTTCTTTGGTATTTATATTATGCCCAACATTAAGATACATAAGGACATCCAGTCGTAGTCTCTCAACCCATTATTACTTGACAGCTAACAGATCATTCTTCCTAAAGGAAATTTCCATTCATTGATACAGAAATTTTAAAACATTTTTCTGAGTCTGTTGAAATTCAGCTCCATTTCAGTTATAGAATTTTCGATCCAGAATGTATTTTTTCTTTGAGTGGAAATATATATGCTCATCATGCTTTTATTTAGCTAGCTGGGATGGAAAGGGTTGATGTGGTACCAAACTTATGATCTAAATGGCCTCAGTGAGATGTGTGGCTTCACATAATTAAAAAAACAAAACAAAACAAAACAAAAACAAAAACAAAAACAAAAAACCAAAACAACAACAACAACAAAAAACACCAAACCCCAAGGTTGAAAACATCATGAATTTTGAAAATGTATTTGGAAAAAAGTTGCCCATTCCTGTCTTCAAGTCATTAAACTTCATTCAAGTATAAAGACTTAAATCACTTTATGCATACTACAGACTGAAGGACTCTTTAATGACTCAACATTGCTGTATGCTGCTTTGCAGACTTTTAAGTGCTTTTTAAGTGCCTTTACGATCCTAAAGTAGCTTAGGCGCTTAAGTGATTGTACCATGTTAAATCTCCAAAGAGACTTACCTGGGATTTTGAGACCTTTAAGGAAAGCACCTGTAACTCTCAACTCTGCTTTTAAAAAGAATGGATATATTCTTTGATGAACAATTATAAAAAAGTCAGGATATGCAAATATATAGGTTTTTGCATAAAGCTTTTTTCTTTCACTTTTCCAACTCCAGCTCTCTTTATGTTCATAGTGGTTATATAGCTCTACTGATGTTCCCATAAGAAATTTCTTCTTGGCTTAACAACAAATCAAGGCAACAACATTCCATTCTTCTCTGTCCTTCCTTCATCTCTCTCTTTAGCTTGTCATCTGATAAAATGAGAATTTTTCCCCAGAGCAGAGACCTCACCACTGTTTTTGCATAATCATACCCACACTGTATCACTGAGGTAAGGCTGATCCGGATACATTCCTCTTCCTTTTCAGATGCCACTACAGCAATTTGGCCTTCTCACTGATGGCACATGTGCTAGCCGACCATGCAGCTGAGGGGCAATACCAGCGCTGGATCTCAGAGAACATCCTGGACCGCTTGGGCATGGAGGACACTGGCTTTGACATCACGCCACCAATCCGCTCCCAGATGGCTGTGGGTTTCTACGGCAGCCGGCAGCTGGCTCCTCTCTATGACCTCGGGTGGTACAGGCCTTCTGGCCAGATGTACTCCACAGCTGCTGACCTTGCCAAGCTGGCAATGGTCTTCTTAGGCACCTACCACCGTCATCTCCTAGAGCCTGACACAGTAAAGACGATGCTGACCCCTCTGTTTAAGTGCTCCACTGAATACTTTGCTAACAAGACTGGCACACCCTGGGAGATTAATGAGCAATTGGGATATGATGTCATTAGGAAGGACGGAGACCTTGACGGTTATTCAGCTACCTTCTCTCTTATTCCCAAGCTCCGCCTGAGCTTCATTGTGCTGATGGCAGGGCCCAGGCCTCAGGGTGGAGATATTGTGACTCAGACATATGAGTATCTTATTCCTGCCATGGAGACGGCATTCAGAGAGGCAGAGAAAAGCTTGATTCCTCCTCCAAGTCCAGGCCCTTATGTTGGCTACTACACCTATTCCAACCTGACTTTCTATGAGATTAAAGTTGGACCTGGTGGGGTGCTGGTCATGCAGCAGTTTGGGCCTCACGTGGAAGAGCTGATTCCTGAAAAGTACCGGACAATCAAGCTCCACCACCTGGAAGATCGCGTTTTCCAAGTTGTTTTTGACAAGGAGTTCCCATGTGTTCTGCACCTGGGCTCTGCCTCCATCTCACTGGAGACCCAAAATGGGCAGCTTTTTAACTTTTACCCATTTGATCGCAAGGGTTTGTCTCCTGGCTTTGATGCACCAGGGCTGAACACATACAATGTGGTGCGTGTACTTCGTAAACCTGTATTCTATAGCTAAGTGTCTCCTTGACTTTTTTGACCACTTTTGGGAGGTGGCTCCAAATCTGTGTCTTACCAGACTCTCCTATCTGTGTGGCTTTATGGATTCCATTTAAAAGGGATAGCGGCAAATGACTCTTTTGCCCAACAAATATGTCATGTTCTACTTCTGAAATTACTTCAATGGCTTGCAGTCCCTGGCAGTGCATGACAGGACAGCTAGCAACTTGGGATGGCTGCAGAAAAGAGAGTTGTGAATGTGCTGGATGGATGGTGTTTGGATGCCATGAAAAAATCCCAGTATTTAATTCTCCACACTTACATTGTCTGTTTGATGACTATTCTGGTTATTGACTGGTGTCATCAAAGGGCTGAGAATTTCCTGTGTCTCTCAGAAAATATCTCTTCAGTCCAGGGGTTTTTCCAGGTCTCTTCAGGAGCCCACCTACCAAGAACAAGATTCCTCACCTGGGTTTGCCAAAAGCATTATGTGCTTTGTGATACCTGGGAAGTAAGGGTCCTTTTTTTTCCTGAGTCACAGCAAGGAAACTGTGAAAAGGGCAAGCAGAAATGTGGTTATGTCTTGGCTCCATGGATTTCTGCACAAGCGGTGATCACACAAAGGATGTTGTAACACATAAATATTGAAGCTGAAGCTTCCTGTGAGTAGGGTCATACAAGCATATACCGGTATATTGCAGCTGGACTCAGGTTTGTGACTATCTCAGTGTGTAGGAAAGTGTGTTAAGTGTGGTGTTTAAGAACAGGAATGTGTGGGAATCCTTATGTGTGTTTTGGGCAGGGTGTGCGTATAGATACATACCCACTGTGTTTATGCAGGCAGGAGGGAGGATGCTAAAGGAAATGCATTAGTCCAGGGAGCACTACATTTAGGACAGGTGCACCTGCAAGCAATCTGCAAAGCCACAGGTGCATTTTCTTCTCCCTTCTTGTGCCCTCTCAATGCTGAGGCAGGCAGGACAGATGATATGTCATTAGTGGCCAACATCATATCACTGTGATGGGAACAGCATCAGGCACGAGTGCAAGACAGGGGAAATACCACCAGCTGAGGAGTCTTGGCTCCTTCAATGCCCCTCCAAGTTTAGGAGAGTATTATGATTGCAGCCCTAACTGGTACCTGAAATAAAAGCAAGCAGAGGGTCAGGGCAAGATAACTCTTACCTTAAAATGAATAGTCTAGCTGCAGAGTATGGCAATGGCTGCACAGCATGGAAATCCTGAAGGAAGTGTAAAAGGGCATACATAGTAGCACAATAAAAGACCCTTCAACATGCATGTTTTCCCACGCCATAACTGGTATGAGGTTGGATACTCAGCAGAGTGACCTCCTTTTGCTGCTTGTCCACACAGAGTCTTGAAAGTGGACATGTCTCAGAGAGGGTGAGAAAATAAATCTCCCTGCCTCCCTTCTCTCTTGTTGTCTCTCACTTTCACTCTGTGTGTGGTTCTTCAGCTTCAGTTTTGAGTAGAGAGACCATCACTGAAGACCTAGAAATCTATGATTCACAAACTCGGTTCCCTGCCTTTTGTCAGATAATTTCTGTTCCCTGGTAAACATATGAAATACCATAAACCTTGCCTTACAAGCAGTCATGGTTGCTGCTGTATTGGTTTCCTCTGGACTTTGTAGGTGATTACATTTCATACCTTGTACAACCGTGTACGTTTAACTATTTAATCTGAGGTATAGCAACAGCAATAAACTCTACGCAAATTCTTGCTGCTGTCATGTGTGATCATGCCCAGAGGTATGTGTGCAGGCAGATAGGTTGCATTATAGTTGATTTCCTGTTGAGGCGCCTACACTCTGTCAAGGCATGCCTGACACAGCAGTGCTCTTGGGCTTTGAGCTCACCAGATGTAATGTCTGATTGCAAAATATTTGAGCAGTCAAACCCTGATCTTTTTGAGTGTGGGCTAAGTGCCAGTTTGGGGCGGTTCTTGCTTTGGAACAAAAGAAGCAATTGTTTACCCATTAGCTACATTTAAACACTTCTGAGAAAAAGTAGGATTTATATCCCACATCACTCACTGGTCAGGATGAACCACCACACTGAACTGTCTCCATGTGTCTGATGGAGAGGTAAAGAAGTTTTACTTTTCCAACACTGATGCAGACATGAACAAGTCTTTCCTCTCCTAGTAAGTCACCCTCAAACCTGTACACTGACACTTTTTGGTGCTCTTGTTCGTTCCCATAACAGCAAAGTACAACTTTTTGATATGCATAGTGTGAACCCACCCCTACAGTAAAGCTCATCTCACCAAACCTGGGGTCACACTGGGAGGGTGAACAAGAGCTTCTTACACTGCCCACTGTGGGCAGAAGAGCACCCTTACTGGTATGGAGAGGAGAAAGGAGACCTTGGGACACCTGTACAGAGGGTTTGGGAAAGGCTGGTGTGGCAGGTGGGTTAAGGTGGAGTTTTGGAGACTTATACACAGAGAGCAGCCGGACTCACAATGCTGAGTCAATGCTACAAACACAAATGTCCAATTTTTTTCTGTCACTTCCTGCCTAACAGTATCCTAAGAAGAATGGAACCAGGTTCTGTGACGTGGTGTGACCTGTGTCACGTTAGCAGGTGCTTTATACCAACTTTAACAGCTCTTCATAAACTTTCAATTTTAATGCAGAATCTAAGTTACCATTCTGAGTAATTTAAGCTTTTGTGTGTGCTTGTTGCTGAATTAAAAATGATCCCAATGTTATTTCTTCTGTGTCAGAGACTGGCTCCAACAATAGGCACAACAAACATGTTGTACAAATTTACCCAGCTGCTCACTTTCTACAGAAGTGTGTGTTTTGAAAGGTGACTAGATGTGTCTGCAGTAGACTATAGAAACAGTGAAATGTTTTTATAATTACTCATCAGGGAACCAAACAAATAGAATATGCTTCATTAGCATTCCCAGCATCAAAAAGAGACAAGAACAAAATTTACTCATTGGTTCAGAAGGCCAAATTCTGCTCTAAGGAGCACTGGTGAAACCACATAATGTGGTAGTAGTGTTCCTGAAAACTATTTAGTCTACAAGTTAAAAGGCTCTGAGCCACTAACAATGAGATTAATCTGGCAAAATATAAACAGCTACATCTGAGCTAGCCCCTTTAAACTCCTTTCTACTCAGTGACATTTAATGGCTCTAGTCAATAGAGTGGATTCATCTCATCTTAATGCACATATTTAAAATAAGTTGATGAATCACACTCTATGAATCCTTAGCCTCCAGTTGGTTGAGATGGACCCAATCCTTGATATCACAAGCAACTCTTCGGTTAGAAGTGAAACGCTTTCATAATCTGCCTGCCAGGTAAGGGCAAGTTCCTAACCTGCTGCCTCAACATTGCCCTGAAGACCTGGAGTTCACTCATTAGCAGGCCCGAAGCAGAACATGGTGATGTTTTTTGTGGCCCCATGATAACATAACATTAGTTAAGACAATTTTTTCCCTTTCAGAAGAACTCCACCTTCAGCAATATTAGGTCAAGCAAGGATGATACCAAGCTTCGAGCTTCAATCTACATTTTGAAAACAGCAGTTTATGCCTACATGCTTCATTTCTTCATACTTTTCCTCAGTCAGAGCAATGTGACCCAGTTGTTTACTGGACAGCATCTTTGCAGAGCTTTTCTGGTTCAATGACAGGAGTAAGATGATGTGTCTATCTGCCTGCAGCCACCACCAGAGCAGGACTCAGAAAACGAGGATGAAGTAAGGCTAGCAAGTACTGGGCCTTGGTGTCAGAGTCTGAAAATCTATTAAACACTAACTCCAGGGTCCCTGTTTTCCCCCTCACAAATGTATTGATGTTCTTGTCACAGAGGGATGTGTGATGTGAAGCACAAGCTTTTTGACTTTTCAGTTCCGCAGGAGCTTATAGGAGTTGTTTATAAGGAAATGTCAGCATCCACACTTCAAGAGAGAGAAGAGATTAAGAGAGCTGCTGGGTCAAAGCCAGTCACTGTCTCCTTTTCACCCATGAATTGAATACCAACAAATGTTTAAGTACTTCACGGTTAGCAGGGAAGCTTCAGTATATATTGCTATTAGGTGCGATTCTCACTCTAGATAAGGTCATGTATGCTTCAACATGCAAAGGCTGGAAGCCTGTTTTCAAGTTTAATCCTTTCTTGTCCATTCACTTCTGCCTTTATGAAGAGTCTGACATCTCATGACTTGGTTTACAGAGCTGCAGATCAGCAGTCGCAAAGAAAATAGATGCCAGAAAATCTCTAACCCTGTCTCCAGAGAAGTAAGACAATCCCCATTTACATTTAACAGGCATTTGTGCAGCCCAGCTGAGCATGAGCTGTTGGCTTGTTGTGACAACAGCTCTCTGTAGGGCTCATCCTTGCAGACATAACAGCAGTACATCACCAGCAAGGACAAACCCTACTTTAGTTCACCAGGTAAAATCCTGTGTTTGCATGAAAGAGCTCTTAGTTTCAGACCTGTCTTACTTTTGGGCTCCTGATCTTCTGACAGAGGAGGGGATACTCTGTGGGCAGTTTCCAATATCAATAAGAGACATAGCTAGTATCTGAAGACCGGTGTCATAATGTGAACTGCATTCAAGTGAAAAGCATGAGCAAGGAGACCAAAGAAAGGCTGTGCTTTTTGCTTCCAGTGGTACTTTCCCATCTGTCACTACAGTATGGATGAGGCAGTATGGCAAAAGCCGAGCCCTAGTCCTCTGAAAGCAGTGAAGAGCTGCCTAGATTCAGCTTGGTAGGATTTGTCCTGGTTTGGGTGTCCTTAGGAAACTGAGGGAAAGTGTTTCAGATCACTGTGAGCCTGACAGTCAATGCTTCTAGGTAACATGAACCAGGCATTTCCATATTATTCTCTTAACAAGCTATAACTGATGCCTATTTTCATAAATTGGGGCATTGATACTCATAACTTTTGCAGTAGGGAGAATTCCCAAGTATATGGTCACAGAATGTCATACAAGTGATATTCTGTGAGCCATAGTCAGTCAAGGCAGTCAAGCCGCATAGTGGTCAGCCTATTTTATGTTTTTCTGATTGTTGTTCAGCATGAGACAGGGTTTTCGATATTTGAGTGTGCAATTTGCTTTCTCCTGGTAATCACTTCCAGACAGAGGAGTGGCTTGCAGCTCCCAGACTGTGTGTCTGCCCCAGTACAGTACTTGTTTACGTTGTTATAATGATGATCTCTAATGTTTCAAAAGTGAAAGCTAGCACAGGTAGCAATTTTGAGGACAAAGGAGATAAAAAATGGGTATGGGTTGAATATGGTAGTTGAGATAGCCCTTGGTTAAAATCTCAGAATTAGGATATTGTTATTAAAAACCAGCTACCATTTTGTCCAATTATCAGATGATCTTTAGATGCCAGAAATTATTAGACCAGTCTCAGCATACAGAGCATATGTGGAGTGCTGCAGAATGCAGAGAAAATGCTTGTAGAGGCACAAAACCATTGGGCAGATAGTTGTGCTGTAGAAAGGACTGTAAGCATGTGGCCTCTCACTGAGTTATCCAGTGACCTGAGGATGAAACAGCAGGACTGAGACTGATTAGATATGGTTATAGAAGGGGATATAATAAAAGCCGATCACATCAGGCCCTGATAGCTCCATAGATCTTCTCTCCCTATTAAAATGCAAACAAGATGGAGAAAACCAGAAAACATTTTGCAATACTAAGCCAAAATTCAAATTAATAAAGGGCATAATAACAGTGAGAGATACCAAAATATTTTGAAAAGTTGTTTACATTTGCTCTTTAAATATCTTACTTAAAGCTGCTGTCACTGTGAAATGCAAGATCTCAACACACACAAGAGATCATGCAGGTTCATGTATCTTCTCTTGAATGCTTACACAACATTTTGTTGGGTTTTTTTGCCTTGTGCTGTTCCTGTGAGTATCTCCGTTGAGCTTGATATCTTCATATCTTCCTCTGCTTCTGTGTGGCTTCCTCAAAGACAGCTGCCCCTTGGTGACATGGCAGTCAATTATCAGGAAGAGCACTGCAATAATGATCATGGGGACAAATAAGTCAATGGCAGTGGTCTGAATAAGCAATCTGTAGATCTATAGTTTGGTTTTCATCACAATGCACATAACAGATTCCTCTTATCTTCCCTAGAGAAGGAAAACAGAGTTAAGAGATACCTTGAGGAGAGGTGATGGGGATGGCACAGATTACATGTAATATTCAAAGTGCACTAATGGGCCAGCTGGGACACTGATCATAACATATTTGGTCTATCCCCAACCCTGGATCAGGCTGGCAATGGCTTTGTCCGGAAAATCACCAAGGACAAAGATTCCCTACTGCTCCGGTATCTGAACCTCAATTGCACCCCCTTTTTCAGATGAAACTTTTCCTGATGTCCCACCTGAATTTCCTTATGCAATGCAGTTGTTGCTTCTTACATATTGTCTGCTTCTACCAAAAAGGAATTTAATCTGTCCTCTTTGTAAATGCCCTTAAAAAGTTTGTTGGCTGCTATTGGACACCACCACCCCTTCCTCTTAGCCAGACAAAACAGGCCTCATAGGTCATGTGTCACTGACCATCACTTTGGTCACCTCAGCTAGAGCCTCTACTACAGTCTCACTACAGTCTCGCTACATCCTTTTTGAAATGAGGTCCTCACATCTTGATGTCAGTAAGTGCAGTTCCAGAAGAAAAGCCTGGGGTATCAGTGAGGGTGATTTGACCAGTTTTATAATAAGTATGTGGAAAGATGTCTCCATCTTAAAACTTTGTAAACAACTCTAATTGGCAAAACTGGGTTCATGGAGGAAAGGAGAAGAATTACAGAGTGAAGCACTTCTCAGATAGTTTTATTAGCTGACACTTATCAGGAGGAGAGGATTCATGATTACCACAGTATCCCATAAATAGAGAAAAAAAAAATCAGTCATCTGAAAAATGCATGTTTTGGTTTGTTTGAGGATTACAGTAAGGAAAAACAAAGGATCCAATCAAAAAAGAGCTGGAGGTACTGTGATGTTCACAGCAACAAAGCTGAAATGCTGTGTCGTGTCCTGAAGCCCATGCCCAAATTATGAATCCTTCAACTGAAGCCAAGAGAGGTTCTAAAATTCTCGTTCTCAGTCTGGACAACTGTCTATCAGCATCTCTCTGTAACTTCTTTTCTGCACTGAGGTGCAATGGCACAGTTTTCCTTTGAACAAAGGTGTCTTTTTCTCATTACAGCAAAGAGTCCAAGCAGCCTGAATGCACTTTTCAGTTCCCTATTCACAAAGAGTGGCTTTTTTTGCCTGTCCTGGTCAATGCTGGACCTCTGGTAGCCAGGCGAATAGCTTGCTACCAGCCAGAAGCTGAAGAATCACCAGTACAGAAAAGGACTAGAAAGTCCCTAGGTCAGGCAGTTCACTTTTTTACCCAGTGACCACCTAGCATGTCCCAGCTGGGAATAAACAATTTACTCAACTTTCCAGCTATTTGTCTGCTCATTGCCCTCAACTTTCTGTCAGATTTCTCACTCTTTTTCAGACTTGATGTAGTTGCTTTAGCTTCTCTTCACAATTGCCACCTCTGCACGCAGGAATGACTTTTCTCCCATTCTCTTTTGCAGCTATGTCTCATTTATCCCCACTACTCACTTCTCAATCTTGTGTGTCTTCTGGTTACTCTGGTACACAGACTACTCACCTTCCAGCCCTTTCTTCTCAGAGCCTAAGGAGGATCATATCCCCTGAGCTCATGTTATCCACACATTGTCCTGGAAAGCACTTATTTCACAACTTGCTGTACTCTGGCACACCCAGTCCATCCCCTCACAGCTAACAAGCAGACATAGTTTTAATGGTAAAGGAGAATTATTGCACAGACAGTGCTGGCATTGCCAGGCTGAAATAGAGTAACAGAACAGTCTCTAGCATCAGCCATGTTGAAAAATTATTAAAAAAAATAAAAAATAAATGGATCTTTCATGCCCAAATACACTCAAGGACATCTCAGAACAGAAAAAAAAAAAAAAAAAAAAA